>LOEQ01001808.1:131365-168240 GCA_001685075.1 Bramus lutescens
TTTCTCTGTGACCCATTTAGCTTCAACAGGGCCTTCTCTGTGAGTACTACATTTAAACTATGTTTTGGAGCTTCTTGGGGACATCACTAGGTACATAACTAAAGGCAAGTGCTTGTTTTTCCCTTGAAGCTTTCAAAGTTATTTGCAGTTTGAACCAGTGAGTCTTGAGTTACAATTAATTTGCCCAGCAAAAAGCACTGAACAATATTTGGAAACAGGTTTTTATTATACGATTTTGGAGTTTCAGTGGTCTATGCTGCTATTTGCATCCAATACTCTGAAACCATGAACAGGACTAAATATCTAACTATGCAGAGGGCAGTCTCACACCAGAAGTGTTATTCAGTCTATAATCTGAACATTGTTGAGGTTGAAAAATCCTTCTTTCTGTGAGTGTCACTAAGAACGTATTGCCATTTACTCATGGTTGTTCAGAAAGAGATTTTGAGCTTTCTCACTTTCCATAGTCTGGGAAGACACAGGGTTTTTATAAATAGTAGTAAAAAAGACTCTTCTATATCTCCATTTCTCTTATTTATAACTCTTGTGTCCAAATATAAAGTTTAGAAATATTAGAAAATGTACCACATTTTCCTTATCCATTCTTTGGTCAAGGGGCATTTAGGTTGTTTCCAGATTACATTTACACAATGGAGTACTACACAGCAGGAAACAAATAACGACATTTTTAATTTCGCAGGCAAATGGATGGAGCAAGAAAACATCATTTTTTGAGTGAGGTAATCCAGACACAAAAGGACAATTATCACCTATACTCACTTATAAGTGGTTTTTCAACATAAAGCAAAGACAATCAGCCCATAAATCATAATCCCAGAAAACCTAGACAACAATGAGGACCCTAAGAGAGACATGCATAGATCTAATCTACATGGGAAGTAGAAAAAGACAAGATCTCCTGAGTAAATTGGGGGCATGGGGACCTTGGGAGATGGTTGAAGGGGAGGAGAGAGGCAGGGAGGGAAACAGAGAAAAATGTAGAGCTCAATAAAAATCAATAATAAATAACTAAATAAAAAGAAATACTAAAAAACACTCAAAAGTGAATAAAACAATACATGGGAGTATATTAAAAGGGCAAGAAATGATTATTTAAGAGAGTATGTTGGTGAGGTTGTATTTCCTAGAGTGTTCCCCATCACTGTACAGGAGAGCATCCCTACACTCTCTACCATTATATGTGAGATTATAAATAATGCTTATTGGATTGATAGATTTTAAATGGTAGCTCCCTACTCAAACCCTACTTGTGACCTTGATTGAAGTAATAAATTAGGAAAATGTTTATCTGACAAGACTCATCATGAAATTTTATGCTATTAAATTGTATGAAACATAATCTGAATTCTTATGCAAAATAACATTATACCATCATTATTAATGAGGACCTCATATTTACCTACTTTTTGTGTGACAAAGAAGAGGTGACATCTCACTTGTTGATGAGACAAAGGATCTCCTCATTTGTATTCATTGATTTTAGCTGATCAATTTCTCTCCAAGAATAATTTCTTTGACTGTTTGAGATTATACATTATGAAAATGAAGAAAAGACACTCTGGGAAAAATCTTAAGATTCAAAAAGAAAATGAATAAATTAGGCAATGAAGACAGTGGGCAGGGCAAAAAAATGAAGTCTATATTGAAATAGAAATGAATTCCATTTAGAATGTAAAATAGGATAGGCATTTTAAGAAATCCAAAACTAATGAAAGATGTTATAGGATAAAATTTTAATAATGTAAGTTCCAAAGCTTGGATCGTGTCTTGTTTTTTCACTTTTCATTTCCACAACAACGCCCAGAAGGAAATAGTTGGGTCTTATTTCTCAAATGTGCTCAGTTGCAGAGTCCTGCAGAGACCAAGGTACTTTCATAGAGTGGTCTGTGTTGTTACGAGTACCCATTACACGTCAAACACTTGAGGAAAACACAGGAACAACATTCTTCTGTTGAACTAGCATGTAACCGGATGAAATAGACACTGAGAGAGTAAGCAGGGTGCCCATATCAGGTCAGCTACTTTCTAGACCTAGGCAGCAACATTATTTCCTCAAAAGCATATTAAAACACAGATTCCTTTCTATACCCCCATCATACCTGACAAAGTACGGCTGAGGTGGGGTATGAAAGGATTTCTAGAAAGTTCTGAGGTGATGCACAGGCCATAGATCATATAGAAGAACTAATAAACTAAGGATCAGCTAAAGAAAAGGAAAGGAAAGAAAAGAATAGAAAAGAAAAAAAAAGAGAAAAGCTAGACTCTCTGGGCTAAACCTTGTGTTATACACTGGAAACTTTTTCATTCCTAGACTTTTCTGGCGAATTCAGTTTCAAGAAAAGAAATTTAATGAAGAATCACCATTAGTTTAATAAAGATATCTGATCACAGACTTCTTTCTTTAATTATTTTAACTCAAGGTAATTAGCACAGCTCTCTGAGTTCAGATTCTTCCATTTAAGAAATCTTCAGGGATATGAGAAGTTGCTTACAGTGAACGCTAAAACTGAACAAGCATTAGAAATCCTGGTTTCTAAGGTGACGTTTTCATATTAATTTTATAATAAAAACCAAACACAATACCTTATTAATTTTTTCTTCAGGTTTTATTTTTTCCAGTTTTTAAATAAAATAATAACAAAATAAAATATAGTAAGATAAACCAAAACCATCACATTGAAGTTTTTCAGGTCAAATCAATAGAAGGAAAAAAAACGCAAGAGAAGGCACAAGAATCAGAAGCTCACTCATTCACTCTTTCTGGAATCCCATAAACGTACTAAACTGTAATATATACACAGAGGACCTGATGAAGACCTCTGTAAACCCTGTGCTTGCTGCTTTGGTCTCTGTGAATTCACGAGAGTTTTACGTGGTTGATTTAAAGAGTCAAATTCTCCTGGTAGCCTCCATTTCCTCTGGGTCCAACACTCCTGCCTCCTCTTCTGTGGAGTTCTCTGAGCTCTGAGGAGAGATATCTAATGGAGATATCTCATATAGAACTGTGTGTTTTAAGATCTCTATCCCTGTGTAATGTTTAACTCCGAGTCTCTGTATTTTTCCCATCTACAGCAGAATGAAACCTCTCTGATGATGGTTAAATAAGGCACCAATCTACGAGTATAGCAGAATATCAAATCTTAATGTTACTATTTTCTCTTTCAGACAAGTAGTATTTGATTTTACCAAAAATCTCTGGGCTATCTAGCCTCTGTTTCTTGGTCACCCTAGCAGTGTTTAGTATGGGTTTCACTTTGTGGCGTGGACCTTAAATCAAAACAGGCATTGGTTGGCTTGTCCCCAATTTCTGTGTACCCATTGTCCTAGCATAATTTGCAGGCAGTACAGATTGTAGATCAAAGGTTTTGTGGCTGGGCTATTGTTTGTTTCTTGTTTGGTAGCGTGCAGAGTAACTTCCTATACCAAAGATACTAGAACGTGGGGAAGAAGGTTTGATGTAGGCAACAGATTGACCTCTCCATGTTCAATAAGTTATGTGGGTATTGTGTTTGGTAAGGGGGCCTTTTGACAGCATACTACTATTTTGTACTTTTAATCATTAAACAATAACAAAGTGTGTCCTTGAAACACAGAATAATGTTTATAATCACGTTGAAATATAAAATATTAAAAATATGCCAATGAATTATTATGTGAAGTGTAAGAGATTAGAGACTGCATAGCAGTATGGTAGATGAAAAATGTACTATTTACTGAAAATGCAAAATACAAGAATGCTAGAAAAGGTCTCTCCCTGAAAGACATGCATTATAAATATCAGTATCAATCTGGTCATTCCAGCACTCTCTTATGTAGCCCTCCATGTACTATGTTATGTTTAGAATTAAATTCAAATTACAGTCTAACTCATGTTTACTGTTTCCTGAGCATTCCTCTTCCCTGTTTTAAAATGAAATCACCTGACCTTGTATAGGAACCAAATATTAACACCACCATGAATTTTCTTTGTATGATATATACAAAGACATCTTAGAGTGAGAAATGAATGTGTTTTTTATAAGTGATTAAATGTTATTTCATTTGTTTTATATAGTTCCGGGTACAGAAAATTATCGCAATTCTTAAAAATACAAAAAAATGCATTCTAAAAATACGTCTATGAAATATAAGAAATACCATTTAAGTTTTTGTATTGCATTTCACTATTTTGTGTGTGTGTGCGTGTGTGTATGTGTGTGTGCGTGTGTTTGCGTTTGTGTGTGTGTGCGTGTGTGAGTGCATGTGTGTGTGTGCATTACTGATTGCTAAGGCACACCTGTGGAGCTTAGAGGACAACTTGTGGGAGATAGGTCCTCCAGCTCCACAGTGTGGGTTCTAGGGTTTGCTAAGCAGCACCTTTACCAAGCCAGATTACCAATCCAAAATAACACATTTAAAAAAAAATAAACAAAGATGATGTGCCTAGAAATACATTCACTTGAAAGAAGAATGGATAGCCTTGGAAATCAAGTCCTACTCAGTCATGAATGACATCATTTATTCGGAACACCACAGCTTGTCAAAGAAATGGCTGGACAAACAATAACAAACAATGATTCAGCAGAATACTGCTGGAATTCACGTGCACACAATATGGCACATTAATCAGCGTTACAGTGTTTGTCACTGATGAGAAACAAATTGGTTTTGAATTGGGATGATAACAAGTAGGAGAGCTGTCATCCCACAACACTTAGAGGACATTGCACAAGCAAGGAACAGAGTAGGATTAGAAGGCAGATGTGTGAATAGCTTATGTGGTCTAAAGCTAAAATGTTACCTCTACACCATGCTGTTCTATCCACTAGCCCTGGAAAAATCCTGTATTCAAAGTAGATTCATGGCCAATTTAGCTCCACTGATCTATTATTAAATGCATCTGTTCTGGAAACACAGTAAATTATTTCTCATAATTCTTCACATGTCTTATTATCAGAGCTAAAAAGCCTTGGGCTTAATGAAATTTTACTGGACTTGAAAAAATTAATTTATATCGGTGCAATGATAAGTGTTGGAAACACACACATTATTAATTAACTTGGCATTACTAGGGAAATTGCATATAGGTATAAGCACTTAACTGGCATTTGCTGGCTGTGTTGGGTGAGCACAGTGGAGAATGACCTTCAGTGGGATGAACGAGGACCCAAAGCAAGGTCCTGCCTGCGGAATGCAGGAAGTAAATGTTTCACTGGCACTGCTTAGATTTTCAAAAAGCATCAAATAAAACTTATGAAGAAGGTATTGTCAGAATTTAATAAAATTCTGTCAAAAATAAGGACAAGAGATTATGAAATAGGATCATTCCTATCAAATGTTTTCACCATTGAAGACACGGAGTGAACCAGCCACTGGGGAAGAGTCAAAGTTTCACAAGTCAGGGAAGCCCTACTGGTGGCTGTGATAAGTTTCTCTCCTTGATAATAAAGTCCTCCAAGGCTTCCGGGTGTCTTGTCTGTTCTGCAGTTTTAAGGCGTGATCCTCAATAAAGTAAAAGAAATCCAGGTACTTCGATGACTTAGGTTCCAGCCTGCTGAATCCTAATGCCAGATACCCAGCAAGAGCAGAAGGGATCCTTAGAGATGCTTCTGGTCTGTGCTTCTGGACATCACCATCTCCACAGCTGTGCAGAAGGGATCCTTAGTGATGCTTCTGGTCTGTGCTTCTGGACATCACCATCTCCACAGCTGTGCAGAAGGGATCCTTAGTGAGGCTTCTGGTCTGTGCTTCTGGACATCACCATCTCCACAGCTGTCTGAAACAGTGATGACTTCCAGAAAGTTGAGGAGATGTGGCCACAGGAAAAAAAAAATCAGTTGGTTCTGAGTGGTTCATGAAAAGACAGAAAGAACCACAGACCTCAACAATGCATGGATCATGCAATGGAACTCACCAGTTTTTGGAGCAGTGCACTTCCAGATTCTTGTTACTTGAAATAAAAAAAAAAATCAAAAAACACCAGGAAGTGAAAATGTTGCTTTAAAGTCACGTTGCTGTTTTCTGTCTCTGGATGCAGCCTAAGCGATATGAGGTCACAGCACTAAACAGTAAGACCTGGGTCAGCTCAGATTTAATCACACCACCCTTGTGCCTGCACCTTAGACCTAAGTCAGTTCTGACATTGTTCTGACCTGAGAACAGATTCCCAAATTTTATTGACTTGAAAATCAGATTCAGTACCCAGAACACAAAGCCCACTGAAATCTCTACATCCATGTATTTTTTTTTACATTATGTGAGTTCTTTGTGATGCAGAGAGGCAATTACAGGCATCAGATACAGTCATTTTCCAATGTTAATTTTAATTGCTTATAGATTATGTATGTTTTATAATGCACACAAGATGTTTCTGTGGTATTTACATCTATACTATAAGGAGCTTACAAAATGTTGTGTCTTACAAATTTTGATGAACATTAATGTGGATGTGTTTGACTGGCATTGGTATGTGACTTTAGGATAGTGACATGCTTGCATGGCTGCACTGTGTTCCAATGTAAACTCAACTGTTGATATTACTCAGGATTTTGAACCTAGGGCTTTGCTAGGAAAATACTCTACCATTGTGCTGTCCTTCTGACCTTCTATTACTTTGAAATTTGAGATATGACATCACAGTTTGCCTAGGCTTATCTCAAACTCTCTAGGAATTGTAGCATAGGTATGCCTTGATTTTATGAGCTTCCCACTTCACTGTCCCAAGGAGCTAGAATTATAGATGTATGCCAATAGATTGCACTGAGCTGTTTTAATAATGTAGCAACATCAATATTGTGTGGTGAGCATAACCCACACTCTTCAGGATACATGATACCACTAACTGAGAAGATGCAACTCAGTGACAGTGCCTTTCCTCATGTCCCTTCGGTGATAAGGAACTTCCAATTCTCTACCATTGCATTGCTGCAAAACGCAGCTAACATGCTTTACATTATAGAATGTTGATAAGTTCAAACCTTGGGTGAAATTAAAGTACTTAAATTATAACAGAGGAACTGAAATTTACTGAGAGCTACTATACTGTTCTATATATGGGGGTCTCATTAAGCCAGAACAAAATATCCAGATGAAACAAGACTCCCAGGAAGACAAGCAAATATTTATATACAGTGACTTTCTCCTTTGATCTTTTCTCAGAACTATTCACTACTTTGATCCATATGTGTCCTCTAAAGACTGGGTACACAAGTTGCTGGTGAGCAAGCCTAGCACACAGCACTCAAAATAGGAGTGTGTTCCAGTAAACCCAACTATAACTGTGTAGGCAGTCTGCTTTGATATCTCCGAATGCCCCATTAACTGACTCTGGGGAGTTCCTGGGTCATATCAAGCAGAGGGCTATGTAACTTCAAATGATTTTTATTCTAGACTCTGTGTGGCTCTATAAATTTTGTCAGCTATTATGTCCAGTTTTACCTAAGGAATGATGATAAAGTAGAGACTTACAGTAGCACCTGCTTGCTGAAAGGTGAACATAAAAGTACTCATGTCCAGAAAGCTCCCCGTGGCTATGCGAGTGTAAATGCCACACTTGCTCACTCAATCTTTCACAAGCTTTTATTTCTACTGTCCTGAGCCGGATCTAGCCTTTTCTTGAAAATTCACACAATGAGGGAAGATGAGATATACTTCATCCCAAACTTCTTCATTCTCTTCAATGCCTTTTCTTAACCCTTGAGAGGCGATTTGAGCTATTAAGGAAAAACAGCCAAGACCCAAATCTTCAATAGTGTTATATGTGAATGGAAATCCCAACAGTTCAAATCAGGGATAAGGGGTTAAAAGCATATCTGAATTTTGTTGGAAACACTCATAATTCACCCTACTCATAAAGGAAGAAAACTAAATTAATTCATGAAAAGATACCTTGGTTACATTGCACAAATAATCTTTCCTAAAATTGATCTCTCAAACACCAAAAGACAGGGAGGACTATCTGGATGTTGGAAATCTAATAAATATTAACATTTATCGGTTCCATATTTACAGCAGCCTGTTTGATTACCTCAAAAGGTCATTCCTAGCACCTATAAGATTCTTTAACTTAAAAAAAGCATGAGTTGTCAGCTACGCTCCACCAAGAGACACAGCATTCACCAAGGTCCTTGAGACACAAATGTCAATTTCCTTACTGGAAGTCTCTGCACTAATACCTAGAAGACATCCTTGAAAATGGTTTTCTAATACCTGTGCATTTTTTCCTCACAATTATAAGCTCTGTTTTAGAAAAATGTTTATAATTTTTATTTCTATGTTTGCAACATTAGACATGTTGTGTAAATGATACGTGATTTGGTTAAGGGGCTAGCTCCCCTTCTGCTTAGGGCTGTCTTTGATTTTTGGTCTCACTGTCCGGCTTCTGGCACAGTGAGAAAGCAATTTTCTCCAGACTTAAAATTAGTATCGTGTCATGAATTATTCAGCCCAGCACATTGCTTCTTGTGGCACCCCAGGCTCCTCCATCCACAAAGTTTCAAGTCTCCTTTTCACACATTCCCATCTTCACACAGCCCTCTACCCTCTGACTCATCCCTCCTCCCAACACAGCAGTCCAGCAGGCTGGTACCTAGGCACCTGAGTGAATTTGCTTTATAATTTAATTTCAAGTCACATAGCCACCTTCCAGATGGAGAGCTTCAGAGACAATCACACGAGGTAGGCTGTTTCCACACAAAACAACTCAAAGCATTTCTGTGAGATGAGAGCAGAATTTAATAACTGCATCTTAAAATAGACACATTGAGATAAGTCGGCCAAGCCTCAGATGTCTAAATAAATCTACTAACCTTGACTTTATCATCTTGATATTTGGCAGTTCTAATGTTTCCTTAAGCATCTTTCTATGTGAATCAATTGCCTGCAAATGTATGGCAATATTCTTTTTTTTCTCTGTTGCTTTTATTTCATTTTTTTCAGGAAAACATTTCTTATGCACAGATATTGTCTATTCTAATCATGCCATGTTTTTATTAACACAATTTAAAATAAAATTATTATATGCTCATTATGGTAGCTGTTTTTTTTTCTCTTGTTCATCCCTTCTTTCTTTCTGTTTGCTGGTTTGCTTGTTTGAATTTTTTTTTAAAGATTGGGTGTCATGTAGTCCAAGAAAACCTCAAACTTGTTATATAGACAAAGATGACTTTCTGATCCTCTTGCCTCTACTTGTCAAGTTCTGAGATTACAAGTGTGCACTGCCACATTTAGCTAATTTGGAATATTTTAAATATGCATTTTTTATTTTTCTGTATCAATGGTTCTTTCTATGAAGATTTCATATAGTCACAATTTCAACTGAATTAAGGCTGACTTTCCTTAGTGGAGAGGGATAATATATGCAAATTTATGATATAATAGAAAAGTACATTTGTGATATAATGTGAAATTAAGAATTCTGAAAAAATTGGGAGACTATAAATGTTGTCTTAGGTTTCTATTGTGATAAAACAGTGACTAAAATCAGTCTGGAAAGCAAAGAACTTATTTTATCTTTCCGCTTTTAGTTCATCATCAAGGGAAATCAAGGCAGGGAATGGGAACAGAACTGGTGAAGAGGGCTTGTTCCCTATGCCTTGCTCAGTACCCAGGAACACCAACCCAGAGACGGCACTGGCCACAGTGATCTGGACCTTCCCATATAAATAACCAATCAAATAAAGCAGCTTGATGGGCTTTTAATCATCAATTTTAAAAAAGGCATCAAAGATTTGTGCAAAGGCCTACTCAGTGGTGGCCTTTCCTCAGCTGAGGTTCCCTATTCCCAAATTACCCTAGACAGCACAGTTGTAAAACTGACAAAATAATATCTCTAGAAATTTTTTGCAAGTATCTCCAAGTAACTCATTTATATGTGCTCTATTAATCAGTTCTTAAAATTTATCACTGTGATAAAATTACTATGCTAAAAAAAATGTAAACTAGGTACTGACCACTTGATTGTACCCAATAGCTAAGTTTTATAGGGTAATGTCATAGTTATTCCGAGATTAGAGGCCACATTTGGGGGTAAAAATTTTCTAATCACCTAGTTTTAAGAATGGTTATTAAAAACAACACCTTCAAATGTACACTTTCCCTTTGACATAGATGATCAATGGCAGATACCATTCATTCACTCGGGCTTCTACTTAAACCAACTTAATTGCAAGAAGATATGTTTATTACAAACATAAAAAAATTATGAGATTGTTTAAGATGTAGATAAACCAGAATATAAAGCAATCATAAGTTCTGAGAAACTTTGATAGTGGCAAATTTATGACAGCCGTGTTGGCCGGTAGCCTGCCATACCCAGTATTTTATTGCCAGTGTGGAAACTAATTTTTTCTGTATGTTCCAAGACTCAGAGTTCATATTATGAAAATCCTTGAATCCCCAGTGTCCCAGTTATATTTGAACAGATCCCGTGGATGCATTAGCTTTGCAGTTCTCGATTTGTGGCTTGCAGTGTGAGTTTACGGTTTTGGTTACCAAAGCATCTCTTCCTTACTGCCTTGTCCTCCTGCCTTTTCTGTATCATGCACCTCAATGCCATGTCTTTGTAAGAAGAGGAGCACTGTTTGCTGTAGCTTCCTGGGGTTAGCTGACGGGCAGGGACCATATGCACCGGAGTTTTTCCAGAAATTTCTGTATTACATTCACAACCAACTCCCCCAAACAATTTCAGATAACATCATATAGCACATACAGCTTGCTAATGAGTTATGGTGGCAGTTGCCATATTTTAGTAATATTTATCAAATTGTTATGAAGCGTGAAAGTGTATCGCTTTGTCTCTATGATGAATTAGTTAAGAGTTAGAAGGCTTTAGTATTAAAAATAATCATTTGTAATAGACTGTTCTGTATGGTTTTGTTTCAGTCTTGCATTTATTCTTCCATATTTTCCTCTTATTTTCAATATTTATTCAAGAAATATTAAGAAGCATTTAAATATTTCCTTGCATTTAAAATACAAGAAACATCCTTCTATGTTTATTTGCTTGCTTCTCATTAAAGATGATCAGTACAATTTTAAGCAATTATGGTGATGGTTGTGGCATAGCCATTATCTACTGAGAGATAGAAAAGGGAGAAAGTAAGTGAAATATCCCCTGGTCAATATTAAACACAAGGATTCTCTTTTATTATTCTAATTTTACTGGTTATTTCATGGCTTATAAAGTTACCTCATTCAACATGTTTGGCTACAGTAAAATCAGAATCTAGGGGTGAGGTTGAGATATCAGAACAACTCCATTTAAAATAGTACCAGTTTTATTTAATCATTACTTAATCTGAAACCAAAGCCAGAAAACCAAAAATATCATTTATAAATATCTTCCCTCTATAAACAAACCTAAATATTTACTAGACATTATTTATCCATGATATTTAACTAAATTACAGATCTTTCTCATGTTTCAGTCTTTCATATATTAAATGATTGTAGTAACCACTGAAGCCTAATACTATGACCTAAAGTTTTACAAATATTAAGTTGTCAGAAACTGGAAATAGCTCTAAGCTATTTAGCAACAGTGCTTAAAGGTGACAGTTTCTCTAAAAACTTTACTAATTATTAAAACAGCATTGGCTAAAATTCATTGGGAACCTAGAAAAGGCTGCTTCTCATTCTAATTAGTTCAAGTATGTGAAACTATTTGTACTTCATAAATGAGTCTATGGGGGAACTTAGGCAGTATAACAGAGAAATGGGAACAGCAGGTTCACACTTTCCTGCTAGCATATAGTACAGGCTTTGACTACTGAATTTAAGTGCAGTAACATTCAATGTACATTTTCCAAGCATAAACTTAAAGTTTCCTTTCAAATAAATAAAAATAATAGATTTTTGTAAAATATATTTTCCCTGCATGTATTTGTTTGTGCAGTATGTACCTGTTGCCCATGAGGACAGAAGAGGATACCGCATCCATTGGGATTGAAGTTAAGGATGGTTGTCGGCCACCATGTGGTTGGTGGGATCTGGATCTGGGTCCTCAGCAAGAGCAGCCAAGGGATCTTGACTGTCAAGACATTTCTCCAACCCCAAGAGACACTTTTCCAAACTTCCTGCAACTGTGAATTAGCATTCTCAGCTGACTCATTCATTCAGGAAATAGCACCCATTGCACACAATAGTCTCTTACTAGAATCTGAAAAAAAAAAAAGGTGTCTAGATCTCTTGATCAGAGAAAACTATGAAGGTCACTTGCCAGTGGCTGACCTTGAAAACCCACCTCTTCTCCAGCAGCTTCTCTGTTTTCACAACCAATTAGGAAACCAGAAAGTCCAGCAGGGGATCGATGCACAAGAATAAGAACATCGGGGTGCAAGAAGCAGCACAGCAGTGGCCTCAGACTTTCTTGACCTTAATTTGACATGGGAATTCCCCCTCTGTATGCTATAAATATGTTTTATTACCACTGGTTAATACAGAAGCTGTTTTGGTCAATGTCTTAGCAGAGCAAAGCCAGGTGGGAAATTTGAACAGAGTACTATTGATTCCATTTTTAAAATGAAAATTCTTTAGTGCATAAGGAATATAAAGTTCATTAAAATAGGTAAAAATATTTTTTAAAAGTCGCAGATGACTTAGCTACAAAATGCATTCAAGTACTACATAAAATTTCAATCAATTAAAGATGACTTACAAAACCATATTTGAAGCAGATTACATGTCCTACTGATTTTTCAATGATCTGAGTTTGCATATGTAGGAGCTATATTCTGTGATATTTGTTCAAAGATAAAACCCTCCTTTGATTCTTTTCACAAAATGCATCCTTGTTATTAGGTGATAATTGACTACATACACTCATAGTCAGGGTATTGTCATTGGAAGCCAGTAATCAATCTGTCCAGACCAATATGAAAGCCCAGAAGGAAAATAGTGCAGGGAATTCCTTAGGAGAGATTAGAAGACAAAAGGGAAATCTTCCCCACAACACAGATTACCATTTCTGCAATGCTTTAGCATCCAGATTATAGCACTCGTGAACTAGACACATCCAGTGTTAAATGTACTTCTAGATGTCACTGCCTAATTCTGTAGGTTTTTATAATTTAAGCATAAAATCAGTCAGGAAAAAAAATGAAAATATTGGCATTGTGAGCACGAAGAATGACTCTGTATTTAGGAAACTGTTGGGATCAGGTAGAGTGAGGTCAATGGTATGCTCTGAGAGAGAGCCTGTAGAGTTAAATGCTCTGTTCTAGACATGAGGTATCGCTGATACAAAACAGTAAGCAATAACTGAGAGAATGAATATCTGGAAATTTAAGGTAAAGAAGAGAAATCAATGTGATTTCTCTTAGCAAAGGGGGCCTCCACCTTCTGAAGTTCACAATGGAGTCAAAGTAGAGAGATATCATGAAGGAAAATTGAAGAACCACTAAGTAGGGTGCATGTGGTCAATGGAGGCCTAATGAACTTGTGGGAGATTTGAAACATAATGCTGCTAGTGGAATAAGGAATCAATAAGAAGTAAATTATGTTAAGTAATTATTGGAAACCACTGTGATTAAAGAGTACAAATGAGGTATGATCCATTTTATTGTGGCTCTGTAATATTCAATGACCCCTGGTCCTTTGGTTTAGTATTGGTAAGGAAGATAAGCATGAATTCCAAAAGCTCTTTTCCACATGTCATGCCCTGCCATTCTTAATTCAATACTTCTGTTCAGAATGTCTTTTTCTAATTCTTCTTATGAACTGTGAGAATATTGGGTTATTTCCTATGTGAAATTCTGTAATTCTTTCTGAGACTTCTTTAACTGTCTTCAAGACTTTGGACTTTCATATCTATATGACCAGGAAGTCTTTTCTTTGCATAATCTCCTCAAGGCTTCTCTCATGTGGGGCTCTACCTCAGATGTCACCACAAGCTTATACTAATTGAAATAAAAAAAAGGTATATATGGCACTTAATGGTCAGGATTCTGTTGAAATTTGTTGGAACTGAATGTTGAAATAGAAGAAAAACAGCCAAAATGATTCTGATTTCTGAGACAGGTTGAATTAATTGACAGTAGTTAGAAGAAAATCAAAAAAAAATAGATGGATGGGATCAGAAGCGTTACTACACCTTAGTGAGGTTAAATGCACAAATGATTGCTAAGATTCCCCTCTTTCCTTCAACCACACTTCCGAGTTAAGGTCTCCATTTCCAACTGTCTCTTGAGCATCTGCACTTGTGACAGAGATGCAATAGTGTCTGGGATTCAACAGTACCCAAAGAGCACAGAGGTGGTGTGGTTCAAATAACAGCACAGTAACTGTCACTGAGTTAAGAAGGTTAGATGAAGAAGACAAAAAGACAGACCTTTAATGAAGGAAGAACGCATGCAGAGAGACTGAGCAGGCATGCAGGCCACCATTCCCTCATCCTTTAACATTTTATTTGGGCTTCTAATTTTCACCCATCGTGGTTGAAATGAAAAGGGACATTGGAAGTGAGTAGTCTTTGGAATTTAAATGCAACTCTGTCCCCTCACCATGGAGTTCATCTCAAGTCCTGCTGGCTTTGCTTGAACCCTGCAGCAGCCTTCTGACTAGCCTCCCTATTCCAGTCTTCTCTTTATAGCACATCCTACACATGACTCGCAGATGGTCTTCTTAAGCAAAGCTGCTGTTATTTCTCCGTCTGCTCAAAATAGTCAAATTGTTACCAGCTAATCCACCTTCTTCATCCTGACATTCATGTCCTCCCCAGTGTGCCTCCAGCAAAACTAACACGCTTCTCTGTAGCCCATATCAACTGCAGCTGAACATCTTGTTTTCTCCAAATGTGCTTTGGACTTGGGATTTTTAGGAATGTTGTCTGACAGCAGTAGGTGAATTTCACTACAAGTGTTTTTCTTCTAATTATATCCACCCATGCCATTTGTTTCCCTTCCAAGAGCTTACTTCTTTGCTTATGCAAGGAGCCATGGGTGCAGGTAAAAGCTCCGTAGCCTCTTTGGTAAGCACCCTGACACTTAAATAACTGATCCAAATTCAACCAATAAAGCCTATGGATTCAGTCAGGGCATCCTGACCACAGTAGCAATTTAGCTTTGACTAAAAACACGTAAGTAATGAGTGATTTTCAAAACAAAAATTTGTGAAGTTACCTCAGATGCATGGGATTGTTGCCTGAAAGAAGTAAGCGTATATGTACCATTTAGAGTGTATGTACCATGTTCACTCTGAAGTGGTCAGCAGACCTGGTGTTTACTTGGATCTTAGATATCTTTCCTTTAATTTTCCCTCAGTACTTCAAGAGAAAGCAAATGAAGACCTACATACTCCATTGGTTGTCCCTTAACTCAACAAGTCAGCAGTCTGGAATGTTTCAAGATTCTACTGCCTTTAACTCTAGCCCAACACATGTATCAAGCAATACCTACTCTTCAAATGTTTCTCACAAAAGCATACACCTAAAATCCCTGCCTTAGACACACCAGATAAACTAATGGTAAAGCACTCATTTTGAAATAAGAGACAATTTACTTTGAATTTTAGCCATGATTTTAAACCTATGTACAATTGAATTAATTGCATAATATATCTAAACTCATGTTTCCCATTTTAAGATAACAACAATTCCTTATTCCTGATTATGTTCAAAGTAGGTCAGAAAAATAAACTGGTCCTTTCTTCAATTATTGTCTTAATTATGAGTATGCTAATTATTTCTCTGTCCACATTTTGGGACTCCGTTGTAGCATGATTTAGGCCTCTCTTCTTCAAAGACTTAGGAGAATGAAATAGAATTTCATATATGAAACAATGAAAGAAAGAACAAATTAAAAATGAGGTTTTTTATGTATTACAGAAACAAGTACTTAAAATGCTGGGTCTCAACCTATGGGTCATGCACATCAGATATTTACATTACAATTCATAACAGTAGCAAAATTGCAACTATGGAGTAGCAATGAAATAATTTCATGGTTGGGGGGTCACCACAATGTGAGGAACTGCATTTAAAGGTTGTAGCATTAGAAAGGTTGAGAACCACTGACTTAAATTGTATGGTTTTCCTTTCATGTCAGTTATCTTGCAAAGGCAATTGGGCTGTGTGGCCTCCAAAGAACTCCTACTTGTAGTCTTCTTAGTACAAGGATCACGATATTTTAAAAGTTATCTGCCTCTATCAAGAAATATTGGGAGAATAAATCAACACGCAAAGAAGAAGAGGCACTTCAAGACTAAAGTGGTTTTTGTTAACTGTTCATCTTATTTGACACCAAAGTCATTGAAGACCAGTGTTCTAATGCCATCATCTCTGCTTTATATGCCACGAAGATCCTCTAACCAAGGTGTCTAGATTGTTCACAAGGCCACTCCACTTGTGAGTATTCTAAGTGTATTCATGCTGAAAATGTCTCCAGGCTGAATATTTCCAACTCAAATGAAAAACATACAGTTCAGCTACCTCTTTGTGCTCCACTGAAACTGAACCTAGCCTAGCTCAGTATAAGGTTCATTAATTTTATCCACATCACTGGCACTGGGACCTGGAGATTGCAGTGTTTTCCCTGAAATTCTCCAATGTGAATTGCATTAGTCCTAGCCCATGAAGGATCCTTCAGCTTCACTTTAGAAAATAAGGAAAGAGAAAGAGACCACTCTCCTGGTCCCATTCCTGAATCTACCTGGGACAAGCTCTGTGAGTTGGGCAATTCTCTTCATTCTAAACTAGCAGCTCATTTGGCATTGTTGTGAGGAAATGATTTATTCTTCCAGTAGTGTAGAATTTTGATTCCTCTCCTCCTGCTTTTTATCTCTTCATTCACAGTGAAATGTATCAGTTTGAATAATCCCATCACTTGTTCTGTATCCTAGGCTTCCTTCCTGTCCTTGCATTAGCTGAAATCACATGCAAAGTACAGTCAATGAGGGAGGGGTAGATGGCTCCCTAGGTAAAGAGCTTGCTGTGTGAATGTGAGGACCTGAGTTTGGGTACCAAGAACTCCGCACACTAAACTCAATAACAAGTATCTGCAATATAGGGTGAAGATGGGAAAATCCATGGACTATTAAAGGTCACCTAGCTTAGTGCAAATAGCAACAAACAAGAGACCATGTCTCAAACAAGTTCATAGGTAAAGAGCAAGCTCTAGGTTTTCTTTGGAACCACAACACAGCATAGAAGTTACATGTGCCTGCTCACACATACAGATAGGCAAATAAACACCTCATTTATATTTATATGTAAAATATATTGAAGAGTATAGTCAATAATTCCACTGAAGAACTTTGTGGCACTCTTCTAATGTTGGGTATTGCTGAGGCACTTGTTACAAGAAGTTCTTGATCAAAACACATCTGATCTTATAAATGAGTCAGTTTGATCAGCTAAATTCAGTTGTTTTTAATACCATTCTGGACCAGAGCACAATAGTACCAATTATGTTCCTAAAAGATGAACCAATGTATTAGCACAATTTAAAAACATACATGTCCACTTAGGCAATATTCGGTCTTGCTCATTTTTTCCCAGTATCTAATATTATGCTAAAATTTAAATAGGTGTTAATATTTACCGAAAGATTGGGAATGCTAGGTGTGATTATGTACATCAAGATGGGCTTTGACCAAAGGTAGGTGTAAAACTGGACTCTGTTACTATGCACATTAGGACATGAACAAATATATTTCCAATGCTCAAAAGACTATTTACCCTGGGTATCCTTCATTCCTTGGAGTGCAGACCATCCCTGTTCTGAGTTCTGAAGTGGCCACTATCATGAGTACTTCTTTTTAAACATGTGTTCAAGCCAGCAACCATTCCATCATCTAGAAAGAATAGAATTCTCTATACCCTACTTACATAGAGGAAAGTAACCAACTCAAACTGATAAGCAGGTTGGGAAATAAGTTGGCTTCTGCAAGAGAAACATTTCCTCTAAAACTTGAAAGACAATAATAAAGTAGCCGAGGGAAAAGAGATGAATATAAAAAAGAGAATGGGCTTGAATTCTGGAAAGGAGGTGGAATGTATAGGGAATCCATGACTTGCTAATAACACAAGGACACTCTCTGTTTTCCTTGTTCTTTTATAATATAATGCCTCCTGTAAAAGAATTGGAGAGAAAATGTTCCTAAATTTGTTAACATCTAAGTCAAATNTATATATTATTCAAGGTCTAAGACAGATGCCACCATCTCTGTCAAACATCAGCAGGTTGATTCCTCCCACCAGGGACCCCCGCAGCAAGTGTTTCTGTTGGTTCAGACATCTGTCTGACTCATGGAGTGAGCTGTGTACGATGTGTCTCTCTCCTTGAGATCACGAACAACAGGGAGGCAGCCACAGTCCTCCCACTACCACATTGACTGACCTTCCTGAAGTCCTGCCTACACTGTTTCCTTGGCTCATCACAAGAAAAGAAAAGCTTATGCTCTTCTTTGAGGCAGCCTCTTCCTCTACGCCCTGAATTCCATCTATCATCTTCTCAAGGATTTTGTTCCCATGGTCATTTAGCTCCCATCCCACAGTATCCATTTTGTATTCTTCACACTTACCTGCTACAAAAACACCCAACAGCTTTTCTTTGACCCATGCGACCTCCACCCACAAGTGGACTTCTTGTTCTTCTTGAATGTCACTTCCAAACATCCATCCTGTATGTTATCTTCCCTTCTTTACATCACATTTTAACTTCAGCCCACACTCATCAGACCCATGCTTCTTGCTCCACTAAAGATGTTCTCACAAGGTCAATAGCAGACTCCTCATTGCCAAATCAGGTGATCATGACTTTACTTTTAACTTTCTAAAGCAATATTTCATATAGTAAAGATGTCTCCTGATCCATTATCTTTGATAGAGTGCTTTCTACTTTCCTTTGATTGACTGGAAACATTTTCTAAATCTTTTTTACTGGCTCTTTCTTACTCTGAGATCTCTAAATGATTAGCCTCAGAGCTTAACCCTAGGATCTGTCCTGCCTTGTGTTTCTGATATTTTTACCTGTATGGACCATTGGGTCATTCTGTGTTGGTACTGTTGATTGGTCCATTGGGTCATTCTGTGTCAGTACTGTTGAGGCACACAGTTCTATCTGCTGGGATGACTCCTCTTTTCAAGGGGTACTCATGAGTACTTTTAGAAGTCTACAGACACTGAAGACAGAACCAGATTTGTTTCCTTTTCATACTGTGGCTTTTCCCCTGGATTGTTGCATCTTGGTAATACTTAAGTCCAAAGCCTAGAGTTAGTACACTCTTCCTCTCAACATTCACACTTACTCTGTGAGCATCTGATGGGAATTCTTTCTCTCAAATGCTCTGGCTACTCCACCTTTCTTCACCTCCACTTTCTACATCACTCCAGGCCATGTAGCCATGAACATCTGACTTCCGGACAGCATCTACCCCCTACTTTCATGCCATCTTTCACCTAAGGGCTCTCTCTCTCTCTCTCTCTCTACAAACTTTACATACATACTTTCTAAGCAGAGCTTTTAGAGTACACTTTTTAACCTTTGAATCTAGTTCTGCCGTCTCCAGCAACAAATTCTCCTCTAGCTTCTCATTTCATTAAACAATACATTAAAATGCTGGATTTTCTTTATTACTTGTAGACCCCCCAAAAATCAAATCCCATCCCAACTCCATCTTCCAGTATATCACATGGGCAGGCGATCTCCCTCTCCTCACTTCTCCCCCCCCTTTTTTCTATCTTCTATACACCATGAGTATACTCCTCCTAACCATATTCCTCTTAAGAGCCTCTGCAGTTGCCACATTTTCTGCTGGAACAATGGGTTCTTCATTACCTTCTCAAGTCACATGTCTTACCTTGGAAAGGTCTCCCTGATCACCCAGTTGAAGACACTATGTTATAGTAGTGTACTTCTTAGTATTTAAGACTTTACATATCTTGTCTCTTGATTTATCCCTTTTGTAATATCGGCTTTTCTCCTCTATGCTACAAAATTCACAGGTCTCTTGTTCACCAACTATTCCCTGCAAATAGTATAGCATCTGACTAGTGAACAATATTAAATGATCATTAAATGAAAGAATGGGCACATTCACACAGGCACTCAAACACTAGAGGTCAATAAGACAGAGGATTATTTCAGGATCTGAAAAACACTTTTAACCTGGAGTTTATACACTACATATCTGAAAATCACATCAATGCGAGACTCCTAAAGAGGCTTGTGCAGTGTGCTTGGGCAACACCAGCAAAGAATGACTCACCCTGGCCTCCTCTCAGCAGCCATACCCTGTGCACACTCTTGTCCAATTACTTATCCTCAGCTATGAATGCAGTACTGTAATTACACCTGTTAGTAATTAAAGGATAAAATAAATGTGAAGTGCCACTGAAATATTGCACAGGAGTAAAGCAGCGATTATATTTATTGTATAAATTCCATTTGGCAATTATATTGATTGTACAATGAACCTACTGCATAATATGATAATTACAACTGTTAATGTTTTCTGCTGGGATGAATCCAAATGGGTAAACAGGTTGCTCTGAGTTACAAACAATCAGAATGGGGACTGTGGAGTTTCCATCTAATTCTTATGCATATTGATTAAAGATATTTCCTTTGGAAATACTGAAGTGTGAGTGACTGAATTTTCATGTTTTGAGAAGGAAAATCAATGCACACGTTTCAGAATTTTGCATTGATTGAAGCAGATAAATGCAAAGAAAAATCAAACTCGGAGAATAAAGGCACAATGTTCATTTGTAAGAGCTGAGTTGTTCACAATGAGCATCAGTCATTGAGCCAGGCTCAGGTAGGAAACAAATCCCAGAGCATAAGCAAATTACATCTTGAGGGTAAATCAAGAGCTGTGTAATTTAACTTAAGATCTACTCACTAGGAGGGAATTCATGGCTTTTATTGAAAACCTGCCCAACAACTGATAGTTGATGAGGTCATGGACACTAAAAAACACATACTCACTCCTGCCAGTTCCCTAAACCAACATCATTTCTATGTGCATTCTAAATACTCAACCTTATATACATGTACATATATAGCTCTCATCAAAGAAGGCTCTTTTTGAAACAGAGACAGATCATTACAGAAATCCACAGCTTGTCAAAGTGCAGGAAACAACTGACCCTGGGATGCCTAACTACAGTTGATACTTCTAAAACAGGACCCCTGCACTTAATGTTCAGAGAACATTGCAGACAGATGAATGGGCAGAAAGACTGCAGGAGCCAGAGGAACAGGATGTTGGTATAAGATAATGCATTCTTACATAAGACAGGGAAGCTGCATCTATGAAATCTAAATGATATGGCTGTCTAAAAATGCGCTGCATAACAATAGTTGGCATGCCAACGAGAATGGTAATATCAGAAGGGGCTGCACCTAGGTGAAGAGCTACAGGTAATTAATTAACGACTTAACAACTGCTCAGAGAGTGTCTTCTCCAGTGATGAGCACCTGATCAAAACCATATGGTCATCTCTAAACATATATATGTGTGGGCAACACTAAATAAACTGTATAGGCTATATTTATACCTAGATCTATATATTTATCTATATCTATCTATATGTATGTGTGCACGCACACATATATTTAACAATAACAAGGAATAGGAAGTTAGAATTTAGATAGGGAGTAGGGGAGGCCTTGGAGGAGTTAGAAGAGGAGGAGACAAATTATCTAAATAGAGTACTCACTTCTCAATAAAAAAGTTAAGAAAAATGGAGTCTGCCTAAGACAAGAAAGCAATTTACTTCTCACCATATTTACATCAAAGAGTTCATCCTAGAATGGCCAGAACAAAGGATGAAGCAGGGTTGGTAGAATCATGCATGCTAAACTTCCAGCCATGCTCTCTGTAGGCATTTTTTTTTAAATGGGATACTATGGCCATGTTTGAACATAAATAAAGGTTCTTTTGTTGACTTACTTTCATGAAGTACATACTTGGTAACACATGTTTTCTTTAACAACTTATTTATTTTTACTGTGGGATGTATGCAAGGCATATATGTTTGCATGCTTGTTGGGTCACAAGTGCATGTACACATATGTACACATGCATACATGCATACAGGACAGAAGTTAATTGCAAGAATCTTTCTCAATCACTCTCTACTTTATTCATTGACTTGGAGCTTGCTGATTCATCTAGTCCAAATAGTTAACTTGCTATGAAGATCAATGTCAGGGTGGAAGCTTCACCCTAGCTTCTGGCGTCCATATATTCAAAGAGTCTGGAACGTTCAGGTGAAAGCTTTACCCAGCTCCTGGCATCCACATATACAAAAGGCCTGGCATGTTTGGGTGGAATCTCCATCCCAAGCCCCATCCCTGGAGTTGCTTCAGTCCAGATTCCACCCCTGAGAAAGTCCACCATAGGTGGCTCCACTCCTGAAGGCATTTAAAGCCCTAACCTTGTGATCTTCCCCTGTGGTCTCTTCAACTTCTCCTGGGGCCCCCCAGGAATGGTTTGCTCAGAATAAACCTGGATTTATTAATTTGGTTTGATTGGCTTATTACATCAGTGGTAGTGGATTCCCTTTAACCAGGAATTTAAACTTAACAGTCACCTGTCTTATCATTTCAAGCACTTGGATTTCAGGACAGCAACCACACCTGCCTGATATTTATGTAATTTTCGGAGATCTAAACTCTGGTCCTCATGCTTTCAAAGCAAGTGCTTTATCCATGCACCCCTGGATCTGATACTGTGTCTTGATCTAGTCTATTAATTGATCCTAGCAAACTAGCTTAAGAAATAAGGGGAAAGTAGAAGGCATCTATTGAGTACTTTGTGTAATTAGTCAAATTGAAAGGGAGACATGTACCATGAAAGAGGGAGCCATTGTGGGGTTAGCAAGAAACCAGGCACTAAGGAAACTTCCAGGATAAGGATGATCCTAGCTAAGAATCTAAGCAATAATGGAAAGAGTACCTAAACTGTCCTTCCCCTGTAATCAGACTGATGACTACCTTAACTGTCATCATAGAATCTTCATCCAGTAACTGATGGAAGATGATGCAGAGATCCACAGCTAAGCACAGGGCAGAACTCCTGGAGTCCAGTCGTAGAGAGAGAGAGAACAATATTATGAGCAAAGGGGTCAAGGCCATGATGGGGATATCCACAGAAAAGATGACATGATTCTAGTGGGAGTTCACTGACTACAGACTGACATATGGGGAACCAGCATAAGACTGAACTAGGCCCTCTGAATGTGGGTAACATTTGTATGGCTGGGGCAGATTGATGGGCCACTAGCAGTGGAGGCAGTATTTATTCCTTGTGCATGAACTGGCTCTTTCGGACCCATTTTCTATGGAGGGATACCTTGCTTAGCCTAGATACATGTGGATGGGGGAGGGCCTTGGTCCTGTCTCAAGTGATGTGATAGATTTTGTTGATTTCCTATAGAAGGTCTCACCCTCTCTAAGGAGTAGATGGGTTTGGGAGAAGGTAGGAGAAGTGGGAGGAGGAAAGGGAGAGGGAACTGGGATTAATATGTAAAAAAGATTGTTTAAAGAAAAAATGGGAAAAGAAATGGAGGCCTTACCAATGTAAGGACTATGGGAAGGAGCAAACGATGCATCCTTTAA
The DNA here is from genome assembly GCA_001685075.1 of Bramus lutescens. NCBI lineage: Eukaryota > Metazoa > Chordata > Mammalia > Rodentia > Cricetidae > Bramus > Bramus lutescens. Next base: position 154,927 of record LOEQ01001808.1, read on the forward strand.
GACAGGTGAAAGAGTGAGCAAGCAGGGTTGCATGTGAATACAATAACAAAAGGACCCATACAACTGCAAAATCATTTCTCTTCCTTGAGTTCTCTGACCATGCTGACATAATTTCATTTACCTTAAAAACTACCATGACTTAAAAAGTGTTGACATTTACCCCACTTCAAAGGCTAAAGCCTTTATCCAACTCTGTTAATTTTTAGATGTAGTGTTGTTCAAGTATTAAGCCTTCAAGGAAATGAACACCTCCAGATGTTTCATCTCATCAACACAGTGGAAGAAACACATTCATCTGTCATCATAGTTCACTGGACTCTGGTCCTCATATTGCTCATATAGCTTGAATCTTTGTTGGGTTTGGATAAAAGTCGCAAGGCAAATGCTGGAAGTGGTCCTATGTTCACAGCTTGAGTGACCAGCACAGGAGTTAAATGTCAAGATGATGATAGCTTCTGATAATGGCTAGGAATACCATTCCTAATTTGCTTCCAAGAATTAAGTATAATAGAAAGAATTTTCACTTCCTCTCTCTCTCTCTCTCTCTCTCTTTCTCTCTCTCTCTTCAATAGCAAAAACAAAAATGCTTGTTTATCAATGAAAATTCAAATATGCTTGTGGGGACTTAGGACTTAGGGAGAAAGCGAATGGTATATACATATAGTTCTCTGGTGTATAATCTCTGGGATTTTTACATGTTTTTGATAATAAAATTTTCTTGTTTTTAGGTAATAAATTCTTTTTTTCTTTTTTAATTGATTTTTATTGAGGTCTAAATTTTTCTCTGCTCCCCTCCCTACCTCTCCCCTCCCCTTCAACCCTTCCCATGGTCCCCATGCTTCCAATTTACTCAGGAGATCTTGTCCTTTTCTGCTTCCCATGTAGATTAGATCTATGTCATTTACTCACTAAGATGAGTGGTAACAATTTCATGCCCACACTGCTGGCAATTTGAAATGAATTAATAAGATTTCTGCTTATAGCCAGCGACAAGGAGCTTGAATGAAAAACAAATGATGTAGTTGTGTTACAGAAAAACACAGAAATATAAATGTGAATGATACAACTTAGACAAGAACTAATGCTGAATCTCAAATCAAGTGAGACTTTTGGGCTGGTGTGAATCTGTACTTGACCTTATCTTACTCTCTCAAAACAATTATGAAATGTTCAATGTGATAATGCAACACTTGAGGAATTTCTAAACTGATTTTACAAAAAAAATTCCTTGAGACAACACTAATACTAAAGACCCCAATTGCTTTATTCATAATTTTTATGTTTATTATCTGATACATTCTCTAACATCTCCAGAGCACATACTGATACACACCTGATCTGTGAGAAAGGAAGGGGGGTGATGCTTCTCAATTTGTCTCTGCATTTNCACACACACACACACACACACACACACACACACACATCCAGTGTGTGTGAAGAGATGTTGATTCCTACACCACATTTCCTGATTCCAACAAGCTGGGGTGTAGCTAGTAAAATAACATTTTTTGGGGAATAATGATTTTCAATTTGGATTTCTTTTCAATACTAACACATGTTAGATTAACCTCTGGAGACAACAATTGGATACAGAATATCTGGATGTCACTGGAAGGAAAGTCAGAGATAGAAATCCAAACCTGGATGTGGTAAAGGTTGAAGGGACAGTAAACCTATGAGTCTGACCTCCCAGAAACACTGGATATTACCAATGCATGGATAATGCTACTCACGTTTCCTTTCTATCTTTTTGACCCTCTGATTAGCAGGACAACACACTCTGTTAGAGCCATTTGTCATGGTCTCTTACTCTACCAGAACTGCATGGAAAAGCTATCCACATCTTTAACTAGGATTTGGTCCCCCACAAGATCTTCCCATCCTCGCATGAGCTTGGATCTCCCCAGGGCTGGTCCTAAATCTTTATTTCTCCAGGGTGAGTCTCTTGTTTCTGTTTTTGAACAGTCTGTTTCCAGCCTTATTTACTGATCTCTCCCAAGGGGTCACAGGTAATACTCAGGATGTTTCTGCCGGCACTATGTAAAGCACTCAGAGTTGTCCTGTCAATTAATTGGCAGCTTAATTGGAATGAAATTATGTAATTAAGCATCTCAATTCAAATTAGCTATAAATGTTTACTTGCTCACAGGCATGAGAATCCAAAGGTCTTTATCTAGTCCTTGTTGATTTTGACAGGAAGTCAATGTCTTCCATCTTTTTTTGAGTTAGAGATGCAGACTTTAATGAAGCCCAAAGACAAGTTCCGTAAACCAGTTAGATATTGGTTCAGTTGCATTTTGTAAAAAGCTGATGACCTTCTACAAAAGAACACGTTCATTTTGGAGACGAGTGTGTTTATTATACTTGTGAGAAATTAATTTGCTTACTCAAGGCAAATGGCAAATCCATTAAAAAATTGCATGTTTACAAAACATAAAAATAGTTTTGGTAGGGTTCTTTGTATATTGAAAGTCTGTAGCTAACACATACAAGTCAGAATTATAAATTCTTCTATGACCACCTCTGGATTCTTTGAAAAACCTTTCAAAAAGGTATAAACATTTCTCCACTGTAATAAACATTGTCCATGTATTTTTATTCACAAAGGCCTGCATTTTTCTTTCCAATAGAACATCTTCCTCTGTGACAAAGTCTTAGCCTGGCCAGTTCTTGCCAAAGGAATAAATAGAAGGCAGTAGTCAATTTCCTCATAGTTTTCTTAAGAATCAATTTCTCATCCTCAAGTTCCTTTCTATGCCCCTGGTACAAACTCAGTGCTGTTTCAACAAACCAATATTCACTCTGTGAGAAAAAGAACTACCCTTTATAGGTCAAAAGTCAATCAAGAGGGAGGAAATCCAATTATTAGACAAACTAGCTGAGCAATCAGCAATCTTCTTGAAACACACTTCCATCTTTAAAACAAGGTGGGTTGTCTGTTTGTTTGAGAAAGTGTCTCACTAGGTCACCCAAGCTGGCCAAGAACTTCAGATTTTCCTGTCTCAAATTCCTGAGATTGCAGACATGGGCTACGTAGCTAGGCTTAAAGGAGGCTTTCTAAACCAACAGACCTGCGTTCGCTCCAGGAATCTTTGTGTTTCAAGATTTCCCTGTGGCTTATAGGCTGTTTACCATTATTGCTAGATAGTCCTAACTGTCTACTCCCCAGTCAGGATTCCATTATTTTTCCATCTCAGCACATTGGCAAATGTGCCTGAGGGGCAGAACCCCACTGGTCTGAGGACCATCTAAGAAATAGCTCCATGTGTGAATAACTCTTTTTCATCTTCTGATTGCTTTGCTATGCTTGTTATAGTAGCTCAAACCAGAAATTCTCAGTTTTGTCTACAGAGACATTTTCAGAAAATATCGGATTCAAAATGACTTTTATAATAATGCTGCAATGTTATTTTCACTTGGCACTGTGGTGATCAAACCTGTGCCTGATAAAGATGTCACCGACTTCGTGTAAATCAAGGAAGCTCCATTAATTTGCAGTAATATCCATCATATTGTATGTGTTCAGGGAAAACACAGAGATTTGCCACTTAAGCTTGACCTTACTGTAACAGTGAAAATATTAGTTTTATTAATATATACAAACATTTGAGTTCATGTCTTCTTAATATTCCATGGAATGAAATGTGTGTGCAGGTAAAATTCTACTGCAAAACACTGAAGTACAATTTTTCTCTCTCAAATTCATTCATTAAATTGTTTGAGCTGCAAATTGAATTAACTGAATATTTTTAAGGGACACTATTTCTTTTTTTATTTATTTCTGTCCATAAAAGACATTTATTTTTAATATATTTTTATTAATTCTTTAAGAATTTCATGTTAGTCTTCAAATCATACTCACCTTGTTCTCTCCCTAGCTCCTCCCTTCTGCCACCATTCCAATTTCCTATCCTCTTCTTGTTATGACCCATGGAGTGCATTTTGTGCTTCCCATATAGTCACTCCTGAGTGTGGGCCCACCCACTGGTGCAAAGTCACCCTACCATGGCCACATACTTAAAATCGATAAATCAGCCTGTCACCATTTTGGATGTGAAAGCCATCTTATACTAAATACAGAGTAGGCTCATTACTGTTTATGATTAAGTCTGCTTTTCAAAGATTGGTGTATATCTCACCTATAATCTGTTGGAGGAAGGTCACTTGTTGGTTCCTGACTATTCATCCCAGAAATAATCACACAGAAATTGTATTAACTGCATCACTGCTTGGCCCATTAGCTCTAGGTTCTTGTTGGCTAACCCTTACATATTAATTTAACCCATTTCTATTAATCTGCATATTGCCATGTGGCTGTGGCTTACAGGCTAAAGTTCTGGCATCTGTCTCTGGTGGGGCTACATGGTTTCTCTGACTCTGCCTTCTTTCTCCCAGCATCCAATTTAGTCTTCCCTGCCTACCTAAGTTCTGCCTTATCAACAGGCCCAAAGCAGCTTCTTTATTAACAAATGATATTCACAGCATACAGAGGGGAATCCCACATCAATAATATTAACTAAAAATTGTTCTGTACTTCCTGTTCTAGGAAATGGCAACAATGCCTTTGTTTCAAATGGTTGTTATGACTACCTTGCTATAACTACCTTCGCTATAACATGCCTTTGTTTCAGGGGTTTGTTATGCCCAACATATGTCAACATACTATGTTCTGCTTCTATAACCTTGCATATTTGCTTACCAAATCCCCAATTTGGAAATCACCTACTCCTGGGCGATCAAAACCTATTTTCACTATGCTCAAAGCTGATCTCTTGAACCCTGCCTTAGGGAGAGAAATCCAGTGTACATGAATAAAGCTTGCCTTAATTAATTTGACTGTGACTTAGGTTGGTAGTCATTATCCTTTCACCTGTGGGCTTAACAAAATTCCACCAACTATACATAACCCCAGTTAGAGGTGAGTGCTTTCCCCACTCCATGCTAAAATGTTGACTGCTTGATCTTGTGCAGTCAAGTATACCTGCTGTGGGTTCCTGAGTACAGTGGCCCAGTCATATCCAGAAGATGCTGGTTCTTTTTTTCCAGTCTTTGAAGATCTTTAGTTCTTATATTTTTCCTCTACTCTTACCCACAATTGTCCTTGAGCCTTGAGGAAGGATGACACAGATATTTCATTTGTGGCTGAGTCCTCCACTGACACTTGTCCTTTGTTCTTTGACCAGTTGTAGGTTCCTCCATTAGTATTCACCCACCGCATAAAGAAACTTCTACGATAAGGCCTGACAATTCCATAAGCACAGAGATGCCAGGTTGGAAGACTATTTGATACTATGCCCATTTATGAGAAGGTTAGGGTTAGGTTATGGTTAATATATAATATATATAAATCATATATATATATATGATTTATTTGTTATTATATTAGATATATGATTTATTAAGGCTGCAGTCAAGCTAGCTCAATAATGGCAAATGCACACACACAAACATGTGAATTGTCAGGCAAGTAATTTAAAATAATCATTCTAGAATTACTGTATTGGCTCAGGAAAATGAAACAAAATAAGAATTTAAATGAAAGCTAGATACAGTTATAATTGGGATAAGCAAGTGACTGCTTATTCATCTTTGTTATTGCATTGGAGGCCTTGCTTTATTGGAGGGAATATACACTTGGTGTGTTATCCTGGCCTAGAGGTTATGGCTAGGGAAATCATGAGCTGAAGTGGGAACCAAAAATCCTTATTTCAGTGAATAAACATATTAAAAAGCTCCCTCTAAGTATTTGTGCTTATTTCAGAGTGGTTCTCAGCCTGAGGTAGAGAAACCCCCTTTTCTTGAGGTGATACTTAATTCAGGGATTTCTGTCTCACCAAAAAGTTGGAAATAGTTGATGGCTAAGTGCTCAGTCCTAAACAGCACATCTAAATCATCATACCCTACCTCACACAAGACCCAGGAAAGATTGCAGAAGATGGGACGAAAAGAATATAAGAACCAGAGGATGGGAGGCATGCTTTGAGATGATGCCATTCAGATATGCTATGGCCACTGTAGTTACAACCACACAGTGGCAATACAGACTGTGCCCTTCAACACTCCATCATGAACAGAGGAGATGCTTTGAGGGCCCACCTACTCAGGAGGTACTGTCTTGGGAAGAGTGGCATTTTCTTCAATAGTATATCTACTAATTGGGGAAAGGAAGGAGTTTAGAAGGAACTAGAAGAGGTAAGAGAATGCAATGCTGATGAATAGGATGCCAATGCATTGTATACATGTCTGAAATTGTCAGTCATAAAACAAATAAGAAAAGAAGAAAAGGAAACAAAAATATTGATAGCTGTGACCCATATGATTCTCATATCATAAATATGGATAATTAAGAGTCAAGTAAGTAAAGATAATTTGAGATCTTCAAAGACAAAACTCATCCTGTTCTCTATGATGAGAAATCCAAGTTGAATGCACTCAGATAATTCCTTGAATAAGGCATACATAATTAAAGAAGGGATCAGGAATTGTGGGTGAGCATTTGAGGAACTGGAACAGGGAGAGTGATAGAAATGATGCAAATTCCTGTGTGGAATTCTAAAATAATAGGAAAATTTTAACTTAAAAATGGAAACCTTATTCTCTATACTTACTCATCAGTTAAGGTTATAAACTTGAGCAGTAATACATTTATCTAAAATTCAACTTCTTTGTTTACAAAGAATACTTTTCTCTTCTCTTGGAAATAATTAAAATATCGCCTAAAGCATGTCATTGCAAACTTTCTCTTATGTCTATGATTAATTTCCCCAGAGAAAAATATGCTCAATTTACTTATAAAAAATTGAATCTACCAAGGAAACAATAAAAGCAATGCATTGAAAAATAGTGATGACCTCAGCATAATAAGCATCAAGCAATGGCCACTGAAGCCCAGCTCTGAGTTATTTACCTTGCCCCCACCCCAATGCTAGTAATAGGAGATATCCTTGTTACTCTATAGGTAAGAACAGGTAGGGATGTGGTTTTAACTCACCTTATCTCAAAAACAGAAGAATTTGGAGATTCAGATCTGTGTTCTCCACCTCCACAAATAAGTGTGAGAGAGAGAGAGAGAGAGAGAGAGAGAGAGAGAGAGAGAGAGAGAGAGTGGTGCACATGTATTGCTTAAAGGGATGGTGTTTTTCTGCTGTCAGACACATGCATCTTCAGAGCTCTTCTGTGCTTTGAGCTAGGCAGAGCAAATCCAGGTCAGAGGCAGGGCCACCAACTGTGAAACAGGCCAACAGAAGCAGGAATCACTGAGCCCAGGAAATTACCAGGGGGATCAAGGAATGGCATGCTGCTGCTCTCAGCTGGAGACAAAAATAAACAAACACCTCCCTGGGGTACAGAAGGTGCAGGCATTGGTGCTTCACAGCCCACACCAAACACTGCAGGAAGCAGAGAGCCCTGACTGACTGAGGCAGCAACAGTGAAAGGTTGAAACCAGGATTTGTCTTCCTGGGAGTTATTTATACCATTTGCCTGGCCTTTGACAGAAGCAGCAAGTGAGCATGCTGTCTCTTCTCAGCTCATAGGAAGAAATGCACAGAGCAGGGAAGTCCCAGAACTTCCAGATGTGATGGGCCAGTCACTTCCATTTGAAACCAGATCAAAGGACAAGCAGTAGGGTAAGGCATGAGTAGCGCGGCAACACACAGTAAGGGAGGGGCTCTGCTAAACGCAGAGAATCAAAGAAGTTATTCGAGGACAACATTTTAGAGAGTTGTCACATTCCCAGTGCGAGCCTGATAGAGAAGTTCCCTCGAGGTAGGTTCTGTGGTTAGATCCATTTGTACAGAACTGTGTGCTCCAGCCAAACGTAATGATTTATTTCACTGTCTTAAAGCTTAAAGAGTCCCAACAAGGAAGAAATGTGTCTATGTTAGGTTAACCCAGAGCCTCTCAAGCAAGGTGTGGAAATGGGCAATTTAGGAGCACCGTTCCAGCTCCCCAGGAGTGGAGGAGAATGACATTCTGTGGGTTGAAAGCAAGTCCAAAGACAAACGAAATGGAAAGTGGTCAAATTCTTAATTTCTCTGGATTACTCATTTCTCACAAGAAGAATTGAAAACTACAGTTCAGAGTTGCAGAAATCCAAATAAACTAGCAGAAGAGATGACCCAGGGACCAAACCCTTGCCATACTAGTATGAAGAACTGAGTTATAATCCCCACAACTCACAAAATGAAATCTGACCCATAATACAAGCTTTCCTAATCTCAGCGGCCCCATGGGCCGATACGAGACAGAGACAGAAGCGCTCTTAAAGTTCAGGTGCATTAACCAAGTTGGGGAGCACACCAGAAAAACAACAAGGAGACCCAATTTCAAACAAGGTGGAAGAAAAGATTGTCCTCTGGTGTCTACATGGACATCCTGGCATGTGCACACTCACGTTTGCACTCAAATCCCTGTACATGCATAGACTCACAACAGACACTACACAGGAATGTGCCCACACACGTACACTATCACATGTCCACTCATTAAAAAATGAAACACTGCATCCATATCAGCTGCATAAGTGATACTACCTCATTGAAGTATATCTTTAAGTCTGTCATCCTGCTTATCCCTCATGTAGCAGTTCCAAGAGCAGTAATCCCAATAACTGAGCAATGTCCCTCACTGGCAGTTTTTACTGTGTACCAACACTGTATTCGGTGAACAAGATGAGCAAGATACAGTGTCCTTTTTCTGAAACCTCAATCGAACTGCAAGAAAGCTGTACATGACTAGCTAACCATGAAACAAGCACTATTCTAGAGCCTCATACAAAGAACTATGACAATATTTAATTTCCCATGGTAGGTTGTGGAAGCGCTTAGGAATGAACTGGGAACTATATGTGTGGTCGTTTTCTATGCTGAATGGAAAACTTGAATGAAAGAAAATGGCAGGTCAAGTTGATACCAGGAGAGGAATCTACCTGTTGGCTTTAAAGAAATAAGGGCTCTGTCCTGGACACTGTTGTATATTTAAAGATTTGCCAATAGGAATGCTAAGGTGGATTTGTCATCCAAAATGTTGGATTCTGGTAACAGTATGGAGGTGATCAGAGAGTTCAACTCTGCAAGCAGGGAAACATCTATAAGGTTCCACGTATACTCCCTTAAATGAATGTTGGGAGCCCTGGAACAGCACTAGGCTCAACAATAAGGACAGAGGATCTGATGCTCAGTGAGGCAATATAATAATTGCTTTTGATATCCAAAATATTGGGAACCTACAGAGAGACTAGAAGAGGAAAACACGTAGCAAGCATTTTAACTTGGGATACTAGAAGAACAAAATGGCAAATTATCATATTAATATTTACAAAATTTTCAAATATCTTAAATATAGAAAGTCCTATTCACAGTGGGCACTTCTGCTAGTGGGGCCACATAATTGCTGCTCTTTGTAGGCCTCATTTTATTGGCTGTTATCTGTGTGCCTGTGTGTGTATGTATATCTAGATTTATATGTTTCTATGTTTCCAGAGCTCCAGGTGTCTTGGCTGACCTATACTCAAATCATCACTGTGTTCTGTGAGCTGCTACCCTGGTCCAGCTGTGCCATCATGTGAGGATCCTCTCATCTGGGCAGGTGTGCTTTGTTATCTGGCTATCTCAAAGTGAGAGTTGTGTGATTTGGTCCCTTGCTTATATGTTGGTGTCTTTACTTACATCCATCTACTTTCACATCTTACATCACTGTGGATATGGTTTGCATATGTGTGCATAGGCTCCAAAGCCTGACAGCAGCTCAGCTCACCAGCTGGTGTCTTCCGCAGCCAATGCAAAGCTGTCAAGTGGTCCTGATGACAAATGAGAAAAGCCCCCATGGCATCCGGCTCCACTGGACTTTGTACTTTTAATAGAAAATTGATCCTATCCTTTACAGCCTATTTCACTACATATCAATGTGCAGATGCAAATGCTTCCACGGCACTAGCAGAGAGCCCGCATCAACTTGGAGCCTTTGTGCAAACCGAATCTGGAATTATTTTCTTTGATTTCTAATGAGGGCAAAAATGAAGCAAAGTATTTATTGAGCCATAAAATTTAATTTAACTCAAAAGTTGCCCTGGCTATTGGATTCTGCCGCACTGAGGCTTTCATATCAGGAGCCTGCAGCAAAGCCTCCCTGTTGGTTTTTGTAAATTCTATGAGCACACAGAGAGAAGTAATTTCAATTTTTTTACTTAACTATTAGTAAAATAATCATGATGACAGACTATGCTGGGGCTGTGGAAAACGAAAGGAGGGAAAGTGAGGCCAATTTTGCAATGGGCCACTATATGCCATGGTTAAAGTGGCAAAGGGCACTTGGAGAGGAAGTCAGAATAGGCAGACTGTTTGATTGTGTAGGTTTATAAACACTAGCATGGCTACAGGTTTGTGTACAGTACAGTCCTTTCTGTGGCAGATGAATATCAAAATAACTCTGCTGTCCGATACAAGCAACTGGAATCTTCCTGAATGCTGGAGCAGTCCCAGGTTGGGTTTCTTCCCACAATATCAAGGTCTTGGAGCCTAGATTCATGTTGGAAATTCTTTGTTTCCCTATGCAGGCCACTCACCTGTGTCCCACAGAACCTGCGTCAGAAAAGTCTTCCATATCCCCATTCTTTATGTTTTGGATCCTTGTCCACATTAAAAATAAACTCAGGACAGAGAAAATCCCAGTGTTTCTGGGTTTTAAAACATTAAACAGAGGAAGATTTGATGCACCTGTCTCACAGTAGCACACTAATTGTCCAAATGCCCAGTCACAAGAGTAGAGTTGGGTTACATGCCAAAACACTGCCTGTTACAGGAAATAAAAAGCCGCCAGTCTGGGAAATTTGCCCCTTAACTGTAATCCAAATGCATGGCTGAGAAACACATCTGAGTCACTGAGAGCAGAACTTCCATGCTGGCTTGCAGCACTCACCAACTCCTTCCATGACTTACTGCCAGGATGTCAGCCCAAACGTTGGGTTAACGTGTAACAGACATGCAGCAGCATCTGTTCTGTATTGTTCTTATCTCCCTATAAATAAATTCTTGTAATCTACCTATGCACACATTGTGCTGAGAGCTGATGGCAATGCCTCCTGCTGTGCAACATGGTGCTTACTAAAATCTTGATAGTAAGGAAGGAGCAGGTTTCCCTTAAGAGAAAGAGAAATGTTTTTGTGTTCTTGGAACCATGCAGTAATTACAAGTCCTGAATAGCTTTCTTCTGAACTGCATTTACATGGAAAAAATCTAAATTGCATGTTATTTAAGATACTATACTATGTGTTCCTCTACTTATATCTAAGTTTAATTAGTTCTGATGAAGCACACATTTGTTCCTAAGCACTTAGTAAATGCAAGGAACAACCCCCCCTCCTGTAACTCTTGTATGAATGGTCCATATATAACAACATATAAAGGAACTAAGCCTAAACTGTGATAGGAAGGGTTTCTTTGGCTACGTGTTTGACACTGTGGGTCACAAAGCCATTGAGGTAGGTGAGAATTTCAGACTGAGAGAAGGACAAGGGAAGGCACTTGGAAGTACGCAATATACTCTTTCTTACAGTATCCCTAGGTCAAGACATTGAGAGAGACTGGAGAGTTGATATTAGAAGACTCTCTACTCTCTGAATTTGTTTCATTCACTTAAATGATAATATTACTGTTCTTTAATACATGGTACCAATTGCATTGATTGATTTTCATAATAATACTATGTCAGAATGAAATGAAAGTGGAAATTAAAATAAAAAATGCTACTACTAACTGAAACTAAATGAGAGTATGTATTATCATGACCAATGCCAATGTTCTGAACACCTTCACATGGGAGCACTGACTTTGGAAAATCATCACTAACAACAAAAATCTACCCAAACATACTATGGTACTTACTTTTCTGGTCACTACAATGAAACAACCAAAAGAATGACATTAGGGAGAAGGATTTCTCTGTAGCTCATTCTTTCAGAAGATATAATCCATCCTTCCTTGGACCCATATGTTAAAGAAGCTCTATGCCTCTTGGAAGAGGAAGGGAACAGAAGAAGAGGGAAGAAAGAGATAACACTGTAAGATACTGCCCCCATAGATGGGCTCCTGAGTTACCTCCAGTCTCCAACTAAAACTAACTGCTTAACATTGCCAGAATTTTCACAGAAATACCACCATGCATTCAGTGCTTGGGGACCTTCTTGAGAGTAGCCACACTAGTTTGCCATAGAAGTTGGGTGGTGGTGATGGGCTCCTTGAAGCTCAGCATTAGAGGCACATAAGATGGGAGGAGAGAGCTCTCAGACACAGTCTCATTCTGAGATTCCTGGAGACAGAATTGTCATTTCAGGCTGAGGTAGAGGTAAGAGCCAGTGGCTGGCTGTTTTGCTTTTCTGACCTTTAGGTTGAACCCCAATATCTGTCTCTGGGTTTTTATTAATTATACTAAAGGACCTAGCTCTGAATACATGAGATTTCCTTAGGAGAACTTCATATACAAACAATGATATACATATGCCAAGCTAAAAAGGAAATGTTCAAATTTGAGAAGTGAACACAGAAAATATGACTTAATACAAGCCTTAACCCTTAGCATGAGCTGAGCATTCACGGAGGGTGAGACTGGTGGATCACGGATTAGCTGACTCTACTACTTGCATTGACAACCACTGACATTCAACAGGGGCCAAATACTAAAAATTTTAGAGCTATCTCATTCTTATAATTACTCTTCATTCTACAAAATGAGAAAATGATTAAATTTTATTAAGTACTAGCTCAAAGTTAAGTCTGATAAATAGAAGAAAAAGCTGAGACTCACAATCACATGTCTGCTTGCTGACAATATAGATCTCTGTAGTCAAAGTAATACCTCAGGCTTCAGAAGCAGAATGTTAAGCATTCTATGAGACAGTGATGGAGTCTGAGAAATGTTTTGCTAATATTTTGAATTTATTCTTTTCTGTTTATGACCCAGCAGTCAGGCTCATTTAGTCTTTGAACACTGGGCCAGGGCTCTCTCTAATTTCAAAGAGTTCTTTGTGAGCTGAACATGACATAGTCATTAGTGTCATTAGTCCACATAGTAAACAGTGTAGTATGCAGTCAAAACCATAATTCAAGGAGTGTGGAGAGCTACAAATAGGTTGCCTCTATTGTCATCAATTGAGCATTGTAGTGTGTTGAGTGCCAGATTTCAAGACAGTACAAGTGGGCACAAGAAGCATGCATAAAAAGTTAGGATCTAGTCTTCTGTTCTGAGATTAACCAGCAAGGTCATTCATCCTATAATTCATGATCCTAGAGAAGCTAAATAGGAAGGTGAACCCAAAGA
>LOEQ01001808.1:186985-203326 GCA_001685075.1 Bramus lutescens
GAACTGGGAGGAGGGGAGGAGATGGAAATTTTTAATAATAATAATAATAAAAGATTAAAAAAAGAAAGTTTTGCTGAAATCAGAAGCATTATTTGCCAAAAAATGAAATGAAAAGTAGAACCTATATATGCAGCAGTAATCCTGTTAGGCTGTGTAGAAATGAAGTCACATCTATGTGTTAGAAAATGTCTATTCTCTCAGTTTTATTTTACCATTGTTCACAATATCTAAAGTAGGGAAGTAACCAGTATCATTTAACTAATCAATAAAGAAGAAAAATTTTAAATGCATACTTACAGACATAATAGAATGGTATATAGTATTTAAAGGAAAGAAAATTGATTCAACTGGGGATTCATAAAAAAAACTTGGAGGATATTACACTATGTGAAATTAGCAAAGCACAAAATTATAAGTAGCACATGGTGTTGTTTATATGTCAAACATAAAAGAACCTAGAAAAGCAAATTTCTCAGGTTCACATAGACAATGGTGAGTATCCCTGGCTTGGGATTGGGGTAGAAACAGAGGTAACACTGGAAAAAATGTGTACATGGTAGTTTGAATCGGAATGGCTCCCATAGGCTCATGTATTTGAACACTGGGTCCTCTGCTTATGGAACTATTTGAGAAAAAGATTAGCAGGTGTCGCCTTGTTGGAGGAGGTGTGTGCCTTGGGGTCAGCTTTGGTTTTGAAAAACCTATGCCACTCCTAGTGTGCCTTCTTTGACTCTTGCTTGAAGATCAAGATTTCAGCATCCAGGTATTGTTCTATCACCATGCCTGACTCCCTGCTGTCATGTTTCCTGCCATGATGGTCATGGACCTTAACCCTCGGATACTGTAAGTTCAAAATAAACTCTTTCTGAGGTGTCGTGATCATGGTGTCTTCTCACAGCACTAGAACAATAAGTGGGACAGTGTATCCTTACATGGCAGGAGGAATAGCTTTAGGGGTACAGAGGGCAACTCTGTGATCACAGTTCACAATGTACTGCGAAGTTTAAAACTATTGATTTTAAATGTTCTCATTGTCATAATTGTATGTAAATGAAGTGATTGATGTATTAATTAGTTCATTTTACTTTATCTTTCCAGTACAAAGTCCAAATGATGATTTTTTACCCAATAAAAATATGCAAATACATGGCAATGATCATAGTAGTTTTGATAAGTCTCTTCCACATACATTAGTTCCTTGACCTAACAATACAATATTGTGAAAAAGCCCATGATTTAATATGGAAAATTAAAAAAAAAAAGCTAAGTTGCAAAGGCTTATCCAAGGTCATCCATGTTACTAGCTTTCGACTCCAGACCTGCACTTGATATTGCAAAGCAACACTTACATAGGAAATGCAGTTAACTCCGAATAAAAGATGACTGCAAATCCCTTCCTTGCCCCTGCCAATCTCTTGCTGTTTGGTAAGTTGATTGAATCTCACTAAGCCTCATTTTTGTTTGCCTTTAAAAATGAGACCAAACAAGCTATCTTAAACTATCAAGGAAAGGATGTTTATATTTAATAGCAATCCATATTGAATGTGTTAGCCATTAATACTAAATAATATGGAGGGAAAACTTCATTTAGTATTTAGAATAAACACTTTAAGTGGTCATCAGAATATATTTGGTGTCTATTCTATAAAATACTCATCTGCATACATGCCCATGGATGCTTTTAAGGTTCTGTGGCAGAACCGAGTAGTTCAGATAAATATTTTATAGTTTACAAAGCCTAAAATATTTACAACTTTATCTTTTAAGATGTTTTCTGTCCCCCAATTCACAATGTACTTAATCTTTTTTTTTAAAACTTGTTTATTTATTTGATGATATATGTGTATACCTGAGTACATGCATGAGCATGAAATGTGTGCAGATGTGTGTAGACATCTGCAGATATCATGACTGGGCATCAGTTACATGGAACTACTGTTTCAGGTCGATACAAGCTGCTGTATATGTGCTGGGAATCAAAACCAGGTCCCCAGGAAGGCCAGTAGTTGCTCTTAACTACTGAGTCATTTCTACTCTCCACCAAACCGGCCCAAATCTACCTATTCTTAATGGTTTCCAAAATGATATTCTAGTAGAATCTCACTTCTTATAAAAGAGAATGGTCAACAGAGATTGAACTATTTGTTAAAACTCCCTCAGATAGTGATTGAGGTTTGAGGTTGGGTTTTGAAGAAGGTTTGGGCTGGGATTGGGTTGAGATGAAATTATGAGCTAAGATTGAGATTGAGTGCTTAGGAAAGAATCCGTTGCTGAAGCCCACCGCAGAGTTGCTTTCCTTCATAGCCAGTGTCTATTATTAAGTCAGTTAGTGTTATCCAGCACCAGCACACCATTGTAGAAAAGGAAGCTAGAAAGAAAAGAGGTCAAGACTCACTTTGCCAATTGTATCTATTAAAATTAGAGGGGGAAACTTGTATTAGGTAAACTTTACAAGTAATTTATATGTCAGTCACTTAATATTGCAAACCACTGTGAGGAGACAGCCCACAGAGATGACATCAAGGGATAAGGGATATGGAAATTGATGGAGAGACAAAGGTAGGAACCTAGAAATACAAGAGTTGAAGCTTGATTCCCAAGTCTAAGATATCTTCTTGTGGGCTCCCCTGAATAAGGTTTCTGTGGTGATAGCAACATCCTTCACTCCTTTTCAAAAAGAATAAAATATAAAGCATCATTTCCAGTCATTTCATCTAAAGCTCACCATGACTTTGGGGCGTGGGACCCCCCATGACTGGTGCTGTTGAGGTTGAGGGGATCTACACACACAAGACAGCAGCACCCTGTACCTGATACAATACTGTCCCTCTGTTGCTTTCCATGCCTTCCTGCCCAAGCCCTTTGCTAAACTGAGTTAGTGCAGTTGTTTTCCCGAGCACTTGGCACTTTTGATTCTTAGCATACATTTGCGTCGAGTTCTGCACAAAGAGATTGAAAATCCTATTCAGGCTTTCTGGAAGTGATTGCTTTGTCATTTTCCTCTTTTTTTTTTTATTCTAACAAGGCTCAGATTTTGTCAAGATTCCCTTTTGAAAAACAGAATTACTGCAGAAACAAGTTGTTAGATTTCTCTTTCCGTTTTTCTATCTCTGTCATTATTTTGATGTACACAGTGTTCCAAAGAAACAGAAAAGGTCTTGGGCTTAGGATTTTCTAGTTTGTAAATTCTAGCATGTGTCTGTCCTAATTAGGAGATGCTTACTTAAGCAGTCAGGTGATAGTCCAGATTCCAACCATTTCTTCACAGGTAGCAGAATGTGATATATCCATGGGGCCTTGAGGATGGGTTCTGGGTTTCAGACTGGGATGAACTGCTGGGTACTTTTCATTGTCCAACTTCTAAAAAGATGCACTAATCAGAATATTTGCCAGCCAGCTGACTGTGGCTACATTGCTGGGTTATCAAAGCTGACACCTATCAGGAACATATCTAGAAGTGGATGACTTCAGCCTATGTTGACACCATTAGTCACTGGACTGTAAATTAATCCAGGACTCCTGGCAAAGAGAATATGGACAGACAGGAGCAGCCTATCACCCTGAAAATCTTGTTTGTTCTCAGCCAAAGGGGTCTTTGGTAAAGACTTCTGGTATATCTAACACAAAGTGAACATTAATAAATTTAAAGATGGAAGCAGAACTTCTCCAATCCCATTGTAAATGTACTATGAGACAATTCAAAATGTTAGAATTAAGGAGGGTTTCGGAAGTAGACTGTAGAACATGGCTTTTCACACCTTCATCAAGACACCATGCTAAACATATTAAAATATTATGTGGAAAAGGCAGTCTTTTGATAAGCTGATCTCTGATTAACCAGCTTGAAAAATCAGTCTAAAAACTATTGAGTATATATGTCAAGTCTGTTTAAGTTTGTTTATGTTTTATGAATAAAATACTAATCTTCATTCCATACCACACATTTCTATGAGGAACTTTCCAGAAAAAAAACAAAGGCAAAAATCTGGTTGGGTTTCAAAATATTAACATCATTATAATTGATTTTTTTCTACAGCCAAGAAACATGAAAAGCTCAAATTACAAGCTCATAGAAACTGCTCATGGGCAATAAACCATATGATAAAATGCCTAAAACCAACATTTAAATTGTAATGCGGCAATTAAAATTTAAATAATGCCAAAGTAAAGCTGGGGCATCTCATCTAATCAATTATATTAATGGATTAATTTATATTCATCTCATCAGTTTATCAATATAATAAAAGCTATTAGGTGACTTCTTAATTATAAGATTATTATAATATATTTAAAGTTATTTTTAGAATTAGTTTCATGTGACAGAAAACCAACTAACTGTGAATGGTACTAAGAGTCTATCTGACAAACCACTCTTAGGTCTGGAGATGAATTTTAATTGTGCTTCAAGGAACCTTAATGTATCACTTGGGGGCTAAATTTCCATGGACAGCAAATGTTATTAGGTAACATCAGTGTTTGAAATTATTTAACTAGGGTTGGGTTCCCTCATTTTTATAAGGTGAAGAAACAAAGAGAACATAGGCAGTAAGACATTTGGGGAGCCATAATACACCAAAGAAAGAGAGAGTTATAAGTCAAGAATTAAAGGCATGCTTTTCTGATATTATGGGTTTCCTATGATGAAGACAGTTTCTAGACCAGTGAGACCTTGAATCATCTAGTGATTCAAATACCTGAGTATATCATAGCTTAATATATGGAAACTGAAAGTGTTTAACCAAAGTCCTAGCTATTACAATTTTATTAAATACATAACTCACTCTCCTCCAGGCCTTGGAACAGTTTGATACTCCTTATATTTTTATATTCATGGACCTGTTTTCTTTATCACAACAAGGATTTGTGCACTGCATATAACTATTAGACATGCTTTCCTACTAGTTCACTTTCTACATCGACGAAAATTCATTTCACATCCACCCACCATTTTGACTTTGAGGTTATTTATTGGTACTGATATTTTGTTGATATAGTATGGCTATTCTCCTAGGTTTCTATCTATTGTTGAAAATACATTTTTTCTTTAATACTGAATATAATTAATTAGCTCTAGCCAAACATAGA
Organism: Bramus lutescens; assembly: GCA_001685075.1. Taxonomy (NCBI): domain Eukaryota; kingdom Metazoa; phylum Chordata; class Mammalia; order Rodentia; family Cricetidae; genus Bramus; species Bramus lutescens. The sequence goes on from LOEQ01001808.1 coordinate 192,071, forward strand.
AGAAAACAGGGAGTCTTTTATTACCTCAACTGTTAATACTTCCCTGAAGCCATTCCTCTTTCTATTGCACTCTGGGTCTCCCAGTTTCTGGTCTATCTCAGACCTGCCAAATCACAGGTTATAGGGTGGGGTACAGTAATCTTGTATTTTACATTCCAGATGATTTTGACTTACACAGAGTAAAAGAAACATTGCACAAAATTTAAGGAAATAAACAGAAAAGATTGGAGAAAATATGACGCAAGATAATTGGCTTAATGTAAAGAATATTTGGTAAACATATATTTGCTTTTTAAAACAGGGTTTCTCTGTGTAACAGCCCTAGCTGTCCTGGAACTAGATTTTGTAGTCTAGGCTGAGCTTGAACTTAGAGATCTGCCTGCCTTCACCTTTCAAGTGCTGGGTTCAAGGTGTGCACCACCAACACCCTGCTGTTTAGTCAATATTATTAGAACTCTCAGCTAATGGCAACCATACTAAAATGGACAGTAAGTTCCCTGACACTAAATATGTGGGATTTCCCTCTATATGTTATGAATACCATTGGTTAATAAAGAAACTGCTTTGGACCTATAGCAGGGTAGAACTTAGACAGGCGAGGAAAACTGAACTGAATGCTGGGAGAAAGAAAGGTGGTGTCAGAGAGATGCTTTGTTGCCCTACCAGAGCCAGGGGGAACTTTAGCTGGTAAGCCACAGCCACAGCCACGTGGCAAAAAACAGATTAATAGAAATGGATTAAATTAATACGTAAGAGTCAGCAAATAAGAAGCTAGAGCTACCAGGCCAAGCAATAATTTAAATAATATAGCTCCTGTGTGATTATTTCAGTTCTGGGCAGCAGGAACCAACAAGCGGCCTCCTCCTCCAACAGGTTCCAAGTTCAACCAGCAAGACTTTTACTTTCTTTGTCAACATTATCTTTGTATGGCCTCAGGGGAACTATGTTGTGCACAAACTACAACTGTCTTCACCAGGACTCCTGGAGTTCCCAGTCAATCAGATTGTGATATGCTTGGACCAGTCAAGACATACGATAACGATAAAATTCCTTTTCTACCATTTCTTATCTCCTCACCTTTTCCAAATGTCAAAACTATGCTAACTACTCTACATGTATTTGCATGCATTAGCAAGGCATACAGTAGGTGTTATTACGAGACCTCAGTGATATTTACCAAGGACTTAAAAAAAGGTAAATGAGACTCTTCTCATATGTCTCCACAAAGCATGAGGGTAAATGGCCTTGGAGAATTCAAATGACAAATAACTAGTCTGAGTTTTATGTGGGAATGGCTACACAAAGAGGACCCTGAACCTGAGTATCAGTAGTGTCCATTTCTCCAAAGAATAAACTGGGAAATCTCTTTAGTGGGACTTCTAGCACACCTCCTGGAGGTGGAAAGCCAGAACTCTGGAGCTGAGACCAATAACACAGAGATCACTTGCAGTGGGCTTCTAGGATCAAATATTACACAACCCAAATGACATCTGGAAGAAGATGGGTGCTCAAATGTCAACACATGTATTTACAAAAAAACCCACAGACATTTAGATGAATTCCCGTCAAATCTTTGAATATTTGCCATCTCTATCGCTCTGCTTTATAATGTATGTCTCTGCTTCTTTCAAAATGAAACAGACCTAGACTTTAAATATTTGCTTTATATGGTAAATGTTGAAGGAAAATACTTTCTTGGGAAGGTTATTTTCATATATAGCTTGTGTGTCTTGTGTCACGATCTGAGTAGTATTCCCTCCCTCCCAGTGTGTTTTCTATCAGTCAGTCAAGCAAATACAATTCTAACCTGCTTTCCATTTCAATCAACTCTGCAGTGGCAAGGGTATTGGAGCTCTTAATGGTTCACTGAGCATCAAAACAACCTAATGCTTCATTCACGTTTATGCTAACTGTTGTCAGTCATATATGGAGACAAGCATTTTGGCTAATGAGTAGAAAATGGCTTCTTCTGGATATGTGTCCAGAGATGTGAGGATGTGTGATTGGAACTATTCTAAGTTTATCTTAACTATTTCAATTTCATTGATGACAGAGTTACTATTCACATGAACTGGTGCTGTATGAACAGAACAGTTCAGATGCAGCAGGGAAGTACCAAGGAAGAAATTACCAAATATCACGTAGCCAACTAACAATGTTTTTTAATGCTTGCATAAACCAGCCATCTAAGAATCCCATGTGATGAGAGATACATAGGCTTTGTAGTGAAGTCACTGGTGTATTTCACCTGACAGTAAAGATATCATGCAGCACCTATGGCTCATTCTTAGATACGTGGGGCATTTGATTTGAACAAGAATCTCGGTGAATAGGCGCCCACCCACTGAGACAATGACACTGATCTAATGGGAGCTCACCAAGGCCAGCTGGACTGGGTCTGATGGAGTCTGTGATCAATCCAGACTCTCTGAATGTGGCTGACAATGAGGGCNGAGGGGGAGGGGAAGTGGGGAGGAATGGGAGGGAAATGGGAGGAGGGGAGGAGGTGGAAATTTTTAATAAATATAGTTAAAAAAAAGAGCTGTGATACTCTTTATGGCCTAGTGCTGTACAGATGCTTATAATTTAAAAGAAACACAAGTATGATATAAAAGTACTGTGAGACTTATTGATTCTGATATTTAGCATTTTGGACAGTAAAGAGTAGAAGAACATTTAATGTTTCGTTTCTTTATGAAATAACGCAAGCTTTCCACTCACAGCTAGCAGAGAAGGTATTTCTCTTCCCCGAGTCCCTGTGGCCCCAGTTCTAAAAAAGTACCATGCTGTCCTTCAGTGCATGCATAGACCCAGCTCTACCAAGGATGGCTTAACTCTAGCTGTTGGTTCCAGCACCAGTATTTAGCACCGGCAGGGTAATGCAAACAACTCAGAAAACTGTATCTTTTAAAACCATTTTCCTACATGAACTGTTGAGTGATTGTCCATAAACTCAAAAAAGGTGGTTTAAAACAGAATAGAATGAGAAAAGAAAAAAAATGTTATTTCCTTGGAAGAAATGCACTTAATTCTCAAAAGGCAGCATGAATAAGTATGTGTGGTTGCCAGCTTAGTCTCAGCATTGCAATTACTATCCATCTCAGTTTTCTTTACACAAGGTTTATAAATATTCTTTTCAGACACAAGGAAACAGAAGTTCAAAGGTAAATGTTTTCTTAATGTCTCTGATGAAGCAAGAATCCTAAGAATATCTGAATCTAAAGTCAAAGTTTTGTTTCTAAAAAAATATTCTTATACCTTTTCTCTGTAGCATGTTCTGTGTCTCAGGATAGAGAACACATATTAAACTCTAGATTCTAAGTACCAAAAAGCATCTAAAGAGTTGACATTATTTTCAAGAATTTTATTACATATGTTTTACAGATTTTTTTTGTTGTTTACTTTCTAGTTCATGAGGTTCTTCTATCAAAGTTATTCCAGAATTGGTGGAAATAGTTATAAGCACAAAGGAGGTCATCCCTCATCAAAGGAGATGCTGAAAACAAGGTACTGCCAGGTGTCCCGTGTTGTGTCACCCATTGCAGTCCATAGGTCACACACCCTGGAACATAAGAGCACAGAAGACATCCAGAGTTGGTGCTTGTAGGTCCTGAGGGACCAATTCCCATTAGAGCTGCTTCAAAGATCACTTAATATGAGATAGATGTAGCCTCAGCTAGAAATATGGCATAGAAAAGCCGAATGCTTGTTTAACATACCTTAAATCAACCACAGAGTGGTTGACAAGAAAATTAAATAAAAGTCCCATGTGAATAAGAGCACAGAAGAAATAATGAGTCAGATCTGTGGAGGCAGAAAATTAATATTCACTGAACACTTAAAAGCGTTCTAAATGTGGGACATACGTTTTCTCATTTCCACCTTACAAGGAAACATAGTTATCCTAGCCATAGAGATAATGAGCTAACTGCTGTATGAAAGAGTCCTAAGGATGATCCAACTTTGGATTCCATGTCTCTCCTTTATGTCAATGTGCAAGGACATGGCACAATGTGGACACAAAGTTATGCACCTTCTTAGAATAAATACATCAGTCAAGCAAAAGTAGGGTGTTATTGTTCATTCCAGGTACCAGTTTAATTAACCACACCAAACAATGAACTGAATTACATGTGCCTTAGCAGCCCACTGAAAAACCGAGCGCCCACTCATGGTCATAAAGTGTAATGGCCTTGGCCAACCTTGAAACATGTAAACCGCACCTTAGGGTGTACTCCATGCCAAAGGAACCTATATGCTGCCAGTGATATGCAGAATTCCCAGTAGTTGACTTATCCCAGCCTTATTATTCTCAGATAACAAGAGTTTAGTCCCTTCCCTATTCTCAGAATTTCTTGCCCAGTGTGGTGATGCCAGCATGTCTTTGGCCTTCTAGTCTCTGGAAGCTTTGCACATAGCTTAGCATTCATGAACACATAACTGAACCTAAACTAAAATCATTCATTATTCCTCTGTTTTGTTTGTGTATTTTATATGTTTATCCATTTAATTGTTTCTTTACTTATTCATTTATTTATTAGCCCCTTTGTTATTATCAACTTAAAATGAGGACTCTCACTCATGCAGACAGTCCAAGTTCTAGAACAGACAGATATTTCTCCTTCCCCAGTGTTTTGTTCTCTGAGTGTAGTTAAACTGTGTACAATAGGTTCTCAGTAGGACCCTACATTGGGATAGCCACCACACGGTAAGGAACATAAACTACAGATTGACCGGGAAGCAGAAATGCTGTTCCTACGGCATTTCTATACGATTCTTTCTGTGTTTCTTAAAATATTCAGAGGCCATGAACTTTTCATTGCTTTTTGCTGCTCTGGAAATCACTGTCAAGAATGGCTTCTATTTCAATCTGTTTAATGCTCTGAGATATTAGAAACAAGTTGAATATTGCTGTAACTACCACTTAATGCAGTATTTATCAGTGTTCACCACTGCTACATATGGAGAACATGGGGCTTTGGGTGCATTCTACGAAAGCAGATTTCTCATTATTATCCATGAAAATACCCTTGGACAAATTACTTCAGAAATTGATTAAATGCAGTTTCCCAGATTTCAGTCTGTAATGGTAAATTTAGAGACTGGGATGGTAGTGTGAGGCAGGCTGCCATTTATATGATCTTTGTTTTCTTTCTTTGCTTTCTCTTTCCCTGTCTCTTTTTTCATTTTTTCATTTCTTCCCTCATTTCTTAGCATCAGAGGTAAAAGAAATCTGTAGCTGACAATAGAATGCTAACAAATCACCATGAGTTTGTAAATCTCCTAATAATAATAAACCATATGAGATTTTATTTACAATCACTGAATCTGAAAACAAGACCGAGTTCTCACTATAAGCTTTTGAGTAATAGGATCTGATCAGTAGAGTTTGGCCATGTGAGGATTTTCTTTAACCTTTTCAGCACAGGCTGCAGGTGCAGAAGGCCATTGCCTCTCTACCATACTGTCATTCTACAGGCTCATGAAATAACACACCTGTTAAGAAAGAGCCCTACTACTGAGCTACATCCCCAGGACTGAAATAACATTTAAAAATAAATGTCCTCTCAACTGACACATACGATTACACATATTCACAGGAGATTATGCTATATTTTAAATGAATACATTTGTGTCTTGTTAATAATTTATCTTCTATCCTAAAATACTTATCTATTTAGAGTAAAAGTACTCTAATGATTTCTGGTAATTATATAACTTCATTACATATAGTATTTCAATCACACTTTATATCATTGTGACAATAAACTGAAATACATAAAGGAAGGAAAGATTTAGTTTGTTTTACAGTTTTGTGGGGTTCGGCCATCATAGAAGGGAGGGTGGAAAAGGGTGGTTCATCTAATGGTGACCAGGAAGAAAAGAAAGGGAATAAAGGACACAACTAAGCCCAGGAAATGCTCAGGAGAGTGTCCCTGATGACGTAATTCATCTAATGATGTACCTACCTTGTACGGTTCAAAACCGTCCAATAAAGTTGTCATATTGGAATTGACAACATAATATTCTATTGATTAAGTGAGAGCATTAGAGACTTAACCATTTCCTAAAGCCTACTCTTTGAGAAGAAAGCCCCAGCATACAAATTTGTGGAAGATATTTGATATTTAAACCACAACAAGGAACCATTAATCTAAGCAGTAGTTTACCAAAAATTCTTACTGTTATGTGAATGTAATTTTATGTATTAACCAAACCACTCTCTATCTCCATTCTCACCCTTGTCTTCCCAGACTTGGCAAGCCACCATTATTTTTCAACTTACTAGAATAAAAAAAAGAAAAGGTCAACTCGACACACAAGTGAGGGAATGTAATTCTTGTCTTTTCAATGCCCAGCTTCTTTTACTAAATGTAACAGTATCACAATTCTGTCTATGTTGTACCAAGTGACACAGCTTTGTTATTTTTATGGCTGGATATTACAGTTTACAACTATACTATGTTTTAATCCATTGGCCTATTGATGAATTTTAGGAAGTTTCTATTTCTTGACCTATAAGTGTAGAGCAATAATCACTATGGAACTGAAACATATCAAAGCTACATATTTCATTTCACATGCATGAATGCCCAGTAGTGGGACTGCTGAACCACAGGATAAGTGTGACCTTCATGATTTGAAAAACACTGCATAATTATTAATATACAAGCTATCCATCATTCTTCCTATTCTCACTGTGCATTCCTATTCTGGCCATATACAGACTATTTCTAGCCATATAGTATTAACCAGGAGAGCTAACGTTATACTGAAAGAGCAACACCCCAAACTTTCCCTACAACAGCTAAAATATCCAAAATAATACCTACTTTAATTTGTTTTTGTTTTCATCATATAGTGGATTTTCTTAGATAAAGCAATCAAACAAAATAAAGGAAGAAACGGCATTCAAATTATAAAAGAGAAGTAACGTGGACACTATATACAAATGATATTTTGTCCTATATATATAATAAACTCCAGAAAACTACCTAATATTATCCACAGAATTAATGAAACCACTATAAATATACAAATGTAAGTTACCAGGACAAGAAAAAAATTATCTTAAAATCTGTTTGGAAATCTAAAACCCCAAAATGTAGCAAGCCTTTTTAGGTAAAATGAACAAAGCAGATGACATTGCAACTTTTGATTCCAGAATATACTACAAAAATACATATGGCAAAATGATGCCTACTTTCATTTTTTTTGTTTTTAATCATAAAATTGAATTTTCTTAGTTAAAGCAATCAAGCAAAAGAAAGAAAGACATTGCAGTTATAAAAGAGAAGTAAAATTGTCACTGTATGTAAATGGCATTATGGTATATACAAACAATCCCAGAGTTATTAGAATTAATAGTTCTTTTTTCAGTTACAGGATATATAATACACACACACGCACACATTCACACCAATAATTGTATATGATGGAACAAAGACAACGTAAGTGTTAAACAAATGGAAGAAGATAAATAATTGACTATGGAATCAAACTTGCACCCAAAATAAAGCAATAACAAGCAGAAGTTAAAAGACTATTAGTCATTATCCCACCACAAACACTGCTAGTAACTTCACTTTACAAACATGGTGCTGGTTGGCTCATTCAAAAATCCTGACCTATTGTTCAAATCTTGCTGGTTTTGATTCAGTTGCTTTATGGTCATATTAAGAGAGGAAGTAAGATCTTTTTTGTTTTGGAAAATTGTTATTATAATGTAATAATGTGATGGCAGTTAAAAACCTTGCTGAATATAAAGGTATTCGTGTATTAACTCAATTTCGGTCTTTATACATAAATATTTGATATATTACTCTGATAGTTATACTGTTTTAATGGTAGCATAAACCACACGAGAAGAATAAAGATGGTTTGTATTTGTGGTTTGGCTTTTTATGAAACCGGTGCTTTTAGCTTCTCTCTCCCCTGTTAATTAAAGCAGGTGTGCTGGCTGGCTTTTGCTGACTTGACACAAACCTCAAAATACCTGGGAAGAGACTACTACTGAAAAAAAATGACTACAGCAGATTTGCCTGGAAGTAAATCTGTCGGAATTTTCTTCATCATTATTTGATATGGAGGGGAGGGCAACCCACAGTAGGTAGTGCCATCGCTGGGCAGGTCATCCTGAGCTCTATGAGAAATCAGGATGAGTAAGCCATGGAGAATAAGCCAGTAAGCAGCATTCTTACACGGATTCTGTTTCATCTCCTGCCCTGACTTCCCTCAGTGATGGAGTCTTACCTGCAAATTGTAAAAAGAAATAAACCCATTCCTCCCCAAGAGCTTTTGGTCATAGTGCTTCACGACAGAATAGAACCCTAAATAAGACAGGAATCTTCACAGAGAAGGAGAATGATAACAATTTCACAGCACCACACCAGTTGCTTGCCCAAAGCTACTCTCTTCCAATAAGTGCTTTAAGAATACTATAGAAAGTATTTATCCTCATTTTAAGACTCTCACAATAGTATTATTGTCATAACATTGAAAAAACCTTGATGTTTTCTAAAGAAAAAAATAATACAGTTCATAGCTGGAACAATAAGGATGGAGCAGGAAGAATTATTACTAATGTGTTTCTAACTAGCCAGTTCAGTACAATTAAAGCAGTAAACACTATCACAGACACCGCATTCTAATGTAACTAGCTGCAGCAAGTACAAGGAAATTAGAATCTTCCATGTGGTCTGATGTCATTAAGCACAGATATATTGAAGCATGATGTTGTCATTTATAAAGCTAATGTTGCACATTCTCCATATTGGATCAGTAAATTAATGGCTCTGGTGCAAGTTAAATGCAAATTAATAACCAGAAACAAAAAGGTATTGCTGAGGCTTCAGTTGCGTACGGAATGACCACTTTGCTCATGCAAGCCATATTTCAGGAGCTTGCTAATTAAAGGCAGTGTCTGTGACACAGTACCTTGCTTCCAAGCAGAACACACCTGGAGTTACCCAGGAAGTATATTTCCATTTTGCCCTGTGTTTTCCCGACGTCAAGTTCCTTTTGATTTGCAATGCAACTTCAGATGTATAATAAAGGACCACATTTTGTGTAGTGGCATTCAAGAACAGCAGGAGAGGAAGGCAAGATGACAGCAGCCAATGTCTGGTTGCTTTTATATGAGGGGGTATTTCTTTATAAGTAGAGCAGTATAATAAGCCACCATGGAAACCTGGTGTTTAAATTGGTTCATAGTTATTTCTTTCATACTGAATATGTTCTACCTTTGGGCATGTTGCACTTAAATGAAAACCATCCTCCCATAGAAAAAATATTTTTAAATAAAGATGGGGCAGATATCAACAAAACGAAATACAACAAAATAAAACACACAGCTTTTTTTTTAAGTAGACAAAAAGATTTCAAGATTTGAAGTCTTTGATTTGAATAACGGAAGTTTCCAATAATGGAATTTTGATTGTGGCAATCTAGAGAATTGTTTATCCTTCGCTGCAGGGGCAAAAAAAATGTATTAAAATCTTAATAAAAGGTAAAAGACTAATTACTCTATTTTTTAAAAGTTGTCATGCATTTTAAGTGATGAGAAAAAATTAGTAGCTAGGAGCTGTATTGCACACTTTTAATCATAATTCATAGGAGGTAAATATTGGGAGAACTGAGAGTTCAAAACCAGCACCAGCTATAGTCTGAACTATATTAGATCATGGAGAAGAGGGAGACATGGAGAGAGAGAGAGAGAGAGAGAGAGAGAGAGAGAGAGAGAGAGAGAAAGAGAGAGATAAGTAGTCTAAATTTGAAACGTTGTTCTTATCAAAGAATCATTCTGAGGTATATGCATAGCATCCCAAGGTTATGCTGTCAATCCGGTACTAGGTAAAGAAGATTCATCTGCTTCCAGTTTGAAGGCCCTAACTGTGAATACTCAACAGGCAATCGGTCCTGTGGAGTTTGTGGAGTGGTGTACCTTTACAGAAGTACTTGGCAGAGCTCAGTTGTAGAGCGCATGCAAAATGAATGCTACCTACTACAATCTTTAGGGTCCTATTTTGGCCAAATGAACCTGAGACATGAATTTCATCATTACTTCAGTCTCACTAATGGCAATTTTCATGGACCAATTAGGTTCATGGAATAATAAAAGCAAAAATATTAACCTATTATTATTATATCTAAATAATTGAACAGACCAGCCACTAAAGAGCTGTTTCTGCCTCAAAAGCACCTTGGAACTTCATCATTTCCTGCAAAACTGATCTCTTCTGCCTTATGATATTTGCTTAAATCCAGGACATGTGCCTGCTTAGTTGAGTATGCAATTATGTTTAAGATCAGCTAAAATGATTCAATGTAGGAAGCATGTTAAATTTCATGCTTTAGCTAATATTATGGAAACAGGAACTTAGCATGAATCTAAATAACAAACCTTTATTTATTTTTCTTCCTAGAGGCTCAAAGGCAGAAATCAGCTGTGAACACTCAGTCCTGAGCTAGAAAGACAAGTGTCTTTTCACTCACTCGTCTTTTTACACATATCTTTACTGACTATTGGATCATGACCTCACAGGCCTGAAATTAAAAATCTATACAGGTCACTGTTAAACTATCCAAGAAAAAAAAAGGTTCTAAGAAAAGCTTCAGTAGCCTTTTATTTACATAATAAATAATGAGCTATATCTTTGGACACCTAAGGTGACTTGCTTCTATCTCTGCAGGAGTACTACGCATCTAGGCATTGTGCCTACTTTTAGAAGTCTTAAGTCCCCAGTAAATTAGGATGACAGCATGTTCAAGGCAGGCTTTTATCATCAACATGCTTGTTAGTGAGGGAAATGTTCCAATGCCAATTGTAAACCCGAAGTGGAAAGGCTAATCCATTTATTCAGATTCCTTGCAGGAGTGTAGTGAAGAAATTGGAAATTTAAATCAGTGCTTAAAAATGTTTCTGGGTTGAGTTCTTGGTGTGCATTGAGTTGGAAGCAAACAAGACATTTTGCAATCAACGATCCTTGACTCTAAGGCTATCAAAATGATGTTCATCAGAAATTACAAGGTAAAGGGTATTTAATGTTCCTGTAAAATTGTTCTACGCAGAGCTCTAGATGTAAATCCTTCATTCATTCTGCAATAAATGCAACGACCATTTCCTTTTTCATCATCTAAGCCTGGAGTGGAGTGGAGGAGGTACTAGCTAGGGCAGAGGAGTGGTGATGTAGGAGGGTCATCTGTCTATGTGTTACTTTCATTGGTTAATAAAGAAACTGCCTTGGCCCCTTTTGA
>LOEQ01001808.1:217480-231499 GCA_001685075.1 Bramus lutescens
TATCTATCTATCTATCTATCTATCTATCTATCTATCTATCTATCTATCTATCTATTTTTTAAAAATTTCCACCTCCTCCCCCCTCCCATTTCCCTACCACTCCCACTCCCCCTCCCTCTCCAGTCCTAAGAGAAGTCAGGGTTCCGTGCCCTGTGGAAAGTCCAAGGCCAACGCACTCCCATCCAGGTCTAGGAAGGTGAGTATCCAAATAGACTAGGCTCCCATAAAGCCAGTGCATGCAGTAGAATCAAAACCCAGTGCCATTATCATTGGCTTCTCAGTCAGCCTCATTGTCAGCCACATTCAGAGAGTCCAGTTTGATCACATACTCCATCAGTCCAAGTCCAGCTGGCCTTGGTGAGCTCCCATTGGATCTGCACCATCATCTCCGTGGGTGGACGCACCCCTTCTGGTCCTGACTTCCTTTCTCATGTTCTCCCTCCTTCTGCTCTTCACCTGGACCTTGGGAGCTCAGTTCAGTGCTCCAATGTGAGGGTACATTTTCTCTATCACTGCCTTGAGTACCCTTTTTGGAATCCGATGGTATTTTGAGATATTTTTGGCTTTCTGTTTCTATAAATTTATGGCATTATGCAAAATGAACACCCAAGTAAAGGTGACCTGAAATAAATAGGAGAACTGAAATGCTTCAGTGCCAAGGAAACTGAGAGGGCCGCTGTTTTTTGTTTGTTTGTCTTTTTTGTTTTTGTTTTTTTTTTGCTTTTTGTTTCATGTTTTTTGTTTTTTTATTAAGAACCAGCAACTTACAACTGTCCAAATGGCTAACATCAAAAACATTAATGACAGCTTATGATGGAGAGGATGTGGAGTAAGAGGAACGAACACTCATCCATTGCTGATGGGAATGCAAACTTGTACAACCAGTTTGGAAATTAGTATGGTGGCTTCTCAGGAAATTGGGTACCAACCTACCTCAGAATTCAGCAATACCACTCTTGGGCATATATCCAAAATATGCTCAATCATACTACAAAAGCATTTGTTCAACTATGTTTATAACAGCATTATATGTAATAGCCTGAACTTGGAGACAACCTAGATGCCCCTCAACCAAAGAATGGATAAAGAAAATGTGCACATTTAGAAATTAGAGTACTACTGAGCAATAAAAAACAATGACATCTTAAATTTTGCATGCAAATGGATGGAATTAGAAAACACTATCCTGAGTGAGGTAACCCAGACCCAAAAAGATGAATATGGCACGTACTCACTCATAAGTGGATACTAGCTATGAACAAAGGACATTGATCCTATAGTTCATGATCCTAAAGAAGCTAAGTAAAAAGGTGAACCCAAAGAAAAATATATATAGACCCACCTGGAAATTGGAAATAGACTGGCAGGGTTGGGAGCATGGGGGCAGAGGGAGAGGGGAGGGTAGAAGGAGAAGAGGGGGGAGAGGAGGAGGGAAGAGGAGAACTTGAGGGAATGGGAAGGCTGAGATTGAGGAAGGACAGAGATGAGAGCAAGAGAGAGATATCTTGATTGAGAGAGCCATTATAGGTTCAGCAAAAACCTGGTTCTAGAGAAAATCCCAGGAATACAAAAGGATGACCCTACCTAGGACTCTAGGCAATATAGGAGAGGGGGCCTGATCTTGACTTGCCCTGTAGTCAGACTGATGATTATTTTAAATATCACCATACAGCCTTCATCCAGCAACTGATTGAGGCAAAGGCAGAGACCCATATCAGAGCACTGGAGTGAGCTCCCAAAGTCTAGTGGAAGGGTGGAAGGAGGTAAAGACCATGATGGGTTCACCTACTGAAATAGTTTGCCTGAGCTAATGGGAGCTCACTAAGTCCAGCTGGACTAGGAAGGAACAAGCATAGGACCAAACTAGTTCCTCTGAATGTGGTTGACAGTTGCATGGCTGGCGCGGTGGCACCAGGATTTATCCCTACTGCATGTACTGGCTTTTGGGGATCCTATTCTCTTTGGATGTATACCTTGCTCAGCCTAGATATAGTAGGGAGGGCCTTGGATCTTCCACAAAGCAATATGCCTTATCCTCTTCGAGGATTAGATGAGGGCAGGGTGGGAAGATGGGAGTAGGGGAGGGAACAGGAACTTGGATTGTTATTTTTTTTAAAATCTAAAAAAAGAAGAACCAGAAACTTGGCTCTAGCAAATCAGTCACATTCAAAATAATACAAATGTCAAACTCTGAATTATTGGATTACAATGAATTTATTTTTATTGTGTGTAAACAAATGGCAAGAGTGTGTGTTTGCATATGTACTTGTGAATGCACATGCTCAGGTGTGCATGTGAACATGGAAACCCAAAGCTGACACTGAATGACTACCTTGTTCTGTATCCATTTCATTCACGTGAATAGTTCATTGGCTCCATACCCCACTGTTGTAGGTGCTCTGGTAGCCAGCCTGCTGTGAGGATTTCCTGTCTCTGCCTTCCTCATGTGGGATGATAGACAGGCATGCTTATCACCAATAAGTGCATTCTAGAAATCCAAACTTTAGTCCTTTTGCTTCTGTGGTAAGAGCCTTAACTGCTAAGCCAAACTTCCCTACTTCTTGTGCTTTATGGATTAAGCTTCAATTATTATTGATGTTCTCAAATGACTATATAATTCGAGTCTTCTCCATTATCAAAATTTTAGAAAGGCCTCTTCATTGACCTGAAATTGTATGGTGTTTACAAAGGGAATGAAAGTTTAAGGCAAACTGGACTGGTGTGGTTTGAGAAGTGAGCATCAATTTGAAACATCACCTGACTGGAAAGAGCTCCCTAGAGGGTCATGAAGAACTGGGCTGCAGGATGCAATGATTTAAAACAGATCCGTGGAAGCCTGCTTTGAACCTCTTCTGCCTTACTGAATGCCACAAGTGATGAGTGAAGGGGATCATGTCTTTAACAATTGCGAAGGCGCATAGTCTTCCACAAAGGCGCTGTTCCCCAATATTAATTTATGCCAGTCTTGCAAGTACATTGATAACATGCACCGTGAAAACAATTCTTTGGGAGGGGAACTGGGCTTTGGGCTCTGTATGTCTGCCCTTCTCACTGCAGCCAGTATTGTGACAATGCATCATGGAGGGAATGCTCCCAGGAAAAACATCTGATTTTTAGAAGTGATTTTATTTCAACAGGACCTCACACTGAAGGCAAAGGCTGTGACAAATAGTCAATTTGCTACTACAATTCATAAAACACCAGTCAGAAGATATTTCTAATGAGGAGTTGGGAATCTACTGAGTAACTTCACTAAAGACTTCTTTGAAGGAAACACAGTTGATCATGCTCTTGCATAGAAGGTTGTGCTGCACCTTTTTAAAAACAAAACCTATATTTTGTAGACATATGTCATCTACAGATTATATGTATAGTCTCAAAATGCACTGGGCATTAAAAATAATTATAATTTTCAACATCTTGAGTTTCTTTGATTCATTCTCTATGAAAGAACTACCTCAGAATTTGAAGTAGAAATAATTGAGCTAAAACCAATAATATGGCCAAGAAAAATGAAAGCATTGGTTGATGCAGAAACTGTTATCCCACTAACTATGGCAGCGTTATCCATAACTGCACTGAAATTGGAAAACTCCTATACCTAGCAACTTTTACATAAACAAAAAATGGCAGAACTGAACAATGAAATACCATTTATCAGTAAAATAAAGTGTTGATAGATGAATGAAACTTAAAAGGATTATGCTAAAGGAAGAAGGCTTTGACAATGATTGTGTACTATATGAATGCATCCCTGAGAAATGTACAGAATAGGACATCCCACATACACAGAGCAAGGATTAATGGTAGTATAAGGCTGTAAAGTGATGCAATCTGGGTGTATGGAATGATGGCTACAGTCTCCAACTTTAGAGATGAAGACATGTTCTAAAATTGACTATAATTTGTTAATTATACACCAATAAATATACCCATTAGGGCAGGCACTATGCCGAGGTAACCCAAAGTGCCTAGTGAGAAGAGAGAGCAAAAGACTAATGTTTCTAGAATTAACAGAAGATTCTGTGTATATAAAGCCCTGTTTATAAGTAACTTTACTTTTCAACTAGATTAAATCACAGTTTAAAATGCAATTTAAATTAATGTAGCAATTATAATTCTACAGATTAGGGGCAAATACAGCACACCGAAATCTTCCATTCACCTCTCCCACTTCACTTAGTGTTAACATTTTACCAAGCAATCAATAACCACAGCTAAGCACCTGAAAATGACCAAATATGACCTATGCATCTTATCCAGTGGTCTCCAGCCTTTTCACTACTTCCCATTTCTTCTGCAGTATTGGAGGAGAGAAACTGTCTTACTAAGTCAGGCTATATCAGTTTCCTCAACCAGTATTATCTTCTCATTCTTTTTAATGTAAAATATACATATATCCAAGTTATCACATGGTGCATTCTCATGCCACGAAGGACACAATTAATGCTTGCCCAATTAACCCTTTCAATGATGGCAAAATCTATAGCTACATAGCAAGGCTGTCAGCTCAGCATCATCACTAAATGGTTCTTTAATGTTGGAGGATCAGTTTAGTATCTATGCCCTCCATTATCTTCTATGTAAAGCAGTGACCCCTCCTTGGATTGCTGTAAGATAAAAATGGGATAATAAATGAAAAGCACTTAGGAGAATGCTGGCACATGAAAGCCACTGCTTTCTGTTTCATCTCCCAGGATCTTACATTCATCTTAATGGGGAATCTGCTGATAAACCTTATAAGAGATAAAAAAAAAAGTACTTCAAGTGGAAAATGAAAAGAATTCAACACTCCCTTAGGGTGTTACACTTTAGCAACATGATGAGCTGTAGAGTAGTGCTTGTCCACCTTGTGATGGAGTGGCTGGCTGAAGACTTGGGCTAACTTCCAGCTTCCAGCCTTATGAAAGTCTCCTGTTGCATATTGCCATCCCAGAATACATAAAAATCTTAATTATAGTTTCTACTAAACATGTGATTCTTTGCATCATCATAAAGTAGAAGTTTATTAGTCACAATTCAGTTATCTTCTTTGTCAATAAAATCTGAAGTTCTTCTAATTCTCATTTAATCCATGAAGAGTCTTAGCAAACAACATAAATTAAGAACTGATTTGTTTGGGAGTCAGTACACTAGCTCATATGCAGGAAAATGAGGATTAGCATGAGACAAGGTTGATGAGTCAGGCACAGTGTTTATTTTGCAACCATGGGCACATCCTGTTCTAGGTACCACAAGCATTAAAGCACACAATAATCATTAAAACTCTTCTCAGAAATGTCCCTCAAAGAGGTATCCAAGAGCAATAAAAAGCATCTCCATAGCAAACAGAACACAGATCGTGGATGAGCAAGTACCAACCAAGCTTCTAGAGCTACATTTGGTGACATTGTATAGCTACTCAACAAGCTCAGTTGAGATTTAAAGCCATGGGGTGACCTTCACAATGACATTTAAAATGGTAAGTTCCATAAATAATGAATGCATCATAATTAATTAATAGTTTGCAACAAGCTCTAGTATTCACTAGTGAAGAAACACAATTTACCAAGAAAATGCGCAAATTCACAACAATTTAAGAAAATTCTTGAGGCACATCTTTACTGAATTACATTTAATTTTGCCATTTAGACTGCCTCCTGTGGAGTTTAAGTACACCATCAAAAGCAACTACTGCCTATAAAATCTAAAACAAAGACAATACTAGTGTCTATAGGAGTTTTTCTTTTTCTTTTTTTTAAAATTGTTATTTGTAGTGGAGAGCAGAGAAAGGGGATTTATTTTATGTGACCACATCAGCAAAGAAGAAAACCGCAGCCAGTGGTTCTCATTAGGTCTGTCTTTAGGATACTAACCTGAGAGTTAGTTTTAACTGGAATATAAGAGTTATTTATACCTCAATAGTCCCAGTCAAGAATTGTTTCTATTCATTATTTAGCCATCGTCATCAAAGCTCTGGTCTGTGCTACAAGGTATTTCATAAAGTTATCATTAGTGTCTGGAATTTCCTCCTGGGAGGTAAGTTCTTCATCTGGGTATGACCAGGGTTTCAGCATTTCTGTGCCTTGTATCAATCAGCTTCCTGAAAAAAATTAACACGTTGGTGTCTATTGTTACTTTGGACTGATAGACAAAGGAGGGGCAATAGTGTCTCTATTTAAAATGTCTTGTCTCCTGCTAGGACCACTATATCAAAAGGACAGAATACCTCTATATAGGATAGTCTCAGAGGAGATATTCTCTCTGTTTGATTTATAAGGAGCATTTTACTTAGAAAGGAATGGTTTCACAGTGTTCACTTCTCCACCTACAGATTACCTTCTTCAGTTAGTTCCTCTGTGCTGACCTTGGTCTGTAATCATACAGTGTTGGCCCAACTTGAGCCTATGATTCCATATTGATGAACTTGGGACCATAGAACTACAGCATTGACCTTGAATCTGCAGTTTCATAAGGATAACCTTGGGTCTGAATTGCACAATGTTGACAATGGGTCTGCAGTGTTACAGTATTAATCATGGATCTGTAAAAGCAGTGCTGACCTTGGGTCCGCAGTTCCACAGGGCTGATCTTGTACCTTCAAGCACCATACTATTTACCTTGGGACTATAGTTATAGTGTTGACTTTGAATGTGCTCTTCTACAGTTTAGTTGTATTATATATAAACAATATATTTATTAGGAAATATGTATAACCTGCGATTAAAATGATCAAAAATAAATTTGTTTTACAGGGTACAATAGGGACATTTGGTTTATGAGCAGATAATCTAAAGATGCCAAGGAAGTGGGTTTATAAACTCTGTCAGCTGATCACCTATGAAAATGTTCATGCCAGAGGATACAGTACTGACTTTAGAGTCACGTTGCTCACACCAGATAATTAAATGTCACTCTCCTTCTCTTAAAGAGGTCAGACCTCATTTAATCTTTTGTCTATATGTAGAAATGTACTTTAAATTTTTTCTACTCAACAAATTTTAGACATTCAGAAATGCTGAAAAGTAGTACAAAAAATAAGATGATTTTCTTTATCGAGTTTGTCCTTATGTTAAAATCTTAGACCTAGACCAATGATTAAAAATAAGCCTTTAACTTGGTGTGTATCAGTGACTATCTCTGAAAACATGCTTTGTACATTTCACTCTACTTTCTACAAGTGTCCTTCTCATTGGTAATGTCATTTTAACATCAATGCTAGTAAATCATGAAGAGGGCCATCAGGAAGCCATATAAGAAACACTGACAGAGCATTTTTTTCTTTCTCTTTTTCTAGAATAACCTGAATGGACCTTCAAAAATCTCCATGAGAGTGCTATAGATACGAATATGTCTGAAAGAAAACTTCCGTTCTCCATTTTGTTTTTCCTGCAGCTCTTAGACTTTCATTCTTCCTTCTTCCATATTCAATTTTAGTTTTCATTTAGAAATACACAACCTCTGATTATTTAATGTTTGAATTTGTTCTTCTCTCGTACAAGTGCATCCCAACCAGAGCCAACACTCCATTCTCCCTCCCAACACTCCACACCTCCACTCTCCCTAAGATCCGCTGTTCCTCCACTTGCCTTCAGAAAACAACAGTGATATCAACAAACTCGGCTTAACAAGATGAAATAAAACTAGGCATATGCCCTCATATCAACTCAGTAAGAGGAAGTAGGTACCACGAGCAGGTAAAATAGTCAGAGACAACTCCACCTCCACTGGTATGAGTCTGAA
The DNA here is from genome assembly GCA_001685075.1 of Bramus lutescens. Taxonomy (NCBI): domain Eukaryota; kingdom Metazoa; phylum Chordata; class Mammalia; order Rodentia; family Cricetidae; genus Bramus; species Bramus lutescens. The sequence goes on from LOEQ01001808.1 coordinate 225,203, forward strand.
AAGAATCTCAAGCTAAAGAGACACAGGATGTATGCCGAGGGCTCGGTACAGTTCCATACAGCCTCAATGATAGCTGCTTCAGTCTCTCTGAGCACAAATAGGGCCTGCTTAGTTGTTCTACTGGTGTCCTCAACTGTTCTGGCTGTTACAATTCTTCCTTCCCATCTTCTGCAGAGTTCTCTCAGCTCTGTCTGCATGTTTGGCTGTGGTTCTCTGTATTTCCTCCATGAACCACTAAATAAAGCCTCTCTGATGATGATTGGGCCAGGTACTGATTCACAAGTATAGGAGAATACAATCCAGAATCATTTCATTGGCTTTTTTTGGGGGGAAGGGGGAGATGCGTCGTGTTTTATTCTATTGTAGGACTCTGAGCCATCTAGCTTCTGTAAGGTAGCCATACAGTGTTAGGCATGGGTTTCCTCTCATGGTGTGGGCATCAGGTTAGATGATGAGGTTGGTTGAACACTCCCACAAGCTCTGAACCACCATTGCCCAAGCACATATTGCAAACAAGGTAGGCTGTGGGTCATAGATTTTGTGCTGGAGAAAATAGTTGGTTCAGGTTCCATATTCTCCATTGCTAGGAGTCTTCACTAGAGCCAACCTCATAGAATTTTTAAAGTTTCCACTGCAGTAGATTTCCATGCCCACCCCTAAAGTTTACCTATTTTAGCTATTTCTCCCCATACTCTCTCTCTGCCCCTCCTTTACCACCTGATCTCTCCTGTATCCATCCCCATTCACTCACAAAATTTATCCCTATTTCTCCTTCCCAGTTAGATTCATGTGTCCCCCTAGATCTTTCCTCTAAATTCTCTAGCTCTGTAGGTTGCAGCATGATTATCCGTTATTTATTAACTAACATCCCCTTGTAAGTGAGTAAATATGTTTGTTTTTCTGTGTTTGGGTTGCATCTCTCAGGATGATATTTCTAGTTTCATCGATTTGCCTGCAAATTTCATGATGTCATCTATTTCTAACAACTGCGTAAAACTTAATTATGTAAATATACCATTTCTCAAAGATTCACTTACTTTTAATTAATTTATTTTATGTGTATTAGTGCTCTATCTGCCTTATGACTTTATGCCAGCAAACGGCATCAGACCATAGATGATTTTGTGCCACCATGTGGCTGCTGGTCATGGAACTCAGGATCTGGAAGAGCAGCCAGAGCTCTTAACTGCTGAGCCATCTCTCCAGTTCTGCCATATTTTCTTTATCCATTCTTTGGTTGAATGACATCTAGGTTGTTTCTAGTTTCTCATTATTTTGAATAAAGCTGTGATGAGCATAGCTGAGCAAGTGTCTTGTCCTAAGATGAAGTGGCCTTTGGGTATAAATCCAACAGTGGTCTAGCTGGATATTGAGGTAGATCAATTGTCAGTTTTAAGGGGGAAACTCCATATTCATTTCCATAGTGGCTATATGAGTTTGAACTCTCAGGAGCAATGGAAGAGTATTCCCCTTGTTCACATCCTTGCCAGCATGAGCTGTCATTTATGTTGTTGATTTAAGCCTTCTGGCAGATAGAAGATGGAATCTCAAAACCAATTTGATTTGTATTTCCTGGTGGCTAAGTATGTTGGACATTTCTTTAAGTGTTTCTCATGCACTTTAGATTCCTCTAATGAGAATTATCTGATTAGGTCTATACCATATTTTTTGATTAAATTGGTTTATTGATATCTAGATTTTTGAGTTCCTTATGTATTTTAGATATCATCTCCCTATCTGATGTGAGTTAGTGAAAATCTTTTCTCATTCTGAGGCTGTCATTTTGTCCTATTGACTTGTACTTTGCCTTGCAGAAGCTTTGCATTACTTGTTGATCTTAGTGAGTGCTCTAGTGTTGTTCCGTTTAGAACGTTGTCTCTGGTGTCAATGAGTTCCAGGCTAATCCTTAGTTTCTCTTCTCACAGATTCGGTGTGTCTGGTTTTATGTTGAGGGCTTTAATTCATGTGGACTTGAGTTTTGTGCAGGTTGATAAATATGTATCTATTTGTCCTTTTCCAAATGCAGATATACAGTTAGACCAGGATCATTTGTTGAAGATGTTGTCTTTTTTCCAAAATGTATTACTGGTTTCTTTATCAAAAATAAACTTAGGTGTGTGGGTTTATGGCTGGGTCTCCTTTTCAATTCCATTGATCAATGTGTCTATTTTTATACCAATACCATGTGGTTTTTATTACTGTAGTTCTGGGGTATGGCTTGATATCAGGGATAGTGATATCTCAAGAAATTCTTTATTATTATTATTATTAAAAATTTCCACCTCCTCCCAATTCCCTCCCCNTAGGCTCCCACACAGCCAGTACATGAAGTAGAATCAAAACCCAGATCCAATGTCCTTGGCTTCTCAGTCAGCTCTCCTTGTCAGCCACGTTCAGGGAGTCCAGATTGGTCACATACTCCATCAGTCCCAGTCCTTTTATTGTTCAATATTGTTTTAGTTATCTTGGGGTTTTGTTTTACCATATGAAATTGAGTATTATCCTTTTGAAGTCTGTAAAGGATTGAGAAAGAATTTTAATTGGGATTTGGTTGAATTTTCAGACTACTTTTTACAGAATGGCCATTTTTACTATGTTAATTCTCCAATCCATGAGCATGGGAGACCTTCCCATCTCCTGATATCTTCTTCAATTCTTGTTTTAATAGTCTTTCACTTGGTTGGTTAGGGTTACACCAAGGTGTGAGATGCTGATTGTTTTGAGTTTATCTTGTAGCCCACACGTTGATGATGTTGTTTATCAGTCCTAGGAGTTTCCTAGTAGAAATTTTGCAGTCTGTTATGTATACTATCATATTGTCTGCAAATAAGGATACTCTGACTTCTTCTGTTTCAACTTATATCCCCTTGATCTCTTTCAGATAACTTATTGCTCTAGGCAGCCCTTGATTAAATAGATATGGAGAGAGAGGACAGCTATTTCTTGTTCATAATCTTGGTGGAATTGTTTTCAGTTCCTCTCCATTTAATTTGAGGTTGGCTATAGGCTTGCTGCAAATTTCCTTTATTATCTTTAGGTATGTCACTTGTACCCCTATTCTCCCCAAGACTTTTATCATGAAGGGGTGGTGAATTTTTCAAAGGTTTTTTTTTTTCAGCAGCTAATGAGAAGATCATATTTGTCTTTTTTCACCTTACTTACATAGTGAATTACATTGACTAAACCATCCTTTTGTCTCAAATAAACAGCACCCTTCACAATAACCACAAACAATATTTTTAAAAATTGATAATTTTTTACTTTTACATACTGAGCACTTTGTTCCAAGTCATCATCTCTCAGTCACCCCATACGATGGCATCATTTGCTCACTGTTATTTATTAGATACCCTCCAATTTCATGAAGCTTTTTATTTTATTTCCTCTGTGCCTGATAAATACTCAACCCAGACAACTGTATGTATAGCTTACTCTCTCCTAACCTTCTGATAAAGGCAAACCAAAGTTGTATTTGGCCCAAATCCTTAAATGAATGTCTCCCCTTTCTCTTTCCCAACTTTCTATCAGAAATAGCTACAACAATCAAATAAATGATATACTGTAATCTTGGTGATTTTGAAGAGGATTTATCATGCAATGAGAGTAGTGGGTTGCAAATGTCAATTCAATTATTTGCAAAGTTGTATTATCACCATTAAAATGGATCGATTTTATTCCTCAGTCTCTGCACCTGGTATAAAGATATGATAAAACCTAATGTGCAGAACTGTTTTGAGAATTAAGTATGATAGCTCATGAAAATTCTACAAGGCTATTTGAAAATATTAAATGTTCATGTAACATCATTAAGTATTGGGAAAGCCAGAAGCAAAAGGGGCCACACCCATAAAAATCATGTTAATAAGTCAATACAACCTGGTGCTCAAGATCAAGAAATTGAAATCACTTTGGCACAGCAATAAATCTTAATTTTGTTATCTAGTTTTGTTTCCTTAAGCAATCCAACTAACCTTTATAAATCTTAAACCATGAATTTGGAGCAACTATCCCTTTCATTTATTAACTAGCATGGAAAGACAATATAGAATACTTTGTTCACAAGATTGAGGACTTCTGTTATCAATTCATCTTTCCTCTAGTCTTCTTTACTGATGTGTCATGTCTATGAAGGCCAACGTACTTTCGTTGTTGGAATGAACATCTTCTACGTACTCCGTGGTTACTAGAAAATAAGTATTATAGGGAACTGAAAAAAAAATCCCCTGTTATGAGACACAATGTAACTGGGTCACTTATTGCAAAAAAAAATGTGTAAGTGCCCTATCTGTTGACCCTTCGATAGATATACTTTGGTGACAAAATCTTGTATTTTCATGCACATGGTTTCCCTTCAAATTGGGGAGTTTAGTGGGTTAACTCCTTCTGAGCTTATCATTAAAGGAGAGGATCCAGGGTTGGGAAGTTGGCTCAGAGGGTGAAGGGCTTACAGTAGGAGTATGATTACCAGAGTCTTCACCCCAGAACCCACAGAATGCTGTGTACAGTAGGGATCATGGGCAATCTTGGTTTTTCAACTGTGAATGGGAGGATGAGATAAAAAAAATTTCCAGAAGTCTGTCATACATGGTAGGGGACACCAAAGACAGACCTTTTCTCAGACAAAGTGAAAGGCAATGACTGTAATCCCAGGTGTTATCTTACTCCATACACTTCCCACAACATGCTTGAGCCTACACTCAGTTGTTGTCTTGATATTGACAAGATATATCAACATCTTGTGAAATATCTGTGAATGTCCCTGAAATATCAGTAGATAATGATTGATATCGGCACAAACACACACATACATGCATATACATATGCATACATAATGATTTTCAAAAGTAGGTAATCTATATACACCATTAGCACTATAGGGATTAACTAACACACATTTAATTTGGTACGAGATCTCTCAGGACAAAAGTAACTGTAGTAGTCCACTGCAGGTGCCTGGCATTCTTCTGTCCCTACATAAGTCACATAGGCATCACAGTATAAGAAAAATCTGGGATTTTCTTTTCCTACTCACCAACTAGACCTGTGTAGTGCTAACACTCAATCTTGCTACTATTGTACTCACATTTTGATGACTGCTAAATACTCATTATCTTTTGATTCATTATTTTGCTGAATATTCTGATATAATAGTAAAAGTAGAACTTAAACCTTTCTAATTTATGAGGCCTCTAACAATGCTGATACAGGGCATATCTTCAATATTATATTTTTCCAAAATTTCAAGTTAGAAAGGTGTTTTTGTGAACAAATAACAATGGCTAAGGTGAATGACTAAAATGGTAGTAGACAGGCAAGCATCCATACATTATGATGAATCTTCAGTTTATCCCCAGCTCCTCATAGACTTCTAGCACAACAACACAAAGTCAGGATTCACCTGCTGTAACTGGGCTATTGTGGGTCTGAGAACAGCACTGTTAATGTATTTTGCATGCTACAGTCGTACCAAAGAGCACCACAAAAAAAAACCAGTTGACATATTAGACAAGATATTAACAACATCTTGTGAAATATCTGTGAATGTCCCTGAAATATCAGTAGACAAAGATTGATATCAACACTAGAGACTAATTTAAATAATCTCTAAGATTCAGACATTTTCTTACTGTGCACTGAGTTTCCAGATTCAATTGGTTCCTTTGCTGTTCTCTGGAGAAGCAGATAAAGTAGCATGGAATTGCTTTCAAGTGGAAAGGTAAAGGAAACAGTTCCAGCCACAGGTAAGCAGCCTGGGTACAGAGTCTCTACAGAGCTAATCAGCAGAGTAGAGCTCACAGGTGCCCTGGGTCCTCCACTGCAGTTGGTAAGCTGGCTACTACCCCAACTTGATGTGTGTGATTTTTTAGTGATAGTGATTATTACTCTCTTCCCTGATATATAAATTTTCAGAGTTTAAGAAAATTTAGAAACTATGGGTACCTTGATGGTCTATTTTTTTTGCCTATTGTTTTTTTTTTTTTGAATTCTGTCCCTGTTTCCCCACAGCAAATGATATTGCTATTCAGCAAATGAAAAGAAATAAAGATTTACTAAGACCCATTAAATGGCTAGCTTTGGGGATTGTGTAAAGAGCTCTGGGCTTAATTTTTTTAACGTAACTATTATGCTTCCTGGGACTTTCTCAAACTCAGCTTTAAAGACTGGTTGCACTCTGTCCTGTGAGATACATAGTGAAATTTTTCCTCAGTATTCTCTTCTACGTATTTTAAAGTTCAGCATCCCGAATCCGCCACACTGATTTCCAAAGTGGTTGCACAAGTTTGCATTCCCACCAGC
>LOEQ01001809.1:0-11780 GCA_001685075.1 Bramus lutescens
CTTTATTAACCAATGAAAGTAACACATAGACAGATGACCCTCCTATATCACACAATGTGTTTCAGAGCACATTCACCCCTTGCTTCTCTCCTAACTCCTCCCAGATCTGGCCCTCCTCACCTCCTCCCAACTTTGGGTCCTCTTTTGTGTTTTACAACCCTACTCAGTCCAGTTTGTGCTGCACATATAAGCACTGCACATAGACTCACATACTCCATTCTAGAATGTTCTCTGGTTTGATGTCCTTCAGGCTTTGCTCAGGCAGCTATAGTTGCTGTGATATCATGGATGTAGTGGTCCTGTCAAGACACTCTTTCAAATCAGGCCTCCATGAGCTCTGGCTCTTATGGTCTTCTGCCTCCTCTTCTCTGATTTTCCCTGACCCTTGGGGAAGCTTCATGCCTGATCCTTGGGGCAGCTGTGTGATACTTACGCTCTGTTCAGACCTGAGCACTCCCGAGCACTTACCATCTGAACTTTGACCAGTTATGAGTTACAATGAACTACCTTCAAAAGTTGCTTTTGACTGACAAGCAGTCTTGTCAGATCTACACCTTAGAAAATACATTTTTCAGATTCATTCAAGAGATAAACCCTGAAGTGCAGCTCCTAGAAAGTTAAGGCCTACCAGACCAAAAGGAGCCAATCTGGAGTCTGCCTGGAGCTGTCAAAGGTTCTTCCTGTCTGCCTAGCCAATAAGGAGCTACTAAGAGTTGTTTTCTGAGTGCCTAGCAACAGGGGCTGTCAAAGGTCCTGATCGTGCCTAGCTAATGAGAGATGAGCATGAGATGTCAACTGTCAGCGGGTCAGAAGGCCTGGGTGCTGGGAGGGTATATTAAGCATTCCCTGTAGTTAAAAAAAGGAGTCTGCTGTAAGCCTTATCTCGTAATCTTTGTTCATTTGACATCACACCTTTTCACCCCTCTCCCCTGAGGAAGACTTTAGGACCCAGCAGCACAGCTAGTCTTTGAATTGGAGCTAACACCAGTACAAATGCATGCATGCATTTTCTCCAGACCGAAAAGGGGTGGGGGTGGGTGTTCAAAGGAGATAAAGTGTGGTATATAAAATACTTCAGGACCAGTAGGGGAAGGGTTCAGTCGTCCTCATCAACTTAGACCATGAAACCCAATGTGGACAAGTTCAACAGAACCACCATCTATGGGCTGCCCGTACATGCTTCAGCATTGCCAGGGCATGAATTTCAATTTCAAATTCAGGGGAAGGGTACCCAGTTTTCACTTTTCTTAGCCCATTCTGGCACTTGTGACCATCCACATTCATGTACACTAATGCAAATGGTGCACAGCAACGCTGCAGAGGTGGGCAGGTAGAAGGGAGAGTGGGGATTCCCAGCATTTTTGGTGACGCTTGTGTAATCCAAATGAATGAGAATAAAATGGAAATTGCTGGGGGGAAGGATCACCGGATTCTGCAATAATTATTATTTTCACTTCCAGCATTTCAGACTTGAACACAAGCTCCTGCTAACTGCTTCCTGTATCAGCCACCTCTTACTGTGCAACGGATCCCCCAAGCTTAGTGGCTTAAAACAATAATAAACATCCATTAACTCTGATACCTCCTAGGGGCCGTGCATCAGGAGCAGCTGGACAAGTAGGACTGACTCTCACAGATGAGCGGTGAGCTATCAGCTGACCCTCCAGTGAAGGTTCTGTGGGGTGAGGAGACCCCCTTGCAAGAGCCTCACAGCCAGGATTTGGATCTGGGAGGAAGAATCGGGCTTCCCACAAAGACCTCTTTCTGGAGAGCTACAGTGTTGTCATGACATGGCAGTGGCTTTCCTCAGCATAAGCCATCCAAGGGAGTAAAAGGCAAGCAGAAATGACCCTTTCGTGACTTGCATTGGACATATGTTGCATCAATTCAACCAAATTCCTTTCATTAGAGGCCCTCGGCTAAGCTTAGCTCAAATTTATTCAACGGGGGAAGGAATTAGACTCTATCTTTTGAAAGGACAATCCTGAACTGGATGCTGCTGCTGTCAAAATGCCTGAGACTAGGTACTGAGTGAAGAAGATGGGTTTGGTTCGTGCTGTTTGGAGCCTGAAAGCCTAGGCTCAAAGCCCTGTGTGTGATGAAGGCCCTGTCTCTTCTCTAGGATGCTGCTGATTGCAGCATCTTCTGAGGGGAATTAATGCTGTTTCTTTTCATAGAGTGGGAAGGGACAGACAACCAAAAGAGAGTCGAGTGACTCTCTTAACCCCTTTCTGATGACCCCAATCTCACTCTTGATAGTGGAGCCATCTCACATCTAATGTCCTCCAAAGACCCCACTTCTTAACACTATGGCCCTAGGGCTCAAAACTCCATGTGAATTTTGGAGGAGACACAAGCATTCAAACCGTAGCAATGTGTCAAACAGTTTGTGAACATGCTTTTCCATGCTTGACTTACAAAGAGATTTTGATACATTCACATGCCAAATAAAATTTCCAACTTACTATACAGTGTCACAGGAGAAGGTGCCTGGAGATTGGTGATTCCATCTCCTTAGCCAACAAAAGCTTATCCATACAGACCGGGAGTTTGAAGGCTCACAATGGTCACAGGTGGGAAAACCATTAGCTTTGTGATGCAAAGGGGAAAAGCAAGCAATAAAGGCAGCACCAAAACACCCCAACACACTCAGTCACGCCATCCTTTTCCTCGGATTCTCGATGAATAGATAGATCTTGAAATTGGGAAAGCCCTACCTAGTTTCTGCCGTTATAAAAAAAATAGATACTTACGGAGAATCAGGAATGATGTCTTTGTCTACAAGATAGGAGCACTGTTGGAGCTACACCAGATGTATGTCAGAATTATAATTCTGATGCCTGGGAAAGGAATCAAAGATTAGAGTCCTGATGGCTTTGGTGGCATCTTATTGCTTTGAATGTGGCAGTTCAACCTGCAGCCTTGATTATTTTTGTGGCTGCTGTTGGTTATTTTGAAAGATCTCCACGTTGTCTGTCTTTCAAGTCTAGGGCAGTAACAATTATCTTCTAACTCTTGGTCAGAGTTTATGCTCTCGGGCTTTCTTTGAATATGAACTGAGATCAGCAGTCTACTTCAGAGGACAGCTCTCAGGAAGCTAGGCCAAGTCTAGTCAGAAAGCAAACCAGTGTGTCACAGATATCTGCAAAGTTGTTGCAGACTCAACCTGGTTTTAGTTCCTTTCATCATGAGTAAAGAGGAAAATACAAAACCCAATGCCCGTTGCTCTCTTAAGAGAAAGGCAAGAAGCTGGGTACTGTGGATATAGGACTGTGTGTCTTGGGGACCTGGAAAGGAAGAGTGAAGTTCTTGGAGAGAAAGGCAACCATGGTTACAAAAGTCTGAGTGACTACTCATAAATCCCAGGACCAGGGAGCAGCATCTCACTAGGCACTGGTGTGAACTTGACGGATAGAGTCAGACAAACAGAAACCTGAGCACCATCGTGTGTGCGAAGCTTCCGAGTGCCAGGGTCCAGAGGCATATACTCCCATGGACCTCTACACCTGAATTTGTTCTAGCAGAATAGAGATAGCATTGATTCCAGTCAGATGAATCTTCTCCCTCCCCAGACGAGGCAGATCTATAGCTTTATACCATCTGCTGGTGTGACTATGACTAATTAGCAGCTCATAAAGGCCTCTGCCTACAGCTGAGGCAGGCAAGAATGGCAAGGACCTCGTCATGTAACCTGGCAGTTTCCACTCATAAGAAATTAAGATTTCATCTAGATCTAAACAAGTGTCCTTTCACTTGTGACCAAACTCTTGGGGCTCTCCCCACTCTCTTTGAAAACACTTGCATATGCTATTGTCTTCCTATTAAGGAATTCTAGGCAAGTCTGAGGTCCGAGTCCTTTCACTTCTGATAGCTTTAGTTAAAAGGATCTTGCCTTTGTGAGATTTGTTTGTACTAGCAGGGACAGTTGATTTTTTTTAATACAGCATAGGAAGGGGAAAAAGTTTAAAAAACAAAAAATGCTACTTTCAGAATAACTGTTTCACGATGTGATGCAATGACCACAAAAATCAAAGGTCTTGGAGCTTCACTGATGGGTGCGTAACCTCAGGAAAGTCACTGTTTGATTCTTGCTTTCCTTGGTTGCCCAGTCAATGAGAACTGCATTAGTTATGTTATAATTCTAAGGGGCTAAACAGGCAATACTTGTCACTGTCCATAAAGGTGTCCTAAATGCTGTTCTGTGCACGGACATGACCCTCTCTACAAAAGGAGAGAAAACTATTCCTAATGGTACTTGAGAAATATCCAGGCAATCAGAGGGCAGCTGTCTATTATGACAACATCATCCTTCCTAACATTGTCACTCAGTTCCTCCTAGACCTCCTGCCCCTCTGTCCCTTCTCAGTACTTTCTTACACTCCCTGAGGAACCAGTGTCACAGAGAGAAGGACCAGTCTCTCCAGAGCCATCCCAGACAGCCTTGCCTGTGCCCTCTGCCTGCTGGAGGGTGGAGCTATTGAAATCGATCACAGGAGAAAAGGAAGGCTCTTCACGCAGGAGAGGTAAAGATTGTTTTTTAACAAATTTAGTTAGTCCCTTTTGCTTCTCAAAATAAGCATCTTTGTGCTCAGTAAAAAGCTTTCCAAGACGTTACAAGGGGAAGGGAGACTCTTGCCAAAAACATAAGCCCAGCCAGACAGGAATATGAAAATTTGCTGCCTGTGGAAACACGTGACCAGGCAGGACTTTGGCATAAAAAGCTGTCATGTGTGCTTAAATAACCACAGCAGAGTGTTGGGGTGGCTCAGGGTACACAGGCACAGTGGGGCTCACACAGCTTCTTTGATGGGCCCATTCAATGACAACTCACAGAACACCCTTGACTATTTATAGAATGTACAAAACCAACTAGACAAATTCACTTTTGATGGTCGGAGGGGCAAAGCGAGGCTTTCCTTGCTCTCTTCTCCTGGTTCTCGCTCTGCTTCCAGTTCTTAACACTTGAACACTGCACTAGGAAATCAGGTCCTAAGAGCCCGACTACAATTTTATAGGATCGTGACCTTAAGTGAAGCATCCTCTTCTGGGGAGCAATACCTCCTCCATGAAACAGTAGCAATAGCGCTTCCTCAACTTACCAAGAAGTTAGCTTCCCACCACTATAGCAAACACCCAAGATATTAAATCCGAGGGTAGTAGTGCACTTCTTCAATCCCAGGACTTGAAGGGTAGAGACAAGAGGGTAAGGAGATCAAGGTCATTCTTAGTTGTAGCTAGTTCAAGCCATCCTGGGCTAAAAGAGCTCTTGTCTCAAACCAACAAGACACACACACACCAAAAAAAAAGGCAAAGAGAAAAGGTATATTTTAGCACGTGATTCAAGAGCTTTTAGTAGTGGTAACAGCTCCCCTGCTGGGGCATGTGGTGTGACATTGACATTGTGAAAACAAAAAGCTTCACACCATGAAAAAGAAAGCAAAGAGAAGAGAAAAAGAGAAAATGAGAAAACAACAGGGCCCCATGATCCCTGTTGGAGACATAACTTCAATGACCTAAAGACCTCCCGTATCTTAAAGATTCTAATAGCAATCCAGGGTGGCCCCCAAGTATTTAATACATGGGTCTTTGGGGGAGACATGTAAAAGATCCAAACAATAACACTTCACTAGAATGCTGAGACAATCAAATGGAATGACATCAGTGAAAACACTGTGTACATTAAAAGTTGTCATATAAAATACAAGTTATTTTTAATTATCTGAGGCTTCTGTTTCTTTGCTCTTTCCTTGGCCTCACTTGTTGCTGTGTCCTTTAGGGATCTTTGTCTTCTTTTCTTAGTCCAAGATTATCATATTGTTCGTGCCTAGTTTCTTACACGGGGGCTATCTGTCAACCACTCAAATCTACATCTACACTCGGTCTACACAACACCTCATCCCCGGACTAATCTACAACCTAATGACAGCTTGATTTACACCAGCACTTGTGTCCCAAAGGCTGGATGACTCTGGATCCTACGCTGAAGATACAGGGCATACCATCAGATCTAAGCCTTTCTTACTGGTAGCTACATGAATCAGGTCTAGCTAACCTGCAGCTGAGTTACCCCTCCCAGGAAGACAACTCTGTTTCTCAGAGTTTGGGTATATTTGGACACTTGGAGGCAAAAGTTGGAATTTGATGTTCTTTAGCCCTGCTCTTGTGATGAAGACAGGCATGTGTCCTTGAAATAGCCTTAACACTACTTGGGTATCACTTTGTTGACTTCCGCATATACCTGCCTCCTCCTCTTAATTCAATTCCTAATTTGAAGCTGAAGACTTGCTGGCATTGGATTCTATATTAGGTAAAGACAGCTAATTTCATTTACTCAGCTTGACTATTAAAGCAGTGAGCTGAGGCCCCCTGTAGCAACATGACTTACTACTTGTTCTAGGAAATTCTTGCCCAGGAAAATAAACTTGTAGAGCAATAAATAATTTCACTGTTTCCATCAGGAAACTCCTGAAAACCAATTTATTTGAACAATAAATCCACTCATGTGGTCAAACAGCCTCTTCTCAGGACAACAGATTACTCACCTGGGCAATTGGTTTACTTATTAAACAACTGTTCACTCATCAAAAGTACTTTGAGGACGAGAGATGCGGCTAATTCAGTAGAGAGCTTGTCTAGCATTCAAGAGACCCTGGGTGTAATCCCTGGCTCTGTATAAGTGTGGTGTGGTGGTACACACCTGTAATCCAAGCACTCAGCAGATGGAGGTAAGAAAATAAGAAAAGTAAGGTTGTTCTTGGCTTCCTAAGGGTTCAAGGCCAACCTGGGCCTCATGAGACCCTGTCTCAACTTTTTTAATCTAACTTTTTAAAAGAGAATTTCTTTTAGACCCTGTTCTTACTCCATCTATAACACCAAACTAGTCTGAGCATTCCCAGTTTTTACAAGACCCCCACTTGAAACTCACACTCCAAATCCTGGTTGTTCCTTCTAAGAGGAACACTCTGTCTAGGAGGTGGCCTCCCTTTCTTGTATATTTAGTAAATTTAGCCATGGTTGACCCAAGGTTGTTCTGTTGTGAGAAGGGTAGGCAGCTGATTTTTTAAATAATCTTAATATTGCTTTGTTGGTGTCCTGGGAGTTTGCAGCTAACAACTTGGTGTATCAAACCATAAAAGAAGAAAATCCTTTTTAAATTGCTTTAAATTTAAAAATCTGTTTTTTTTAAAAAAAAAACACAAGACTTCTGAAGTCATTGTGTGAAAAATAGTGAAAAGTTTTTTAGTTCTTTCATGGTTTGGGATAGATTTATTTCAAATTACATGGGATGTGGTACAGTTATAATTTTTTTTTTACTGCTTGGAGCTTCCAATAGATTCCATTTAGTTCTGCATATACCTAAAGCTTTTTTTCTGTTTGAAAATGATTCTTAGCTAGTATGTTTGCAATAAAGTAACTACCTAATATTTTAGGAATTTAACTAAAAGTCTTAGGCAGTTGGGTTGGGGGTCCTATCTGAGCTAGTTTGCTTCTTATAGTATCCAAATTCAGTTTGTAACTTGGGTCTCTTGATCACTTTGAAAGCTGGAAATATATCAAAATGTCATACATAGAAAAGGACACTTGTGGCATTTGTTTAAACCCATGAAACAGCAGTCATTTAGAGAGATGAGTTAGAAAGCAATCTTTCTCTTTTCTATCTCTGTTTCCCCCTTTTTTTGGAAAATAGATTCTTTGCTCATACAATGAATCCTGATTACAGTTTCCCCTCCCTCTACTCTTCCAGGTTCCTCTACCTCCCCTCTCCTCTGGATCAACTCCCTTTCCATCTCATTGGAAAAGAACAGGCTTCTAAAAGATACATGACAAAATAAAATATAATAAATAAAAAAAGAGCCTCAAGAGCAGAGACAAGACTCAGAGACACACTCAAGAGTTCCATTAAAAATACTAAACTAATGGCTATAATATATACACAGAGGATCCGGCTCAGACCTGTGTTGGCCCTGTGCTTGCTGCTTCAGTCTCCATGAGCTCCTATGAGCCTTGATCAACTGACTTAGAGAGCCTTGCTCTCTAGTGTACTCCACCCCTCTGGCTCTCACATTCTTTGTAGCTTCACTTCTGAGGGGTTCCCTGAACACTGAGAGGAGGTGTTTGGTACAGCATCCTACTTAGAACTGTGAGTTTCGAGGACTTTCACTGTGTATAATGTCTGGTGGTGGGTTTCTGCATTTGTTCCTGTCTGCTACAGGATGAAGCCTCTCTGAAGATGTTTGAATGAGGCACTGATCTATGAGAATAGAGTATCAATAGGAATCATTTTTTTTTAGATCAGTAGTACTTGGTTTTACCCTAGGTCTCTAGGCTATCTAGTCTCTGGTTCCTGGTCACCCAAGCAGTGTTGGATATGGGATCCATCTCATGGAGTGGACCTTAAGTCAAACCAGACATTGGTTGGCCACTCCCACAAGTCTGCGCCATCATTGCCCTAGCATGTCTTAAAGGTAAGACAGATCGAAGGTCAAAGGTTTTGTGACTGGGTTGGTGCACACATTTCTTTGGGTAGACTCTAGAGTACATTCCCAACCAAAGACACTAGAATGTAAGAATGAAGGCTCCATATGGGCACCAGTTCCACTTCTTCGTGTTCAATGAGTTGTGTGGGTGTTGCCCTCAGCAATGGGGCCCCACTCTCAGTTTGCAGAGAGCAGCCCATTGTCTCGGCAACAATCTGGGTTGTTTGGGGGATTTCCATGGGACCTCTTTGGCTAACGACTCAATTGAAGGCAATCCACTCCTAGTACTGAAAGCCTCCTTTGGTGACAACAAATGGCCAGTTGAGACTCCATATATCCCATTATTAGACCTCATTAAAATCATCTTTGTATATTTTATGAAGTTTCCACCATACTAGGTTTCCATACCATCCCTCAAATGCCTCTAAATTCCAGCTCTCTCTTTATTCTCTCCCTCAATCCTGTTTCTCCTCCCATCCCTACTCCTCCTCACCCCAATCCACCCACAAAATCTATTCTAGTGCTCCCTCCCAGGGATATCCACACACCCCCATACCGAGTCCCTTCCTCTATACCTAACCTCTCTGCACCTATAGACTGTAGGTTGGTTACATTTACCTAATGGCTAACATCCACATTAATTAGAAAGTCATCTTGCCACCCCTGTCTGAGCTCAAGGAACCTCACCAATTCTTAGAAAGCCAGGGAGTTGGAATAGATGTAGCAACTGTGATGTTTTGTCCATTTTGACAACTTTCCATGGCTTTGCTCATTTTCTAAAGCTTTTTGTCTTTAAAGGAAAATATCTGGGGCTAGAGGGATGGCTCCATGAGTAAAACACTTGAATGCAAGCATAAAGAACTGAGTTCAAAACCCACCATCTACATAAAAAGCTGGAAGTGGTCGCCCACACCTGTAACCCTACCACTGTAGGGAGCTGAGATAGGAAGATTGCTGGGTTTTGCTGGCTGCTTAGCTCCAGGTTCAGTGAGAGACCTTATCTAAAAGGAATAACGCACAAGTGACAGAGAAAGACACCTAACATCCTCCACTGGGCAGTACGCACATCCATATAAGCATAGGACAAAAAAAAAAACCACACACACACACATGTATACTCTGCTCACACAGAAAAATAAGTAAATCACTATTTTTGAAAGAAACAAATATTTAGGAAGAACTCTTTGAATTTAGCAGTTGGCTTCTATTGGCTCCTAAAGACATAAAATCGTTTTAAATTTTGTGCCCCATGGTAAGTTGAATCTTAATTTTACTTGAGCTTTATTTCAGAGAACCCAAAAGTGGTAGTTATTTTAAGTCAGAATGTTTTGCATGAAGTGTTCAACATGGGCTTGCTTCCTAAGCAGGTAGCCTAGGAACACTTACTTACTTTTTTGGGTACCGTGAGCTTCAAGGAGACCAAGATGTTTTCAAATATGTTGATTCTGACAATTTTTGTGAGTATCGTCCTCTTTTAAAGCTAGTGAAACCAAAGCTTAGACTTTGGTAGGCTACTGAAGACTTCAGGCATGTCAATGTCAAGTATTGTAGTATCCGGCTACAGAGCTGGCTGTTTTCACTCAGCACTCTATGGCAGACTTGAGTGCCAGCTATCTTCTTGTTCTTTTCATCTGGTCACTAAGCAGCACAGCACACGATTTCACTCTCAAAGGATGCATGAGAGTCTGAAGCAGGAACTGCAGTTCAAAGTTCCTTATATATTCATAGGCTGCTGCCAAGCATTATTACACAGGCAAATCAATAAACTAAGATGTAACCATGAGCCAAACTTTAACTCCTGAATTTTCTCATTCATCTCCTTTACTTGAAGATAGTTCGTTGGAATTTTTGCCATTACCAATCTCTATACACTGTGCTGTTTAATATCATCAACTTGGCTGGATCCAGAATCGTTGAGGACATAGTCTTCAGACACCCCTGTGGGGGAGGATCTAGATTAGGTTGAGGTAGGAAGGCCCACCTTAATTGTGGGTAGCACCAGTCCCTCCTCTTTGTTGAGGTATTTTAGTAAAGTAACAGGGAAAGTAACCATGACAACACATACCCACCTTAGCAATGCAGAGGAAGGAAATGCTCCTTCCTCATCCATCACTAGTCTCAGGGTGGTGATGGTACAGAAAAAGAGATAAAGGGAAAATAGAGATAAGTAAGAATAAAGTGCTCACATTGATTTAATATGCACAACATGAGAGCTTTTGTGAAGTAAGGAAGAGTCAAGAGGCCAAGTGGGCTTGTGCATGTCCCATGTTCCAGTTTGATAAAGGGTAGACTGATGTAAGAAATAATATATANATATATATATGATTGACAGGTAAGAGAGTGTAGTCTAACGATAACACACTGGGGATGTGAGCAAGTCCTGCTAGCTTACAATGTCTTCTCAAAGAAGACCCCAGTCATCTCTTCCAGAATGACATCTCTCAGATGAGGGTACTTAGAGCTTGCTTTGGGGAAGAAGAGGGAGCCAGAAAGGTCTGCCTGTTTCTGCTGTTTCCTGAAGAATTTCTTCACCTGACAATAGTCATTGGGCTAGGATGTAGATCAGTGATCAATCATTTACTGAGAATGCATACCATATTGGTTTGATTCCCAGCACTGAAGAAAAAAATAAACTGTATGGTGAGAAGTCATAATTAGCTTATGGACACATTATAGACATTCTCTATTTTATTTTTAAAAATGGCTTCCTGTGGCATAGGCCTTTGTTCCCAGCACTCAGGAGGCAGAATCAGGTGGGTTTCTGTTAGTTGAAGGCCAGCCTGGTCTACATAGCAAGTCCAACACTGTCTTTATAAAAAAAAAAAAAGGTACTTTCTGCTGGAAATGGTGTCATATATCTGTAATCCCAGCACTAGGGAGATGAAGGCAAGAGGATCACAAGTTTGGGCCTAGCCTTGGCAACTTAGGGAAACGTGATCACAAAATACAAAACACAGAAAACGCTTTCACAACCTACAAATCATGATTTTCATATTATTACATTTTATAAAATCATCAAATGACCCAAGCATTCACTTTTATGGATCTATTCTACGCTGAGAGATGTTCAAGAGTTAACAGCACTTTCTGTTCTTACAGAGGACCTGAGTTCACTTTCTGCTGCATCCAGCGTAGCTTGGTCCTGGAAACTGGATGGGGTGGAGAGGGAATAAAGAAAAGATAGACACACATGACAGAAAAGCTGGGGTCAGATGGGCTGTGCACACTCTGGTAGAGTGGCACAAGCTAATGGTAGCAACCAGGAACCTCTGTGTGTTTATTACGTCCAGCGGGGGTTAGCTA
>LOEQ01001809.1:13415-29757 GCA_001685075.1 Bramus lutescens
TCTTTCTTTCTTTCTTTCTTTCTTTCTTTCTTTCTTTCTTTTTTTTGAGACAAGTTTTCTCTGTGTAGCTCTGGCTGCCTGGAACTCACTCTGTAGACAAACTGCCTCAAATCCACAGAGATCCACCTGCCCTTGCCTCCCAAATCCTGGGATTAAAGGTGTGTGCTGTCGCCACTGCCACCACCCGGTCTCATCACTATTCTATCACTATTCTTGTCTGTTTTTCCTTAGTAGGTTTATTTTTCTTTGGCAGAATCCCTAAACAATAGCCTCTGGGAATAATTTCAAATGGTGCTCATTAGCCTATCTAGTGGACTCCCAATGCCAAAATCCTAGAGACTGAGGCAGGAGGATCTCCAGACAGAGCCAGCTGGGCTACAGAGTAAGACTGCTTCAAAGGGTTTGTAAAATAAAAGGCATATCTCCGTTGATAGAATGCATCTTTGCAAACATGGATAGAGTCCTGGATTTGATCCTGGCACTACATACACCTAGCTTTGGCAAAAAACCTGACATGTAAGCACTGGGGACCTAAAGTAAGAGCGTCGGAAGCTCAAGGTCCTATTTGCTTATTTGGCAAGTTCCAGGCCAACCTGAGATACACGAACCCCTGTCTCAAAACAACTACAACAACAAAATCAAAAAAGACAATAGCATAAATTTTTATTTTTTATCGTTTTAATTTTTAAAATCTGTGTATGTGCCCATGCGTCTGTGTGTGTGTGTGTGTGTGCGCGCGCATGTGTTTGCAGGGCATCAGATTCCCTGGAGCTGGAGTTACAGGCAGTTGACAGCCACCTGATAATCTGAAACCTGAACTCAAGTCCTCTGCAAGAGCAGTGTGCCCTTGAAACCACTGGGCCACCTTTCCAGCCCCCAAATAGGCAGTAAAAAAAAAAATACCACCCAAATAGGTGTTTCTGAATAAGCAAAATAATGCATCTGCTCTTTTCAAGACAGATAAGCATTGAGACAAAGAAACCACCGTCTGTTGCTTTATTTCTGGACTGATACTTCTGCCTTTCTAGGGTTTTCCTCTTGTCTTCACTTTCCTTATACAGTTAAGATATTTCAGTAGTAACTGTGATTGTGGGGAGTTTAAAGGAAGCCAACTTCTTGACAATGGGGCCTTAAGACTTATGGAAGTTCTAAGTGCCCGGTAATAATAGTGTCCTGCGTCTATGCCACTAAAAGCAGTCTATGACTATCAAAATGGCCAGCCACTCCATTCGTCAGCAAACGACTTCCACACCAGGAACTCTTGGGTACACGTGGATGTAGAAGTGCAGGGATGGCTTCTCCTGTGAAAACAGTGGCTGAGACCTCAACAGATGCCAATGGAGCCTTCCGGAGTAGTGATGGGATAACTAAAGGTCATGACGCTAGATGATGGCCATCTTCACCTGAAGAGTCACAGAGGGCCTTCAAAGGGAAGGTGGGGCAGGATCTTAGACCTGGAGGAAAGCTATATATATACACCAGACAAGAGCAGGTTTATTTGCAAGTGTGACCCCAAACAGTGGTCTAATAAGATCATGTCTTCTTTTATTATAAAAGAAGACATCTCCAGGTGAGTATTACATGTCAGTAACTGAGGCAGAATCCATCTCTTTGTTTAACTTTTATCCCCAAGACAACATCGAAGTTCCAGATTGCACCCGTGGTCTAGGTAGCTCTAAGGAAAAAGGAGACAAAGGAGACACCCACACTGAGAGCAGGGGTATTTGGGAGGCAGCTCTATGATGGACCAGCTTTGCAGTCTTGGCAACTTCCAGCTACCGCTTACTGTTTGCTGATGACTCAGAGGTAATATTTGTTAGACATAAAGAATCCAATGGTCCTGTGTGGGATAAGTCTCTAGGAAGGATGGTTCTCCTTTATTTTCCTATAAAGAGTTCCCTGTTATGGAGGCTCTGTTTTCCTTAAGGTGCACTTGAGATATTCCTCCCCACCTTTCCTCACTCATCCTCCAACCTAAGTCCATGGCTACATAGCAAGATTGAGGCCAGCCTGGGCTACTTGAGCCAAACCGCTCTTCCCCAGCACTCCTGTTCCTAGGAGGCCACTGCAAAGGTCATTTGGGGGTGACTCATTCAAACAAGCATTCTTTCCAAGCTGGACAGTCGAGAACCATACATGGCGAGGCTGCCATGAAGTCATGGTACAGCCTGTGATCCCTGGGGCTGTGTTCTACGAAGAGCATCTGCTTGCGCCTGGAGAGGTATAGCATCTGTGAGGGCATCCTCCAGCTTCCTTTTCTAACAAGTCACTTGAAAACTGGAAGTTCTCCTGCAAGGATCCTCCTGTTGTCCTTCTCCCTCCAGGCCATGTCCTTTGGACATGGTCAGAGCGAGTTCCTTCTCCCTTCTTCAGTTGTTTGGTCCTTACCCTGTGCCACCCACTACCTAGAAGCCCAAGCCACAGTTCTGCTTATTCAGCACCTAGCGGTCTCTCCAGCCACGGCTACCTGAGTCAGCGTGTGCACAATGGTCACTTGACTCCATTTTTTTTCTTTGTAAACGGAAAAGGAAAAAAAAAACTTTGTGGCTTAAAAGTAGAAGTGTCAAGATGGTGTTACAATTATAGCACCAAAGTCTGGAGAGATGCCTCAGACATGGAAAGCATTAAAATATAGAAAGCTGGTTTTCTAAAATAGCTTTATGGTACTGGTTTAAACGGTTTGGATTTCTCCCCTTTAAAGTTTATTTTACTTTTTCTTCTTTTGATTGTATTCAGTCATCTGAAAGATAAGTGGTAAGGAGCCTTGTTAGTAGCGTAGGTAGGCGGCACATCACTCTTCCACAAGGCAACTGGAGGAGGCCCTTCGGATCCAGAATGTCTATGTGGCTGCTTATTTTTCCCTTCTGTGTGTGTGCTGGGGACTGGCCGAGGGGCCTTGCTCATCGTGAGTAAGCACACCATCTCTGAGCTGCTCCACACCCCAGGCTTAAGGAGCATACATTATTAAAGGAGCTATCAAAATGACATGAGGAAAGAGGGCAACAGAGGGGACTTCAAGTGCGATGATTCAGAAAGTAGCTGTGTGCACGTAAGAAAGTCTAATGCCCTGAGCTGAAGGCCAAGGCCATTTCCCTCACAGGCTTGAAAACAAGGAAAAAGAAAATTTGGCAACCCTGAGTAACTGCACCATGAAACTGTCACCCAAAGCCTTTCTTCACCAATGACAAACGTCAAGGGTATTTCTAAGTTAATTGGACACACCGCAAGGCACGGCAGTCTCAAACACTTAACCTTCGAAAGACTTGGGGTTGATGACTTTGAGCCCATGCCTTCGTGGAGATTTTTAATCTTCAGCAAAAAAAAAAAAAATTGTGAGGTAAGCTGTATAGCACTTCTAATTTTTACATTAGAGCAAAGGTTTCTGCTCAGGAGGATCGCTAATGGACAGTGCCGCAACATCTTGAGACGTGAAACCTGAAAACCTACCTGGCCAGCTGCTAGGCCGGAGGGTGAAAGGCAGAGAAGAGCTTGCGATGCTTTTCATTCTGTTTCCATCACCCTCATTAACGAGTGCAACCCACCATGAAAACTGCACCTTTTCTCATGGAGAGCGAGCAGAACGAGGCAGGATCCTAGCATTGCTAGCCACTTCTTCTGACTTCATATCGGCACCTGCTGCTCGTGTGTAGCATTTCCTGTTTCGTGTAAATATAGCCTTCCAAAAATTCTCTTTTTTGTCCTATGCCTACACTGCAAAAAGATAAAAGTCAGAAATTTTAGTTTAAAGTTCATGCTTTTAAGTTTATGTAACCAACTTGCGAATGCTGGTGTTATAACCGTAGACAATTCAAGGTCTAGGGCGTGCAGGATGAGGGAAGGCACCACAGATAACTTAGGGATGCACCCTTGGTGAAAAATGAGTCTCTGAACCAAAGTGTCCAGGCAGTTCAGTGAGCAAAACGGTAGCCGTATACGGCCCTGGCTGAGGGCAGGTTTGCTATGCATGGTATTGTTTGAGGAACCTGCAGGGCATCCATCACTCAACACAGAAATACCCTGTGCTAAAACAATCTCAAAGGAAACTTTGTGTAAACAGAAAGACTTCCGCATGCTGAAAAACGCAGTAATGTGAATGACAGGGCATTAAGACCTGGAGGAAAGCCCACGCTGATTGTCTGTTTGTTCATTCATTTAGCAAAGATTCATTGTGTATCTGTTTAGTACTCGATATTGGAAAGTCCTGCCATTACCAAGATGGATAAAATAATCTCTGCGCTGTAACTCTTAGGTCCTATTGGAACAAATGCCTTCCACAGATACTTAACAGATGTACACCCATAGGTGCGCCGAAGAACGCTGCAGAAACTTGGTAATTGCTGTTCATGAAATTCCACATGGAAAACAATGGCAGCAGGAACCAGAGAGCACACAACGAACACGTTTCAGTAACAGAAATCACACAGCTACCAGGCTGCACCTGAATGCTGCAAACAGTGCCAATGTCACAGCATCATACTCCATGTGCCTCTCTACATAACATTTAAACACAGCACTAGAGCACAGAGCGTGGCTTTCAGTGAAGATGAAGTGTACCAGGTTAGTGAGGAAGGGGGCTGCTGGGTACCATTTTGATTTACGAGCTAAGTGGTAGGTACCCAGGAGTGATTATAGGTGTCTCTCTGCTCATGGGTCCTCATCAAGAAGAACTCAACAAGACTCCAAGGAAGAATCAGCGAGTTAGAGTTACCAGGGCAAAGGAAGATTATGGTCAGGAAGATGAGAGGGATCCACAGGACCAGTCCCATCTACTCTTATTCAAAGCGTCTTCATCCGCCCCTTTGGGCTGGAGGCCTTGAGATATGTTTCCCTACCCCAACATGTTCACTTGGAACCTTTTGACCTAGGAAGTATCTATTCCTTTTCGAGATTGCTCCAGCCCTTGTGGTTGTTGTCATGGCTGCTTGTCTCAAGCTTAGTCAACAGGGCCAGGTGAAGATGGATGGATACAGGCTTCCTCTCAGATCAACATTACCTAAGCCACTTTCCTCTTCTTCCCCTTTTATTTCTCTTTCTCTTCGTCCTTGCTGGCACATCTCAGATGTCATGTTGTCATTCCTCTGATACTCTGTCAACATTTCTAACAAGCCCTTTTCTGGGAAGATGCAATCACCGGATTAACAGCAAGCCTAATCAAAGTATCCCTAGTTCCCTGTCAATGGGACACAAAGCAGTTCTAGCTTTTCTGTATGTCTCTCACAATTAGTAAAGAATTTGTTTGTTGTGGTTCTTTTCTAATTCCTGAGAGCCCATCTTTTTTTTTTTTCTTTTCATACAACAATTTGCTGTAGAAACTGGCTTAAACTGGCTCACGTTTACTGAGAACTTTACCTCCTGGGCCTGGTGGGTTGTTTCTGTTTGTTGCTTGCTTGTTTAGAGATGGGTCTCATGTAGCACAGGTTGGCCTCCATCTTACTATGTAGCTGAGTATGACCTAGAACTTCTAGTCTCCTACCTCTACCTCCTGAGCACTGGAGTTACAGGAATATGCCTCTATGCCCAGTGTTCTGGGGTGCTGGAGATCAAACCAAGGCTTTGCACAGACCAGGGGCATTCTACTCACTGGGCTAATCCCTTGCTCTCCTTTTGACATTGGATTTGCTCCTCTATCGCCCGTGGTGGCTTATCCTACAGATTCTGGGTTCAGTTTCAGGTTTAGCCACACATCCATGTCAAGCCTTAATCTGCTTTACTTTAATATGCTTTGAGACTCTGCCTATTTTCTTTCCACATTTCTTAGTTTTGTTTTTAGCTTCTATTCTATGTAGCACTTGACTTTGACAGTGGCTTCTTCCTCTATTAATAGTTACCAGATACATAATCAACAGCAAGAGCCTAAAACCCCCAAGGCTGAGTCCTGGACCCTTTCCATCCCAGAATGTCTCTGGGAAAAGACTTCCTTTCCGATTATTCTCATGCTCAGCATCTTTTGAATTTGGAGTCCTGCAGCTGTCTTGGAAAATGGAAGACTGTGCCACTCTTCCCAGAAGAGGTGTCAGAAAACTCACAGCCGGGGCGACACTGAGCCATTGCTACTACTGAAAATTCTCCCTACCATTCCTAGCACTTCAGAGTGTGGACCAACACTGGGTGCAAAGCCAACTGGAATCAACTGCCGAGTAAGTGACTGCCGTCCCATTAACTCTCTTATACAGTTTTGCAAGTCAGCTCACCCTATTTTCATCATGATGGTCTGAACAGCTGTAGTAGCTCTTTACTATTAACATCCTTTCTTCCCCAAGACTAGCAAAAAAAAAGTTAATAATTGTTGAAGCTAGATAATCATGGACTTTGGTACAATAATCTCCCTTTTAAAATGAAATAATAAAACTGGAAAATAATTAATTATTTCCTCGCGCCTGAGTTGGATATCCAGAAGATACAGAAAGCTTGAGTTGGTTGCTGTCACATTGACTGGGAGAGCTTAGAAGCTCTTTTGACTCGATGGCTCAAACAAGCTCCTGCCTCCCCTGGTGCACAAGACCACTGCATTTGATGCTATTTATTACAACTGAACCCTGTTCATGTGGTATCTGCCTCATCTCTGCGGAAGCCCATCTAGCATCAAAAGCCTCTGCATGCTGTTTGTTCAAAGCATCCAGCAATGGATAGAAAGCCAGGACTGTCCTAGATCAGGGGACCGTCGCATCGCCCAGAAACTGAGAGATGATTACAAGGCACCTACCTGTCTGAGCTCTGTATGGTCCTGCTAGAGGGAAGCAAAACACTCATCAGGAACACTTTTCTCAAATGAAAACTGACATTGTGCATGCAGCTGAGACCTTTGAAGAAAGATGAACACATTGAGAAAAAGGTCAAGAACCTTAAGTCCAGTGTGGAAAAGAGGTTTCTGTGCCACCTCAGAGATGGGGTGAATGTCAGAGAAGAGGCACAATGACAGTCACTGACAGGGATCCTCTGCTTCCTGCCAGTGACTATTTCTTGGCTTCGGGGCTTTTCTTCTATATTATTTTTGAGTGTTTTTAACTCCTTTATTTTATCTTTTTGTATGGATGTGGCATGTATGTTTGCATGTCCATATGGGTTCAGGCTGCATATACATGTGTGTGTATGCATGTGTGCATATGTGTGTGGAAGTCAGAGGTCAGGGTCAGGTGGCTTATTTTTGGAGGCAGGGTCTTTTTGTGAACTCAGTGCTCATTGATTGATTACATTGTCTGGCCAATGAGCTCTAGGGATATGCTTGTCTTGGTTATTGCCCCAATCTAGGGTCACAGACACATAAGACCCTTTGTAGTCTTTTTTTTTTTTTAATGTGTGTGTTGGGGAATCTGAGCTCAGGTCCTGGCACTTATGCAGCAAACGCATTATCAATTCCATAAAGTACTGTATTCTGCTCACACTCTCTTAAAAATGATGCACCTTCCTACTGATTAAGTCTGAGGCAAACCTTCTCCAGAATGTCAGAGAGCATTTCAGATCCAAGTTCAACTTCTGAATGTTGAGCTTTTAATTGCATGGGAACGCGTCAGCCACAAGGAAATGATATACCAAATGCAGAACGGGTTCACTTCTAGAGAAACAAGTCCATTTCCATACCAAATTGGTGTGCAAAACCAGAAAGGTCAAGTGAGGTGGAGGCTATCACAGAATAGAAGAGACTTAAAAACACAAGGAACCAATCCTGGACGCCAGATTTAAACCAGCCGACTGCCTGCTCTTTTATAAAAGGCACGATGCATTTCCCATTGGTTAGTTGGCGTCATGCAATAGCACGAAAGGGAGTGCCGAGTCACACTGTCATTTTAAAAGAAGTGGGAAGTGTGGCTAGCTTAGGTGTGCACTTACTATTCGCTTTACTCTTTGGGGTGGAGAGATCCTGAACAAGAAAACAGTTTCTTGCACGTTAGATGAAAAATGACCAAGTGCCAAAGCAGGTCATAGCTCCAGCCTGTTGCCTCACGTACATTATCAGCTGATCACCTGCATCCATCAAGGTGCACACAGTGCTGAGAGCCAATCTTTCCTGCATCGTGACCATGCTAAACACACCTTGTCCAGGAGCGCCTGTGGATAGAGCAGCAGTACTTTGGTCTAATGGACGATGGAAATTGTTTGACCAAATCGAACCCTGTATTAAAATGCTAGGGTGGTGAAATGGCTGCCTGGGTGACCTAAGTTGAATGCCTGGGACCCACATGGTAAAGAAGAGACTAGGCTCCCCAAAGCTGTCCTATGACCTCCACGTGTGGACCATAGTATGGGCATGTATACATTCACAGATGCACATACAAACACACACATACACGAATTAATTATTAATTAATTTTTTTAAATTGGGAGGAGACTTGTCTCAGCAGTTAAAGCACTGGCTTCTCATCTAGAGGAGCAGCACCCATAACAGGCAGCTCACAGCCATCTGTAACTCTGGCTCCAGGGGATCCAATGCCCTCTTCTAGCTCCCAAGGGCAGGGAGACTCATGTGACACACAGACAGATAAATCAAAGTGAATTCCTTTAAAAACTGTTTTAAAATCCTACACGTTCTTACTTTGGACTTTAAAGAATTACAGTTTCCCAACATTTTCACTTAAATTAGTACACGGTGCTAAAATTGGATGTTTGAGGTTATGCTTCATATTGAGGAAAAACAATAACACTGGATGACTTAAGTTTTATTGTATGGTATTAAAATATCCATGTTGCAAGTTAAAAGCATTTGTAAAAAAACACTGTGACTACTGATGAAGTTATCACTGCTGTCATTTATTTCTCTGTCTTCCCTCTCTTCCATTTCCTCCAATTCAACCCCTGCTGATCATATTTCCGAACAACTTTAATAAGCTTTTAAAAAGCATATCCCATTGGCTTATATTTTAACTCTGTATTTATTCCATCGTTTTACATGTTATGATTTTCAACACACAGCAGCAGGGACCTATGGGCTGATTTTTCCTGTGCAAAAGCTGAGAAGTTTGAGATTACATAAACCACTTCCTCTGGAGTCTTACAGCAGCTGAATGCCTTGCTATGTATAACCAGCATATGTGTGTGTACATGCATACATATGCATATCAATATATGCATTGATACATTTGCCTTAGTGAAATCTTCAGGACCTTGAAGAAGAAAACCAGATGGGGAGTTTGGGGACTCTAATCAGAAGATGGAGGCTCTTGGCAAACTTAAGGTCTGGCAAACAATAGTAGCAGAAGGGCAGAGAAGTGTTTCCTAATACTGTCAAAGAATAGAGGGGAGACGTGAAACTAGCAAGTCTGATTTTGTTTATATTTTGATAAACAGGCATTTGAAAAATTAACCAAGATCTTCATAATATTTATAGCTTTGCAGTGTGCGCTTTGTTTCATTTATTGCACTGTAATTCTTAAAATGGAAGGGGCTCTTCGCAGCAGAGGAAGTGGGAGAAATGGAAACATTTATTTTATGTGAACCCTACAGGAAGAACTCTGAGCATGGGAGAGGTGGGGCAGGTGGGAACAGCTGTGAAAAAGAAGCCCTGAGCCAAATCCCAAGAATTTGGGGTAAGAAAGTGATGTGGGTTTATGTCAAAAAGAGAAGTGTGCTGGAGAACTGGGAGTGTGGCTAGCGGGTAGAGCGCTTGCCTAGCATGCGAAAAGCTGGGGTTTGATCCCTAGCACCGAATAAACCAGACATGATGGTGCACACCTGCACTCCCAGCACTTGGAAGACTATTCAGAAAGTTTTAGACAAGCCTAGCATACATGAGAACCTGCTTCCAGGAGGAGGAGGAGGGAGAGAAAACTCTCCACCCGTTTACTCCACTGTACGCTACAGTCTCTGGAGGGTTTAGCGTCCTGGCCATGCTAGGGCAAACTCCCTAGCTAGAGGAGTAAGTTAAAGTGGTGCCAGGAACTAAGAGCTGAAAAGGCCTCAGGTGTTTATTGTGAAGTATCAGGGTTTAGAACCACTGACGTAAGGTGTTTTCCTTAAGTTTTTTCTTGCAGGGTCAGCTTCTGAAGATGTTTCGAGTTTATTACATGCAATTACTATAGCCTGCCTTTATGTGAGTAATGACCTCTCAGTTCTCTAGGCCAGTGTCTAGGCAGCCCTCAAGGATAGGAAACAAAAAATATTCCACGCTCTC
Source organism: Bramus lutescens (assembly GCA_001685075.1). Lineage (NCBI taxonomy): Eukaryota > Metazoa > Chordata > Mammalia > Rodentia > Cricetidae > Bramus > Bramus lutescens. The sequence continues at coordinate 23,521 of LOEQ01001809.1, forward strand.
AAATATTTAAAGAGAAAAGAAAATGAACCTGATTGCAAAGCAACTGGAAAACATAATCATTTACCCATTTTAATTGTATTTATTTGTTGTTCATATCTGTGTTTATGCATTTGTATGTGTGGATGGGTGCATGTGTGTGTGAGTGTGTGTATGTAGATGCATGTGCACAGTCTCACAAGTGGAGGCCAGAGATCAATCTCATCACCTCGGTTTTAAATTTTTAAAAAAAATTATATTAAAGTCCCATGGTTGACAAGGTCTTCCAAAGCCTTTTTTTTTGTTTTTTAATCATATTGAAATATATTCCAAAACGTTTTGGAAGTTATGTGGTAAAGGAATGTTTATAGGAAAGTATTTGCTAATGATGCTCTCCTGCAGTTTATATAGAGGTCAGGACAACACAGTGGCCACATTCAAGACCTCAGAAGAGAGAATTTTTTTAGTCAAAATTGACTGCAGTAATTGGGATGGTGGAACCTGAAAAGTGGAGACTGTTGTGGCCACTTATCTGTTTGGAAGAAGAACCTGCCAACACTAACTACCGTGGTCACTTGGCTGCTCTGGGAGACAGGCAGAGATCACAGCTGTCCAAGACCTCCCCTAAACCTGTCATAGCTGGAACATAGGCAGGATGACACAGTAGAAGGATGACTGACATGAATTTTGTCTGAGGGCCATTGGTTGAAGGCTGAAGGTACATGTGGATAGTGAGACAACAGAACAGGGTGACAACCAGCAAGTGGGAACTGTGTGTGACAAGTGCCTGTGCTTCCTTCAGCAAAAGTAACATTAGCACAGCCCTAGAAATGAAAGTGTAAGGGATAAACAGGGTTGACAGTTCTACAGTCTGTGTGTGTGTGTGTGTGCAGGAGCTTGCAGAGGTCAGGAGAGGCACCCGGCCCCCTAGAACTGAAGCTATAGGTAGTTGTAAGCCACCATGTGAAGGCTAGGAAATAAACAAGGTCCTCTGCAAAACCAGTAAGCACTCTCAACCCCTGGACCACCTCTCCTGCCCCTTGAACTCGCTTTTAGAATAAACTTTCAAGAGTTAAATACTGAACACCGATCCGGTTCTTTTCTCGGTAATCTTTCATTGTTAGAGAGAGGGGCCTCTTTTCAGCTTGGACATCCACAGTCACACTCCTTTAAAGTGTTCCCTTCAGAAGAAACAGAAAGAAAAGTGTTCTCTTCACCCTCTAGGTACGTATCTTGGAGACATGGCTTCCTTCTGTTAAGTACTATAATCCACATGACTGTATCCAAAAGAAGTTTCAACTTTTTGGAAAGAAAACGGACATAATTTGTTCAGTTGGTTGTGGAGATTAAAAAAATAGCATATTTTTATAGATTAACAGCAGTAGGACATGTTTATTTCTGACATAAATAAAGAATGTACTTATTTGCTGTTATATAAAGTAACATTTAAGGACAGGTGAGAGGGCTCAGGGATTAAGACACTTGTCACGGAAGCCTAGCAACTTGAGTTAAAAAGCAGAGCCCTTCGAAAGGTAGAGAGAAAGGACGGCACACAGTGATTCTCTGAACTCAGTTGCGCACACACACATACACACACACTCACCAGACTCACACACACAATAAGAATTAAAATCCCAAAAATTAATAAAGGGACTGGAGAGGTGGCTCTGTGGTTAAGAGCTCAGACACTCTTGCAAAGGACTCAAGTAGGGTTCCCATCACCAGCCTGCAACAGCTGACAGTCACCTACCGCTCCAGCTCCAGGGATCCAGTGCCTCTAGCCTCCTCTGACACCTGCCTTCTTGTGCAACATAACCACACAGACACAAGTTCATGAGGGTATACATGCACTCACACGCGCATGCGCACACACACAATTACAATTAATATAAATCTTTAACACAGAGAGATGATATGATTGGAAATGTATCATTTCAAAACTATTACAAAAATAATTCCAGCAGAATTTTCAATAAAAGCTAAAAAACCTTTGGGGTTAAGTTATGTAGTATATTACCTAATCTTGCAAGTATTCCTTTTCAAATTACAATAACAAATAAAAAAATGGTAACATGATGGGGTGGGGCGGGACTGCCAGACTCTAGCCCAGCTGAAATAGAAAGGACAAACCAATGTTGAGTCCCCTGATATTAAGCTCTGAGAGGAACCTGTGAGGTCTGCTCATCCAATACATGGACACAGACACTAGTCATAAGAAGCAATGAGGGGGGCCTGGAGAGATGGTGCAATAGTTAAGAGCACATACTGTTTATCCTAAGGACCCAGCACCCACGTTAGGTGGCTTACAACTGCCTGCAACCCCATCTTCAGGGGATCTCACACTCTGACTTCTGCGGGCACATATTCCCCAACACACACAATTAAAATAATAATAAATGAGACTCCAATTCTGATGTAATTCAGTGCTAGAGTACCTGTCTAGCACGCACAAGGCCTGTGCTCCAATCTTCAGCCCTTCACACCCCAAAGAGAGCCAGTCTGTAACTGACCTGCACAATTCAAAACTGTTCAACCCCTGAGCTACTGGGAGCTCACTGACTCCAGGCTGACAACTGGGGAACCTGCACAGGACTGAAGGAGGCCCCCTGAAGGCAGGTGACAATGGTGTGGCTTCAGCAGTATGGGTACCACTGGCAGTGGGACCAGGATCTAACCCTAATCCATAATGCATGAACTGACTTTGTGGAATCTATTCCCTATTGGAGAGATACCTTGCTCAGCCTAGGCGGGGTGGGGGCTGGGGAGGGCCTTGATCCTGCCTCAACAGGTCAGGGACAGACTTTGTTGCTTTAACCTCTCTGCAGAGGAGGGCAGGGTGGTGGGAAGGTGCGGGGAGCAGGAGGAGGGGAGGGAGGGGGAACTGGATTGGTATGTCAAAATAAATAAATAAATAATAAAGTTTACTTTTAAAAATTGTTCAATCTATCATGAAAGGTTGAAGTTCTATAAGACAAGAGATTTAAAAATATGGAACCCAAATGCAATGAATAGTCCTGGGTCAAAATCTATATAGGAAAGAGAATTGTTTATTTCTATAAATTACATTAAAGGAGACATGGGAAATCTGTATATACATTGTACAGAACTGCATCCAAGTTAAATTTCCTGAACTGATTACATAGCCATAAAGTCATTGTTGAAGAAGATACACACTTGATGTGACTTAGGAGTACGGAATCACAGTGTCTAAAATGCTCAGTGCAGACAGGCGTTTGCTGCTAGGCCTGACTTACTCTACAACGTTTAGGGACTGTTTTTCTCAAATGAAACATTTGCACAATATCTATAAACAAAATGCTCAAGAAACCTGTCAACAGACATCATTTGGGGAAGGTCCCTGAATGTTTGCTTTTCCCCACTTCCTCCTCCATCTCTGCCCTCCCTGAATACTTTAACAAGTGTTTAATGGTTTGTGAAGAGACAATAAAGCTCTAGGAAAGAATTCAATTTAAAGGAAATCATTTTAAAATTGACAAATCCATTTATAGTTCAATAACCATCTCCTAATTTATTGTGTTAATAAATTCAGGATTTGGAGTAGTTAGATTTTTCTGGCATTTTTATTGTAGTAAAACATATGTAGCATAAAATTTGTCATTATAACCAATTTTTGATGGCATTAAGGACATTCACATTGGCACAGCCATCACCATTATTCATCTCTGGAACACTCTGGAGCGTCTCATCAACTGCACCCAGCTCTGTACCATTAAACGCTAACTCCCCCCTCCCTTATGTATTTAATGCTGTCTAAATAAGCATCCCCTATCAGACCTGAGTCTTGAAAATATTTCCCCACATTCTATAGGGTGCCTTTTGACTTTGGTGCACAAAATTTTCAAGTTTTGGGGAGGGGTTTACAGCTCAGTGGTAGAACACTTCCTTAGAAGTTTTAGATTTCATAAAGTATGACATTCAGTTTGTCCAGGTTCTGATGCTTCCATTGCTAATTCCCAGAGAGCATTTCTGCTCAGTTTTCAGCATAGTGAGCAGCAGTAGATGTCTTCTCTCTTTGCATTTTGGAACAGTGATAGTAATCAACGTTCACCTCTTTGGATTGTGCAATCGACGCCTGCTACACTCAGCAATAGAGAGCAGCGTATAGGAAGTAAGCCTTACGTTTTGAAACTAAAATATTGCTGACTCCTCTGTTTAAAATGAGTTCCTGTTAAGTCTCCCTTTCAATATTTCTGGAAAGTTCTCAGAAGATTACCTTATGTGCTCAAGAACAAACGTCTCCTTCTGCCTTTGTTTTTACTTCAGGCTCCTTTATTTTGCCTGCACTGCCATTGACCCTTGTGGCATTCCATGCTGGTATGCAGATGTCCTCCAATGGCATATGCTCCAATGCTTGTGAAATGCCCTCTCCACCCTGGTCCAGGCACCTTGAGCTTCCTGGCACAGAGACCTGCCACTTCCCTGCTGTGGGGTAGTCATGGAGGTTAGCATAGTACATGGTGTGCTGAGTTGCTGGTTAGGGACCCAAAGTACTGCTAAAGAAAATATTGACACATGCTAAATGTAAGAAAGACTTTGTTTGGAACCTCTGTGAAAGGTGTCAAGATTATTACAAGAGGGGAGAAGACTGGGCTCCCATCCAAACACAACAAGGGCAGGATTCATAACCCAAGAGCAGAGTGCCTATGTGGACAGAGAGGCCACCGGGGTGGAAAATTACATCAAGACATCCTAGCTAAACTGACTCAGTAAGATTCTTGTTGAAGGTGGGCCACAGTCATCAGGTGCCAAAAGGACAGGATGAGGAATTTAGGGAGTCAGATGGCCTCTAAAAGGACTCAACTCAATTCCTAAAACAATGAGAGCAGGACAGGGACCAAGGTCAAGGCCTGCTGGAGAGAGCCTGGCAAACCCTGACTAAGGTTCGGTCCAGGAAAGAACCTCTGTCCATCCCTCCCCTTCTTCAAAGCAGGAAGACCCAACGCAGCCCAGGGACAATTTCCTGGTGACACATAAAATTTCTCTGTGGTCACTCTACCCTGATACTCTGTTTACAAAATAATCTGGTCTAATTAGATTTGGCCTGATCACTACTTTAATAAAACAAGGACAGCAAAGGACCACATTGACTTTTTGGTTTGTCTGGCTGGCACTTTTCGTAAGGGTTCAGATTATGGTTTTTGGGGTTTTTTTGTTTTTTGGGGTTTTTTTGCCTCTTGAGAGGCTCATTAGGTGAAATTCTCACTATGCAAATGTGAGAGCCTAAATTGGGATCCCCCCCCAGCAACCATGTATAAGCTGGACAATGTTACCTGTGCCTGTAACCCCACTACTGGGGAGGCAGACAGAGGAGGATCCCTGGAGCTGGCTGGCCAGCCCACACGACCAGAACTGTGAGTTCCAGGTTCAGTCTTAAAATTAATGTGGAACCAGAGAGATGGCTCAATAGTCAAGGATGTTTACCACCAAGCCTGGTGACCCGAGTTTTGTAGAAAGCGAAGTGATGACTGCAAGGAGTCTTTTGGCCTCTACATGCAAAACACACACAAACACTGCACACAAAGCCCTTTGACACTAGGAAGCCATGGCAAGAAGGCAGAACCAGGCTTAAGACTCCTTCTCTCCTTTGCTCTTAGCTGCTTCTGTGTTCTTTGCCTAGTGGGAAGACACTGCCCTTCCCCCTGCGATGCACTTTTTAAACTCCCTTTTGGGGCTTTGTCTGGGTGATGCTCTAGGGAGGTGACCCTAACCTAAGGTCACCTCACCCAGTTCTGCAGTAACAATCACTAAAACCATGTGGCCATGTCTGATGTTCCTACCCTTTTCTGCTACATTCTGTCACAAAGGGGACTTGTTCATCTTGAACTCGTGCAAATAACAAGATTACCATGGAAATAAGAATATTCAATCAGAATTTCTGAATTTGGAAAGGATCAAGCAAAGGAAAAAATTGGGTTTCGCTGCTGTTTACAAAACTAAAATCATTGCCATGAGTTATAGATAGATAGCTTAAGAGAAAATTTTTTTTATTATATCCCTTCCCAAAAAAACAAAACACCAAAGACCTGGGAAATAACCAAAACAAAAAGCAGTGACCACTCTTTATCAGTTGTCTGGTACAGGGTAGCTACCCCTGGCTTGCTCTGCTCCACCTCAAGGCAGCAGCTTCGTGACTCAGGTTCTCACTGGAGTTGGAAGCTTGACAGAGCAGCAGCCCCATCTCATACTCGCGCGCGCGCACACGCACACACACACACACACACACACACACACACACACACA
>LOEQ01001809.1:50379-64934 GCA_001685075.1 Bramus lutescens
TAAGGGCTGCCCTATCAAAAGGCCAAGGCAGTTTCTTTATTAACCAATGAAAGTAACACATAGACAGATGAGCCTCCTACATCACTATACTAAGCTTTTTTCTTTTATATATCCATCAAATTTGAAAGTTTCATTTAATTAATTTTGACTAATTTACATGATTCTGGTTTTTTACAATGTAAGTGTACATCGGAAGAAGTCTTTCTCCCTCTTTCTGTTCCTGCTCTAGACAATTACTTCTTGATTCTACAAAAAAACCATGTTGCAGTTTTCTGGGTTCTTCCAGGCACAGGTTACACACACACAGGAAAAAGTATACTCCTGGGGTCCCATGCATTCCTAGTTAAACAAATAGTGATTGATTTTTATATATTCTTGAACTGATATTTTTCAAGTACAAACAAATGTGAGACCCTTGAAGACCTCTCCTGCCCTGGCTAGTCCCCTTTTCCTCATCCCCTTACCCCTAACAGGCACTTACTTTGAACCTCTGTGTGCTAGCAACACATTCCATTCCCTAATTAGTGGGGAATCTTACGCATGCTCGTCCACTCAGAATTGTTTCTGTGTAAGCTTCTCAAAGCCGAGATACACACACAGAGCCCCCTCAGCATACAAGATCTAACATAGCAACATGAATAATTATGAGTTTAATAAATGCCTTTTTATGACTCTGACTTCTGATTTCCTTGCCACCCACTTAGTATTTGGAAAGCAGTTCTATCCCTTTTTACAATTCAATTACATTCTAGCTCATTAATAGTCAGATAAATAGCATGGATTGGCCAGATTCTGAGAGAAGAACCTCAGGTTTATTCTGTTATTAAGTCAGTATGTTAAAAAAAAGGAGCCATGATTATACATCTGTCAGTTCTTTCTAATTATATCTATGTACTCAGTATAAAATCTAAGCTTATATGCAGCTGGATTTCATTAAGAACTTGATAAGTATATCTAGAATTTATATGAAGAAGATACATGACTATCTAGCTTGATTTTTAAAAATAAGAGCAAAGGGGTATTAGTAGGTTATGAAGAGTTAATAGGGGCCCAACAGATGGCTTAGTGGTTAAGGGTGCTTGCTGCTCTTGCAGAGGACTTGAGTGGTGTTCCTAATGCTCTCATCAGGAATTTGTAACCACCTATAACTACAATTTTAGGTCACCCAACATCTTCTTGTTCCACAAGCACCTTTACTCAGTCATGCATAGAGCCACACACAGATACACATACATATACACATACATACATACATACATAGAAAATAAAAATAAACCTTCATATTAGAAAAAAGACTTAGTAGTAAAGGCAAGATTGGTCGATACAAAAACAAGTCAAAAGAATGAAATAGCTTAAAGCAGTCAGAGCTCCTGTGTTAATGCTGAACCCCCAAGGTGATGCTATTAGAGTACAAGGACTTTTGAGGTGTTCCGGCAATTAGAGAAAGAACTTCCATGAATTGGACCACAGCTGTTATGAAAGGGAGCATAAATAAAGCCTTTCCTCCTTGGCCACAAGTTCTCATGGTGAGAAAATGATCCCGTGCGAGGACCAGACACCATCTGCAGCACCTACCCTGGATTTTCACCCCTAGAATTCTAAGAAATAACCTCCTGTTACAACTTGCAGCTGAACCATAGCACACCAGTTTACGGTAGTCAGTGCTGTTAAATTCATGGCTATACAAAACAAAAATGAGAAGAAAACATAGCAAACGGTTTGGGGAAAATCTGAGGGAAAATCCATCTAGGTCTCTGCCTAAACCTACACACCGGAATGTAAAAAGTGCAATTATAAAATTAATAAAAATTGTACTATACAATTGTAACAATACAAAATATAGGAAACTGTGTGGCATAAATAAAGAATATGATTTCAATTTTTAAATATTAAAAGATTTCAAATATGGGGCTGGAGAGGATGTTCAGTGTGTAGAGTGCTTATCTACCACTCTGGAAGCCCTGGTTTCCATCCCAATACCTTATAAAACAGGTGTGGTGGTGCATGCTTGTGATGCCGACACTCGGGTGGTGATGGGCATCACAAGTTCAAAGGTCATCCTCAACTACATAAAAAGTTCAAGGCCAGCCTGTCCAAAGAAGGAAGGATAGATGGCCTTGAACTCACAGAGATCGCCTACCTACCTCCCAAGTGCTGGGATTAAAGGCATGTGCCACCACCTTCCAGCATCTTGGGGTTCTTTTATTTTGCTTTTAGCTTGGCTTATCCAACTTTGATATGATGGTTTTCATTTTATCTTACTATATTTTATTGTCATATGTTTTGTTGCTATCTCCTAGAAGCCTGATCTTTGCTAATGAGAAATAGAAAGGGAGTGGATCTGGATGGGAGAGGAAGTGGGGAGGTACTGGGAGTAGAGAGAGTATTCAGATTATATGGTATAGAAAAGAATCTGTTTAGTAAAAGTAGCTATTTTTAAAACAAGATTCCAAAACATAAATACTGAAGCATTTGATTATCTAAGAGTTAGAATTAAAAGAGAAAAAAAAGCAACTGAGAATAAAGACTATATCTCCCTCACACCAATTTCTAAAGAGATGACTATCTGGAATATACAAAAAATCTTGCAAATTGACAAAATGACAGAAACTTTAAAGAAAAATCTGGACATAGACTAAATTAGGCAACTTACATGGAGGCAAATCAAGAACTTGAAGGGTAACCCTAAAGAAATTAAAATAAAAAATAATAAAGTATCATTTTATACCAAGTAGCCTGGAAAAAATTAGCTGGTTAATGCCAAGTGTTGGTGGTGATGTGTGCTGGTGGAAGGCAGACTGGTGTATTCTGGGAAAGCAATCTGTCTCTATTTAGTTAAATTAAGTATAAGGATATTCTGGGATCCAGCAGTTCTGTTCCTGGATATGCATCTCAGACAAGTTCTAATGCAGAGCCACTCAGAGATACACACAGGGTGTTTACTGCAGGGTTATTTGTGGTTGTGGACAGGTGGACACCATCTGAGAGTGATAGGTGATACACAGAGCACCAACCCACAGGTGGAAGACAGGACCAGGGCACACTCGGTCACATGTACAGATGCTAAATACACAGCTAAGAAAAACAAGATTGAAAGGATTAATACACCCATCATTTCAGTTAAGAAAATCGGAGCCCAAACCAATACCTATTGTTCAAGAATACACACAAGAGCTGGGGAGATGGCTCAGTTGGTACAGTGCTAGACTCAAAAGTGTGAGGACATGAGTTTGACTTCCGACATGCACAAATAAAGATGGGTGAGCCCAGCATTTGGAAAGCAGAGGCAAGAAGATCCCTAGAGAGCTCATCAAGGCCAGCTGGACTGGGACTGATGGAGCATGTGATCAAACCAGANGGGAATTGGGAGGAGGGGAGGAGGTGGAAATTTTTTAATAATAATAAAGAAAATTAAAAAAAATAAAACATTGCTTGGCCTTTAAAAAAAAAAAAGAAGAAGATCCCTAGAACTCATTGCCCAGTCAGTCTAACTGAATTAGTGAGCTCCAGGTTCAGTGAGAAACACTGTCTCTGTCTCAAAAACTAATGTAGGAAAAAATAATTATAAAGTGGAGAGCGACGAAGGAAGAACTCCAGTGTCAGCCATTGGCCTTTGAATGGGTGTGTGTACACACATTCAAACATGTACACACACACACACACACGTAAGTTAAGAGTACATAGAAGCCAAATGGTAGTATGGTGGTATTTGCAATGGTTCTGGAGGCAGGGAGAAGGCATCAATGGAATATTGGAATAAGAAGGAATACATAAATAAAAGCAGTTGCTTGCACAGACTCATGATGATAATGTACCCTGAGATGAGGAGTAGCATTGCCTCATCTTTCTACATCCAGACAAGGGGTAGGGGTAAGAAGTAGACAGAAGAAATAGTTAATATCTTTGAATGAGTCTAAATGATTGACACCTTCATCACAAGATTTAACAAACTAGACCCAGGTACCTAAAACATAAAAATAAACAAAACTCTTCTATGGCTCCATCTCAGTATTAGAGATAGATAATCTAGTAATTCTTATTTCTTTTTATTTTCTCTATTTTTTTTGAGACAGCGTTTCTTTGTGTAGCCTTGGCTGTCCTGAAACTCAACTCTGTAGACCAGGCTGGCCTAGAGCTCACAGAGATCCACTGCCTCTATCTCCCAAGTGCAGGAATTAAAGGAGTGCGCAGCATTAGTAAATTTTTTTAAAGGGGTCATGTTTGGAATGTGGCCTAGTTGAAAAAGTACTGACCTGGAATGAACCCTGGGTTCAGTTCCCCCACTGAATAAAACCAGTTATGTTAGCCTTTGACTAAAATCCCAGCATTTAGGAGGTAGAGCCAGGAGGATCAAAAGTTCAAGATTATTCCCAACTACCCAGACAGTTTGAAGCCAGCTGAGGACACATGAGACTGTATTGCTTAAAAAAAAATCAAAAAGGATCTTGAAATATATAAACAAAAGCAAACAAAACCAAGAAAACTGATTTTAATGGGCAGGGGAGGTGGGAAGTGAATGTCCTGGGGAAACAAGACTGGCCGAAGAAGTCCCACAGCCGATGCTGAAGCCATTTAAGAAACAAAATTCTAAAGTATATTGGCTTATGATTCAACAGGTGAATATCCATGGCTGTGCAGACATAAATAAGTGTTGGGATAGATTAATAAACAGACAATCCTGTCATATTCTTCCACAAAATACAAATCATTTATAGCAACACTCTACCTACGGTGAGAAGGAGCACAGACCCCCACACCTTCCTTGCTAGGACTTTCTGTCACAGAAGAGACCGTGGAAAGACACCCCTACTGCGTACTAGAAGCTGAACTAATTGCCTGAAGGTTTGGGCTGCCATGACTGGCTTTGCAACTTAGAAAACTGTTATATCTCCCCGGGCCTCAGTTTCCCTTCTGTACTATAGAACCTACAACTAAAAGCTCTCTATTTAATGAGGGAAAACCTGGGGCTATGGCATGAACCTGTTTGAGTTTAACCCCATCCTGCCTTGATCAAGACTTTCTTTTTCAAATTTTTCCTTCCTTCCTTCCTTTCTTCCTTCCTTCCTTCCTTCCTTCCTTCCTTCCCTCTTCCTTCCTTCCTTTCTCCCTACCTCCCTTTCTCCCTACCTCCCTTCCTCTTTCCCTCCTTCCCTCCCTCCTTCCCTCCCTTCCTTCCTTCCATTTGGAGCCCACTATGTAATCCAGATTTGTTACACAGTGGTAGTCTTTAATAGCCCATGTGCATACTCAGTTCCAGTTAGCCACTAACTTTTCCAGGAAGCTGGGGTTAATTACATTAGCTCGGTGCTCACGTGAGGACCTGGGTTTGATTCCCAGTACTGAAGAAAATCAAGAGAAACAACCAAAGAAAGAATACAGTATAGAAGGGGTTAACAAAATCATTGCCAGGCAAAAATCAGCAGCAGCCGTCGGGGTGACAGGGTCTAACTTAATGTCCACGCGCTGTGGACAGCCACGGTGGGGGACACATGCCTGTAGTTCCAGGTGCTCAGGAGGCTGGGGCAGGGGAGTCGCCTGAGTTCATGATTGAAGTCCTGTCAGTGCAGCAGCAAAACTTCACCTCTAGACAAAGAAACAAGCAAACAAACAAATAAATACTGGCACATGTTACCTCCGCGACCCCTATCCCCGTACCTCAAATCCTCATCTAATCATGGGGGTTGTGAGACAAGCTCCGACAGTGGAGTACCTGCTAATACATCTGACCAGTGCTCCTCAAAGCACCAGCATCTGGCTCCTAAGATGCTCAGCAGGTAGGAGGTGCCCGCTGCTGCCCAGCAACCTGAGTTCAATCCCTGGGCCCTACATAGTGGGAGAGAACTGGCTCCTGAAAAGAAAGGTGTCCTCTGAGTGCCTTGTGTGCACTCTGGCCGGCCCACCCTCCAAGTAAATAAGCAAATGTAAAAAAGAGACAGAAAAAAAGAATTGCCAACATCATCCAAAGCAGACAGAGTCTGAGGGACTGTCATAGTCATGAAGAGCTAAGGACACTGTGACACACAAGTCAATGTAGTGTCCTGGACCTGAGAAAGAACATTTGCCAAACAGGAAAAAAATAGAAATATTTAAGTAAATATAGACTTTAGGTATTAATAATATACTAATATTGGACCATTAATTGTCACATCTCACGTTAGTGTGTCAGTAATTGGTGGAACTAGGGTGACGCTCAAGCGATATGGAAACACTGGCCTACTATTCAACGTGCCTATTAATCTAAAAGTATCCTTTTTATGTATTTGGTGAAAATAATTTCCTCTTTAATAATAAATTTTGGTCCTTTTCTTAATATTTTATTTACAGGTATGTATCTATGTAAGTGTATGTCACATGAGGGTTCCCATGGGGCCAGAAGAGGAATCTGATGCCCCTAGCTGGGGTTACGTCCCAGTGGGTGCTGGGAACAGCTGGGTTTGCTAAAGGAGAAGGAAGTCGTGGTAGTGCTTTGATTAGGTGATGCAATGACAGTGTATTATAGCTTACTGACCTCTAGGAGGCTCTCCAGGGGGTGGGGTGGTGTGCATTGGTGCCAGTAGCGTCGCGATGCTGCAGCCGAGGACGCATTTCCTCACAGCCCTCAGAGTCCAACCACATGCAACTAGAAAGGTGTTTTAATCAGTCTGGAGTGACAGGGATTCTACATTTTGGGGTCTTTGAGCAAAGTGTTGAGGGAGGATTATCTGTGGGACTCCATCTCCTCCTGGTCCTAGACTGATAACTGATGTACACAGTAGGTACTTAGCAAGTGTTCTACTTGGCGCTGGTTCTGTGATTCCAGCACTTGGATCAGCATCAGGAGTTCAAGGCTTGCCTCAGCCTGAGCTACATGAAATCCCGTCTCAAAAAAACCAAACAGAAGTTCATTAAAGTTATGAAAATGTGCATCAAAGTTCAGTGGGCAGCCACAGTGTTCTATGTATGTCTCTCGCAAAACAAACAGCTGCATAATCTGGCTGGCAAAAATAGTCAACTAAAAAAATAATTTGCACTGTATACCGTCTAGTTAACAACACTTACCTGGTCTTGTAATTTAAGTTTCAAGTCTCCAAGGAAGAGAACTATGCCTTTAATTCTTGGGATGTCAAGCCATGTGTCACTTGCAAGGTTTCTTTCCCTAAATACATAATCCTGTGCTGCGTGGACTAGAAACTGGCCTGTCAGGTTTGTTTAATGTTTCTCTCATGAAGAACCTTGAAGCAATTGAATGTAACAATTTTTTTCCTGTGAGTTTTTTTTTTTTTATTAGCTACAGAACCTTGCCAAGTCACTCAAGCTAATCTGCAAGTCCTGTAATTATCACACACACACAAAAAATACTACTCTGGCAAATTAAACCCACTTCTCAATGCAGGCTTAATAGGCAAAAGGGCTGTTTGGAAAGCTCAATGGATTATAAACGCTCCTTTACAAAATACACCCCAGCACACTTACACTTGGAGATGAGGCTTTAAACAGTCAAACAAGTCCATTGACATCAACCCGGTGAGTTTCCTTTGTTTATTTTTCCCAAAAGACTTCATTTACCTCCAAAGTACCTGACTGAATAGGAGCAAGGGGGATGGTGGAACTGCGCCGCTCTGTTTGAGGGAAGCAGAGAGCCTGCGTGTGGACGGGAAGGCGCGTGGACTATACAGGCGGCGAGAGGCGTCAGAACAAACTGAGGAATTGTGGAGAGAAACCCACTTGGTTACAATCCAGGGTCAGGCAGCACATCTGCTGATCCAAGGTAACTAATGATTGTTTGGTATAATCTGAGGCTCTGGAAGACAAGATAAAATAAGTACAAAACAGAATCCAAAAAAGTCTTAGGCGTTTGATCAGCAACGTTGAAACAATAGGGAGCGCCGTAAAAATTTTGCTCTAAGATAAGTACTTGCCCAACTCAGTGAAGGGAGATCAGGGCTGACGCAAAAGAACAAGCTTCAAAAAAGATTTCTGTATAATCACTGTCATTTTAAGCTGAACCTATCAAGATCTCCCAGGGAGTCCAGGTCACCCCTACACTGCTACCGTCAAGAATGACGTTCGTTTGGTCTGCTCACAGTTCCCCCTCAGCCTTGGGCTGGATGATGAAGGTTTCAGTCAGCCTGCAGGACAGAGCCCCAGGCCAACACCCCTTTACACACAGATCCCACAGATCAGGGGACACTGGAGAAACTACTGAATGACTAGGTGCAGCTCGACGTCTTGGGAGTTCAGGCTTGCTGCGACTGAGCTACAAGAGCGGAGAATCTTTAGCCTCCTCTTTTAACTAACTCTAAAGCTGGCTGGCTTCACACTGGACCTGGTGATTAGCAGGACAGAGATAGCTTTCGCAATTCAGCTTCTTCAAGTAGAAAGAAATTTGAAGCTTCCTCCGAGCAGCCATTTCCTATTTGAATGCTCCAGATCAAATCTCCCCCGTCAGTAGGCTGATGCTAGGTCTCATCTTGCACACATCCTGGAGAAGAGAGAGGCCTGGTCTCTACACTGTCAGCAAGGGCAGGCAGCTATCACTGTAGATGGGAGAAAAAAAAAAGCAAAAATACTTTTTTTTGAGAGCGAGAGATAGAATAGGTTAGGGTTTGCTAAAGTTGTATTTTATATTCAAATAACTCTTTTTTCCCAAATAATTTATCTAACTTTATTTTATGTTCACTTATGTGACGGTATCCGATCCCCTGGGACTAGAGTTACAGAGTTGTGAGCTGCCATGCAGGTGCTGGGAATTAAACCCAGGTCCTTAGGAAGAACAGCTGGTGCTCTTAACCACGGAACCATCTCTCCAGCCCTCAAGAAACCCTTTTTAAAAACTGTTTTTAACTATTATGCAAATAAAGTTAAGAAAATGCTAGCCAGGTGATGGTGGTTCACACCTTTAATCCCAGCACTTCACAGGCAGAGGCAGGCCTATCTCTAAGTTCTATGCCAGCCTGGCCTTACATAGTGAGTTCCAGGACAGCTAGGGCTACACACAGAAATCCTGTCTCAAAAACAAACAAAACTGTCAATATAGATTGGGTAACCAGGTGACTGAGTATTGAAAGGTCTTCTCTGCCAAGCCTGGGGATGATTAAGTGTGGTTCTTGAGATCAACATGGTGGAAGGAGAGAACTAACTTCCTCAAGCTGTCCCTGCTCTTACACAAACACACACGCACACGCATATGCACACCACACATACACACACACAAATACATAAATAAGTAAATAAATGTAATAATTTTTTAAGAAACAAAGAGAATTCATTATTGAGAACAATTATCTTTTCTCAACTTGACTTTACTTCTCCTGATTGAGAAGATGCACTTTTCCACGTGGAGCATCTGTGGCTCTGTTCTGGACGACAATCTAGATGCGGATGCAGACCCCACTACCCTCTGAACACTCAGCAGTTCACTGTGAAGCCTTGAGCCGGGCTGGCTCTTCCTTCGTTTACTCCCCTCACCCAGTCTGTTAGTCCTCTCTTCATAGTATTTTAATTCATATACTTCCCCACAGCGCTGATGCAGTCAAGGGCTGTAATAACTTTTTCCTTTCTTTTCTTTTTTTCAGGTAGAGTCTCACATATCCCAGGCTGGCTTCCAACTCCACATGTAGTTGAGGTTGACTTTGGACTTTTGTTCCTCCTGCCTCTGCCTCCAAAGCGCTAGGATTACAGACATGTACTCAGTTCATGCGGTGAGGGTCAAACCCATGGCCTCACACACGCCAAGTAAACACTCCACCCACTAAACGCATCTCAGCACTTATACAATAACCTGTTCACTACAAACTCCCCATGATCCATCTCATGCCTCCAAAGAGAGATACAAAAAAACAAACCCGAGTTTCTGTGAGTAAATCTCCAATGGCCTTTATGTGAGGTCATACATGGTCCAGCCTTTACTGTCTCCCAAACTCACTTCTTCCCATGGTCCCCCAAACCACACACCCATGCGGGTATGATCCAAGAGGATAAAAATGCTACAGTGAAAAAAAAAAAGCTGTTCAAAGAAGCTCAAGGAAGGAGACACACAGGGAAAATCACTGACTGGAAGCTACAGGACCCTTGGGTGGTGAAAGACTAGCCATGGATTCTGTATGTCATATCCTATGTCTCATTCTAGGTGTGCTTATTATGTCCCTGGAGATCTACAATCTGTTATATCGCTTTTTAGCTGTCCCAGTGTGAGGGTTCCCAATCTTAACCAGAGATGCAGGCGGGTGTTCAAGTTACTGGCAGGGCCTAACAACCAATACACATGTTTGATGAAGATCTGCTCTGTGAAGACACCAAGAAATGATGGGCAGACAAATTCACGTAAGAAAGAGTGATCTAGTAGAGAAAGAGACACAAATAATAACAACAAATATTACTGATTTGTAAGGCAGTGTCCCATAAAAACCATAACAAGATTCTATATTTTAAGATCTATTTATTATTTATTCATTCATATTTTAAGATTGGAACTCTTATAGCCAAAGCTAGTCACAAACTCACTAGGTAGCTATGAATGACTTTGACCTTCTGGTCCACCTACCTCCACCTTCTGAGTCCTGATATTCCAAGTATCACTCACTATTTTTATAGTGCCTGGAATATGCAGGACTGAAGACCAAACCCAAGCCCTGTGCATGCCAGGCATGAACTCCACCAAGTGATCTAAGTCTACTGCCCATGTCTAAGAAATTTTAGAAATCCTATTTAAATTCGTTTGTATAAAAGAAAATGAAAGCAGATGCTAAGGAAATAATGTGTACTGTTTCAAAAAAAGTTTCAGTGGCGAATTTTGACAAATAAAACTGTTTTGATTGGAATTCTACTTTGATCTACATATTTGAGGCACATTTTAGCAGAATTTCAAAACTGCTAGCAATGAGGCAAGTCTCCTTTCATGAAAATAAACCATTCTAATGTTCTTTCACAAGGAGCTGATGGCTATCCTCAGAGTACCCAAGAGACATTTGGGCTTAACAACAAAGGTCTAGAAGAAACTCCTGGTGTAGCACAGTGACATCTTGGTATTTCCTCAGTGTGGGCAGAACTAGAAAACTGCACCATTTGAGCTGTCTCTACGCGAACACAACACTGGTTCAAAAGAGTCATCTCCAGATACTGTCCACTGTGAATGTATGGAGAGATTAATCTCCAGCTGAGACGAAATACCATCCGTGGGGCTGGGCAGATGGCTCAATTGGCTGCAAGACATGAGAACCTGAGTTTCGATCTCTAGCACCCACATAAAATGCCAAGTGTGGGGTTGGAGAGGTGGCTCAGCCATTAAGAGCACTTGCTGCTCTTCCAAAGGACCCTAGTTCAGTTCCCAGCAATCTCATCCAATGGCTTCACTATTGCCTGTAACTCTACCTGTAAGGGATCCACGGTGCATTTCTAACTTTTTCTGGCACATTCATACACATGACTTACACTCATACAAACACAGAGACATACATATAAGTAACAACAACAACAACTTTTTTTTTTAAGTAGGCATCCCAGTTCTGGCATGATGAGACAGAAGAATCCCTGGAATCCAGTGGTTTAGCAGGAAATCCTGCCTCAAAAATAAGTAGATAAATTAATAAATAAATTGTGCAGAGTGACTTCTGGTCTTCACAGGCATGCAAACACATGTACATGTGCACACCTTCATGCATTCATGTACACATTTATGAAATAAAATCAATAGGTCCGGTGAGGTGATTCAAAGGGATAAAGCAATCGCCAGGAAAATCCATTGACCTGAGTCGGATCACCAGATGGGTACAAAGATGGGAAGAGAGAACTGACTTCACAAAGTGGTCTACTGACCCCCCACATGAACGTACCTCCCAAAATAAATAAATGTAATTTTTAAAGTCTTTAAATATGCATGTAATTTAAAAAAAAGAATTTTGGGGCTGCACAGATGGCTCAGCAGTTAAGAACACTTGCTGCTCTTGCGGGGTTTGATTCCCAGTTTGGTTCCCAGCATGCATGCTGGGCAGTTCCAGTTCCAGAGGATCAGCAGGCATCCATATGCACATGTACACAGGAGTACACTTTTTAAAAAATAGTTTGAATTTTACGCTTTGGCACATAGTGTTCCTGCCCCCACCCAAGGCAACACAGATTATTAAGTGAAAATCTCAGTGTCAGAGGTGGGATACCTCCCTATGAGTTATTATTGGTCAGGGCGCCTCCTAAAGCTCCCAAAACAATACAGGTTATAGCCATTGCTCTCCGTTGCTGTGTTTGTTACTTTTCTATTGCTGTGATAAGCATAACAACCAAAACAATTTATAGAAGAAGGAAGGGTTTATTTGGGCTTGTGGTTCCATCACCATTGCACTGAAGAGCCATGGCAGCAAGCAGTGTGGCTGGAACAGCGAGCTGAGAGTTTACGTCTTGAGACCCAAGCATGAAGCATGGGACGCAAATTGGAAATGCCATGAGTCTTTAACCCCTGGAAGCATGACTCAAGACTATTTCCTCCAGCAAGGCCAAACTTCTTTAAACATCTCCAAACAGCACTACCGACTGGGGCCCACGTGTTCAAATACATGAACCTCTAAGGGACACTCTCATCTAAACCACCACAGTTGCCCGCCAGAAGAATGAGACGGTAAGACCTTGCTGCTGAAGACACACACATGTTGGTTGCTACCTTCTGGACATGATGCTCCATTGTACATTATAGCATGAACAGTGGGGTTTATCAACTACTATCTGAAGGGATCTGAGGATGTTCTGCTGGAGGGAATTCATGCCTGATGCTGTAAACATGGTCACAAGCCTGCCCAGCTCGGGAGGTTATAGAAGATCTGCTGATTGGCCAGCCTGGCCTGACCCTTACAGCGCTTGCCCAGTCTGCTCCTGCTGATTGGTTGTGACCTTCCAGCTTGATCATGATCTCTATCTGCAGCTATTTATGCTTTTACTTCTGCTTGTGATACTTAAGGTCACCTGTTTAAAACTGAATGCATGGCTATCGTAGACCACTCTCTGGACTGTATAGAATAATGTGTGGCATGGGTCTATCCATAGGAAAATATAGGCTAGGGACATCCATAGTGACAGTCAGCGGGTAAGTAACTTCAGGGGAAGGAGGAAAGTTTTTATCTTTTTGGTTGTGAGCCTAGTTTTTAGTGGCAGAGGGCCATCTCGCCAGTCCAATATCTCCTTGTCTTCTTTGAGGTGATACAGCGATGGGGAAATGTTGAGGTAGTTTGCACATGGATGGTCCTATTCTCTCACCTCTCACTGCCTTCTTATTCTCTGCATCTATTGCTCTTGTTGTTGTTCTGATGAAAGGGGCTCAAGGAAGAACATTTCTTTGGGCTTATGGTTTAAGAAAAGACACAGTCTGTCTGTCATGGTAGAGAAAATAGCATGGCAGGAGCCTACAGCTGGTCACACTGCATCCACAGTTGGGGAGCAGGGAGAAATGAATGTCATTCAGTACTTTCCATCCTGGACCCTAGCTCAGGGCATGGTGCCACCCACATTCCAGGTAGCAATTACACCTCTCTGGAAACACCATCACACTCTCCCAGGCGTTTGTGGCCTAGGTGAGTCTAAATCCTGACTACACTTCTGAAGACCTCTTAGTACATGCACAGACTGGAGACTGTGAAACACAGTAAAAGGCACAAGGTCATACTTAGATGCCAGGCACGGCTCCTCAAAATACAGCTAAACTTTTATGGTCTGTTATCTTTATCCAAAATGAAAGAAGGGTTGTGAAAACACACAGCATCTGCCGGGTATGGTGTTACATGGAATGGCAGGTGCATCTCTGTAAGTTGGAGGCCAGCCTAGTCTACATAGTGAGTTCCAGGATGTCCAGAGCTATGCAGAGAGACCCTGTCTCAAAAACAAACACATGAAACTCACAAAGCACAAACAGTCGATGTTGGCTTCTCTTAGCAGGCAACTGGCAAAATTAATCCCAGAGCTGGGAATAAAGCAACAGGGCTTTGACTCCAGGATCACAGCTCCAAGCAAAGGAAGGGAAAGGGACTCCATAAGCAGAAGGAAGATTTAAATCATCCTCTGCTGAGGGTGGTAAAAGGTGGTAAAAGGGTAAATAACATCCTTACTTAGGGTCCAGCCAGGCAGAAGCAAATGCCTCCAAACATAGGCTCTGAACCAGAAGCAAATTTTCTTAAGAGTAGTTAGTTAATTAGTATCTTCAGGAAACCGTTCTCAGCGCACTGAAGCTCCCAACACTGTGGTCATATGCAATGCTGGCCTCCACCAAGACAAAGGCAAAAAGATGCCACCCTAGTCCTGAAAGAGCTCATTGTCCTGTGGGGACACTGAATGAACAAGTAGTCACTGTACTTGCAGATAACTGCTATGATAAGTGGGGCTTTGGACAAACAAGGTCAAGATAAACTCCACTGAGGGTCAGAGGCCGCTTCCTGTGCCTGCTTGGGATGGATTGTCAGAAGAAGGGATGGAGGATGATATCTCTAGCCTGGGTAGAGAACAATGATCACTCCCAGGAGGGCAGGACCACCCCCAGGAGGACAGGACCACCCTCAGGAGGACAGGATCACTCCCAGGAGGACAGGATCACCTCCAGGAGG
>LOEQ01001809.1:101217-114496 GCA_001685075.1 Bramus lutescens
GCTTCACACCCGGGCTCCCCCTTCTGGGCGTGCGGGGGCGGCCGCACTCCCGGCGCTGGTGAATTGCTGTGAGGGAACAACAACAAAAAAGCGGGCGATTTAAATGTGCTTTCGAAACCAGTGAGAGCTCGTCACCACCTCTGGGAGACCCGTTTAAAAGCAGGTGACTTTCTGAAAACGTGGTGGCGAAAGTCTTCCGCCCTTGTGTTGACCCGGGCCTGGAGGGGATTTAAAATTTCTGTGAAATGTTAGTTTTGACTGGGCCACGGAGCTCCGCTTTTAGGGAAGTGGAAGGGGTCCCCAATCCCGGGAAAGTTTGTGGGGTTCCTTCCCAAAGGGCTCTCCGAGGTTGAAGTGTTTTTCCGCTTTAGACTCCCTGCGGTGGAGGGCACCTCTCTCGCTGCTTGTTGCTTAAGGCTAGTGCTTTTCAAAGCTAATGAACTAGTTTCAAGACACAGGGAATAACTTCCCCAAAAGCCTATGTAAGCAGTGATTCATTGGTGGTTAGACCACACTAGTTAGGATGGGATGGTATCTACCTGGAGAAGGGAAGGAAG
Organism: Bramus lutescens; assembly: GCA_001685075.1. Lineage (NCBI taxonomy): Eukaryota > Metazoa > Chordata > Mammalia > Rodentia > Cricetidae > Bramus > Bramus lutescens. Next base: position 101,775 of record LOEQ01001809.1, read on the forward strand.
GGTTCATTGATCTTAAGACAGACACTTCACGCTCAGGATTGCTCATAGTCACCACATCTTCTGGGGAGGCGACATAACTCTGTAACTCACAATTTTCAGTTTTTTTACCCCAAAGGTTTTAGTCCCATTCGCTATCGTCTTTTTACACATTTAAAAATCCTGATTACATTATATTGTAGGACTGTGGTTGACCGAGGGTGCTGTCACAGAAGAAAAACGTGGATGAAAGAAGCATGTACTGTGTCTGGTTAGAAGCACCTAGGGTTTATACTCACTTTAGATTCAGACCTGTCCTAAATGTCTTAAGTGGCCTCTTCAGAATGTGCGACTACATGGGAGTTTTAGCTTGGTCGCCTGCATATGAATGTAGCTCTGCCCCCAGAGTCTGGCATTGTTATTTCAAGTACTGAAGTTAGACCATTTTTGGAATGTTTGGTGGTGTACACTTTTGTGAAGTTTGCATATTTTTGTAAATGTGTTTGACTTGGAGTTTCGTCTTCGAGAACAGATAGATATAGCTTCCAGCTAATGTACCAGTTTCCCCACGAAGTGGTCGTTCCCAGAATGTACAGTAGAACTTGAATTTCCTTCTGCTTTAGAGTCCTGAGCTGCTTCCTAGCACAGGGGTTTTAGCTGGGGTGGGGGACTCGAGCTGAGCTGTAGAGCTGTTTGCAGACTATATGAACTCCCAGATTCAGTCACCAGCACAGCCAAAGGAGGGAAGGAAGAAGCCTTTCTCCTTCCTCACTTGAAGATTTGTAGCCTACGAAAACTTTACTCTAGTACCAGGGTTGCAAGAGTAAGTAGACTGGGAAAGTCATCCCAAGTGGCAGTGGACAAGGGAAGGAGTTTAAGGAATTGCCATTTGAAGCAAAGCTTGTCCAGCCCAAATGATGCCATGAACTAAATAAACATGGAGATGCTTCTTGTGCCCCACAGGTGATAGAGAGCCCTCTGGTCAGGAAGTTACTGGGCGGTGGTGTTAATACTGAAGAATAGGACACATGGCTGTCACCCAAGAGTCACCACCGGGTGTGTGTGTGAGTGTGTGAGCGAGCGCAAGGTCTCCATGCATGCCTGCAAAGGTGCTTTCCCCATCTGCTAGCTTGGTAAACTGTTTCAGTGGTTATCAAGGCATATTTCCCCTTTGATTCTGCTGTATCGTAAGTCCAGCTCTTTTGAATCTATTGGACCATTCATTGCATCTGAACCTAACATTTTGACAAAATGCCTGATACTGAGCAAGGCGACCCTTTGGCCGTGAAGTTAATTGAGTTAAAATTGTCAACTCAGACGTCTTCCTTGTAATTTGGGAATTTTAGATTTGAAAATCAAGTGTTTGAAAAGTACTTAAAAGAAGTGTGGTTGTCTGATGTATATATGTTCAGATGGTCCAGGAAAAGGATTGCCGTAAGTTTCAGTTGTGAGGTGGCTGGAGTAGCCAGTGTGAAAATCTTGGGTGGTGGGGATTTTGGCCTTGTCAGGGCTGGGAGTGAGGAGGAAGATGGCTGTCTAAGCTATCCTCCCAGCCTTTCCCGCATGCCTGCACTCTTCTTGTGGTTTATAGTATTTAGGGCACCTGCTACGTCACTACAGTCAGTGGTCTGTCAGAAATGGCCCTGTAAGCCACAGGTTTTATAGATCGGACCGCCTCTGAAGGTTGTTGGGATGTGGCAGGCAGCATTTGAATGAGAGGTTTGGCTTGATGGAACACTGACCATCTTAAAGACCTTCCCTCTTTTGGGGTGAACCTTAGGAAATGGGCACTAGGTGCAGTATTCTTCCTTACTCCCTTCCCCCCACGGCACTGGGGTCTGCTTGGCGGCCCTTCACTTTTTCATAAAACATATTACCTCTTAATGACGTGCATTAGCAAAGTAGTTTAAGTGTAATTCTTTGTTTCTCTGAAGTTTTATGTGTAATTCTCTCCATTCTGGTCATGCACCTAGAAGTTTAGGGCTGGGTGAGCAACTCACTGGGACAGTGCTTCTCTTAGCGCGGCGTGACTCCAGGCTCTGCACAGAACTCTGAGGTTTGGATGACTGCTGTGTTTGATAACTGCCATTTGGTTATTTCATTTCTTTTTCCCCTGTGCTGGGCATTGGACCCAAAGCCTTTTGAATGCTAGCTAAGTACTCTACACAAAACCTTCCCAGCCCCTGGTACCTTTATATTTGTAGAATGTATCTTGGACTGAGATTTGGTTGAAAGCCTCATTTCTCAGGCATTTTTCTGCACAAAGTTAGGTTTGTGAGGAAGGTGTTTGATTGGGGGGGCCGTAAATTGGTGGCACTGTTTGGGACTCTGCTTTCTAAATTCAGGCTTGGCCTTAGAGGCCCTTTGGCATGGCACCTGAATGTGACCCTCAAGTTCAACCAGAGTCCGTGTTAGACACTTAACACAAGACCTTGAGTGATTACTGAGGAAGTTTTACCCACCCAAGCAGCAGAAGCGAAAATGCCAGACTTGGAGCAGACAGCTTGGTCCTGGGGGAGGGGCTGCATTTTCATCTTTTGCTCCTGTATTGGCTCTAGACCAGCCGTAGGTACTGTGTGGTCAGCAGATGTTCAGAGACCAGACTTGGTTTTTTCTTCTGTGTTGGGGAAGAGCCCCTGGGCATCTTGTGGTCTAAGCAGGTGTTCTGCCTCTGTGCTAAAACCACAGCCCCAAAACACCAACCACACTTCCTGTTGCTTTTATTTGCCTTTTTGCTTTAGGCTCTTCAGGTGAAGACTTAGTGGAGTGACTGAGACTGTTGAGGTGGAATTATTCTTAGATTACTCTTCAGTCTGGGTGCTGGGCAGGAACTCAGTCTCACACATACATACTAGACATCACCTCCACCCTGCCCTTTAAGTTTCTTTTAAAATTTTAGGTTCTTTTGGGCTATTTGCTGAGGAAATTAAAGCCATAGTTTGCTCTTGGTGAATGCACTCAGTTGGAGTAAACAAAACGATACTATACGTCGGATGTTTCCCATGCTTGTGGTTCCCGTAACTGAGACAGTTTCTGCAGTTATTCAGAGTGAAGGTTTCGGGCAGTGCATCAAGTTGAGAAATACATTGAGTAGCTTTTTATCTCCTCCCTTCTCCAGGGTAAAAGAGCGAGAATCAGAGCCAGCTTAGCGGCTTCTTGAGGCTGAAGTGCCTGGTTTGCATCTGTTCAGCACATCATAGTACTCTCACAGAGTTTAAATTTTCTCAATGACATAGCTTCTCTTTCCAAGCTTGGGCTAGGGGGGCTGACGGCCTCCCGAGTCCCCGAAAGGGTCGGAAGAACAGACTTTTGTATGTTCTTTTAGGAACTCAGGATTCCTGTAAGCGGTTGAATTCTGGTGACTTTGTAGGCTTCTCTCCCGTCCTTCTGTTGTTGAATTGCTGTCTGAGTGCTTTTCTGTTCTTAGCTGGAAAATCAGAGAAGCAGTTTGTTGGAGATTTTTCCTTACAGAGGGTCTACCAGTTCCTAGCAGGCCTGCAGGGTTTGCCTTTGAGGGAGCTGCATGGCGTTTCTGGATGTCCCCTGGTTTGCAGCGGCTCACCATATCCTCTGGTTTGGTTTTTGCCTGTTTAGGTCCAGGGCTTCTGATGGGCTGAGCATGTTGGATCCTTGATTCTAATCTGTAAACACCCTCCCCAGGGTCTGGTAATTGATTCCTCTAACCAGACATAACCCATGTTTATAGGCACCACGCTGCCAGCCTGCTGCTTGATAGGAAGATCTGGTGGGTCACGTGACAGCTACCCAGAAGCTCTGAGAACAGCACCTGGACAGCAATTTGAATCTTGTATGGTTCTCCTTCGCTGCTCAGCTGTCTGGAAACAATCCCTAATCCAAGGTCTACAACAGGTTGTTGATCTTTGCCTTACACTAAGACAGGTTCCCTGTCACCTCACACCCACAAAACCCTGAGTTTGATTCCCAGCACCACATAAAGGGCTTTAGTACTGTGCCTGTAATCTCAACACTCAGGAGGTGGAGGCAGGGGCATTAGACAGTCAAGGTCATCTGAGGCTAGGGAGTTGGAGAGCGTTCTGAGGTACGTGACACTGTCTCAAAAAAAGAACTTTGATAAATATAGAGGGAGTTGATTAATCTGAGGGTGGTCCTTCTTTCTTCCTTTATCTGTCACCTGTCAATCAGTCCCCTATTTGCCCTTAATTGACTTCATTGTGTAATTTCAGACTGGATTAATATTCCATTCCATAACATGGCATCAGTGTACTCAAAAGAGTGCTAGTTTTAGGCTCCTGTGTCCCTCTTGAGTGAAGCTGTGTGCCTACATAGTCACCTGCGAGGATAAGGGGTCCCAAGTGAGCAGCGAGCATCTGATTAGATTCCTCTGGAGAGGGAGGTGGTGCTGCTGCTCTGGGAGCCCGCTTCCTGCAGTGGCTAGGACTGTGGGACTCCTGATACACTCTTCCAGCTCTGCCTTTGTGTGCTAGGAGGAATGGCAGTGGCAGCCACCTTACCTTAGCTTGCCAGGAGCCATGCTTCATTTGACAGATTGCTGTTTGGATTTTGTGCTACTTGTCTGCTCCCCTGATAACGCAATGTGGTTTCAGTCTTCTAGGGAGGCAGTTAGCCATCAGCCCTCCCGGAATCTGGGAAGCCCAGGGCCCAGGAGGAGGTGTACCCACCAACACAGCAAGGGGGCTTTTGTTCAGCTTGTGCCTTTGCCCTCGTCCTGTGAGTGCTCTCTTTGCTGCGGGCTCTTTCCAGGATTCTGTGTGCTCTCTTTCAAGTTGGGCGTGTGCACCCCATTTTTAATCTCTGGAGTTCAAGTCAGCTCTGCAATTATGGCTTTATGGTTTCTTTTGGGAGCGTCCCTGTAGCTGTGTAGTTGCGCGAGAGAGGCCTTCTGCTTGAGCCTCATGCTTTGCAGACCTTCTGTGAGGTTTTCCGACCATCTGATGTTTCTGTAGCCCATCACAGCGCGGCTTGCAATTGTGATGAAATGTTTGTTCTCACGTGGAACTTGCGATGTGGCGTGCGTGTTTGCTAAATGTGCTGTCTGTGTCTTGGGACACACGCTGCGAGTTTTTTTGCTCCCTTCAGGACAGTGCTGTCAAGGCTTTCGGTGTCTTAACCTCCTTAGTGGTAACTGATCGCATCTGACAGTCAGCTCTAATCAAGGACCAAAGATTCTCAAAGCAGGTGCATGTCAATCTGCGTGGCGTAATTGACGGTAGCTGTTCGAGCTTGGTTTTTGCAGAGGCTGCTTTGTGTAACCCCAGCAAGAACATCTGTTTGAGCATTTAAAAATCTCGAAATTACCCTGTAGATACTGTATCTCTTGCCTTATCCCACCAAGGGTGCAGGAGTGGGTTTGGAATCCTTCCCCACCCATACCTTGGCTCTTTCGTTCTTTGCCTAAAACGTCATTCTTTGATGATCTCCTAGTGTGACCCTGTGCGTTAGAACCTGGTTCGCAGACCTTGACAGAATGGAGTGCTAACTTTTGAATGCTCTGGAAAATAAACTTTTCTTCTGTGCTTTTCCTCCAGGAATTCTTTTGAGAGAAGGCCCTAGTGCCCCATCTTGAGGAATGGTTTGTGTGTGTGCTTTCTGTCTAGAATCGACTGGCCACTGCCCCCACCCCCTTCTCAGAACCACCATGGCTCTTTTCCGATCTTCTGAAGTTGCCTTTGAGTATAAGGAATTGTATGTATCCCTTGCCCTTCCCCCTTATGTGTAAGTGGAACTATTTCTTGTTAGAATTTTTACACCCGTAGCTTGCCTGTTTTAAGTGTGCACATCACATCCTTCCATATGTGAGCAAGTCTTACAGGAAGGGATTCCCTGAAGTCGGAAGTAGAGCAAGGAAGATCAAGGTTGGTGCCAGGGTGAAGACTGATGTTGTTCGGGTGTGAATCCATTTACTTTCGTGTTAAATGAAGTTACAGTACATCATGACACCAAGACCCCAGTGACCCATGTTGCTTCTGTCACAGCTGCTCTTATTCAGTGCCCTCTACCCGCACCTCTTTAGTTTTGCTTGTATAGCCCAGGAGGCCAACCTGGAACGCCACCTTACGTAGCCCAGGCTGGCCTTGAACTCACATCTCCTTGTTTCAGCCTCCTTTCTTGGCCTGCCTTGGTTCTGAGTCTTAATTGAGTGCTCATTCATAGACCTTGGGGGCTGCAAGTGTCTTAGGTGTAAGCATGATTGAATCATTTGTGGACTGGCAAGTGGGAGCAGCAGGTTTGTTGTGGAGCACTCATTTACATGTTCTTTAAGATTCTCCCAGCTGCTTTTCTTGGCGTTTCAAGTCTGAGTTCAAACTAATTGGTAAAGAATCCACGTGAGTTGGTGTTTACCGCTCCAGGTCGGTGCTAATGTTTGCATCACTAGATACAAGAGTGGGTACTAGCTCAGTTGTCAAGAGTTCTTTTTTGGAGGACGTATTTATTGCTGACATCAACTCTATAGCAAGGCCCTGTAGTAGCTTGGGCAGCATTTTAAGTTTGGTATGTGACATGCATTTTAAAGAACTCATTTGTTTTGGTTGAAATACTTAGGTTGAAGTGCCTGTAAGTTTAACTGGGGTCTAGCTAACTTCCTGATTGTTCTGGCTTCTCATTTTGGTTAAAACGGGAAATGTGGTGTAAGCTGTTGGCACTGTATCAGACTGAGCATCTGGATTAATTTTGGTAATTTGGATATTTTATGCTCTTGCTTTATAAATTGAGATCAGATACCACTTGGGTTTCTTTACATGAATTTGGGGGCAGGTAGACAGGTTTCACTGCACTTCTGGTTGCTTGGAAAGGCATACATAGAGCAGAACAGAAGAAGGTGACCTGGGGGGAGAACATGAGGTAATCTTTTGGGGGCTCACTATTGCAGCTTGAGAGTCAGTTGTCAAGTTAGACTGAAGTGTGTGATCGTGGCACACAGAGTAGCTGACAAGATTTCGGGTTTCTCTAAGGTCTCAGGGTGTTTGAAAGTACTTTCCTCAGAGAGTATGTTTTCGGGACAGAGTGGAAGGACACCAATAAATTTCACACTAGCATATTAGGTGGTACTCCAGTTAAAGGTTGGCTGGATACCTGAGGGTAGTAAGGCGTGCAAGCCGGTGAGCCTAGGCCACGGCCGTATGTGGGAACTTGGCCATTTGTCCAGGAGGTAATTTCAGTGCTGAACTGGGTGATAGGGTGGCTAAGGAAGTGTGTAGAGGTTTTAATTGAGTACCTTCTGGAACTTCTTGCCGGTGAAATAAATAACAATGGAGACACAGAACATAAAATTGATGCTTTGCGGAAAGGCAGCCTTTTTGCATATGAGCCATAAGAGTAAAATCACTGGGGTGTGATCCTCATTAGAGCCTTAGAGTTTAGGGCTTGATAAATGGTCCTTGCTCGGTCCAGTCCTGGCTGGTTTGTCTCTTCTGTGAGTCCCTTTCCCAGGAGTAGTGTTGAATAAACACCCTTCACATTCTTAATCTTTGGTAAAATTCCTTCTGTTCTGTCCCCGGGGCCACCCTGCGGCCACTGAACTCAGTGACTCCAGTTCTGGAGCTATTTTAGGGCCGGGTCTATCATCTGCTGGTCTTTCATTTCACTGCTTGGCAGCTTCCTCAGCTCAGTCAAAGCAAGCACAAGCTTGAAGGTTTTGAGGGACCTTGCTCTTAATTGTGCAGACAGTAGCATCTGAGGTTGCCCCATCGAGGAAGGCAACCATCCACAGCTGGTTCACATTGTAGTCTCCTTCTTGGTGCAGTTTTCGAGTTGATGTGTAGGTTTGACTGTGTTTAGCCCATGTGACAGAGGGGATTGGTGTCCTGAGCGCCCACCGCAGCTGGCCAGTTGTCTCTGCACGTCTCACCTTGCAGAGAACAGAGATGCTGGATGGCTGCTTAATGGTCCAGCCAGGTCTTTGTACAGCTGGACCAATGATATTCTCACTGAAACCGGACGTTCCGCGCGACTTCTTGCTCTCTCCCGGAAATGCTGATTCTAGGGCCCACTACCTGGTACTTTAATCTAGTTCTTGTGTTTCCCACAGCAGCTGGGCTCTCTGAGCTTCTGGACATGAATGAAATCCCTTTAAGTCAGGCTTGGTGGCATTGTAGGGGGAAAGTATAGTCAATATTCAGCAGACATTGTGATCTTCAGGGACACACTGGGGGAGACAGTAGAACACTATATGCTGGTAGGCAGTAAGTGCTTCCTCTCAGTCCTTGTCAGTCCTGTTGAAGGAAGAGATCTTGAGGGAGTAGGGGAGAAAAGGCCACTGGAATACATGTCATGAAAGCAGAAGTGGAGACTGGGAGGGAGGAGAGGGGCCAGGAAGAAGGGAGAGGCTGTTGGAGAGGGGAGAATAGAGCCAGAGGGGGAGAAATAAAAATAGAGTATAATGATCCAAGTGTGGAAGGGCCGTAAAGTAATCCATTGCTCTGTGTGGTCATTTAAACTAGTGAACCGAAAGGTAGGTCTGGTGGTGGTACACAACCTTAATCCCAGCAGAGGCAGGCGGATCTCTGTGAGCTCTTGGCCAGCCTGGTCTACAGAGACAGTTCCAGGACAGTCAGGGCAACACAGAAAAACCCTGTCTTGAGGAAAAAAAACAAACAAACCAATCTGACAAAAGGTAGATGGAGGCTCATTGGTTTAGAGCTCTGCCTTCGCCAGAGGACCCAGGTGTGGCAATTTTTGTTTGCTCTGTAACAAATAAAGCTTGCCTGAGGATCACATTGTGGAGCGAGCCACTAGTTAGACGTAGAGGCCAGGCAGTGGTGGCACACACCTTTAATCCCCGCACTCAAGAGGCTGAGGCAGACAGACCTCTGTGAGTTCAAGGCCACCCTGGGTTGCTCTAGATTGATGCAATCTCAAAGAGAAACTGAGCCAGGTGGTGGTGGTGGCTCACACCTTTAATTCCCAGTATTTAGGAGTCACACGCCTTTAATCCCAGCATTTGGAAGGTGGAGACAGGAAGTGGTATGGCTGGGTGGAGAGAAATGTACGGTGGGAAGAGACAGGAGCTCAGGGCATTCAGTCTGAGGACTCAGAAGAGGTAAGAACTAGTGGCTGGCTCCTCTGCTTCTCTGATCTTTCAGCTTTCACACCCTAATATCTGACTCTGTGTTTTTAAAAGACCTGTTAGAAATCACACTACACACTACATCCAGGTTTAATTCCCAGATGTACACAGCTGCTCACAAGTGCCTTTGACTCCAGTTCCAAGGGAATCTGACACCCCCTTTTGGCCTCCTCAGGCACCAGACATACAAGCAGTGTGCAGACATACATGTAAGCAAGACATCACACACATAAAATAGAAATGGAGTCCTGCTCAGTCAGTTCAGTGATGGTCACCTGCCCTCGTGTTGGGCACTAACTGCAGCCTGGGCTTCTGCACCAATCTTACCAGGTTGGTTTAGCTAGACCACTTCCTCCCTCGGACCCTTCCTTGCTCCTCAGTTGGGCCATGTGCCGCTCTTGCCTTGGCTTTGTCTGCCCTCACTGCAAGACTCTTGTCATTTCACAGACTGTCAAGGATGAGTTCAAACCATGATAGTGGTTGAAGAGCAAATCCTTAATAGGGGGATTTGACAGAATTACCCAATGTCAATCAATAAACTTTGGCAATCACATGTAAATAAGGCTTAATTGTTCTTCCAGAGGACCTGGGCTTGAGTTCCAGCACCCACTTGGTGGCTCACAGCCACCTGTAACTCCAGTCCCAGCGGACCTCCTGTCCTCTCTCACTCTCATGATCTCCTCAGGCACCAGGCATGCACGTGTGCACAGTCATCTATGTAGACAAAATAGCCATACACAGGCTAAATGAAAACAAAGGATTTCTGTTGTAAAGGAAAATACTAAAGTCTTGTGTGGAGATGGTGTCCCGAGTCTCATGTAGAGATGCTTTCTGGCTCTCACTTTGGTGTCTGTCCTTGGTTCACTGTTGAGCTTTATGGTGCTGGGTTTCTGTTGTTTGCGTTCATTCAGTAGTCCTGAAGCTTCCCGAAGCCGCCCCGCCTGTTCAGGTCTTTGTGGGTGCCTCGTCTGCTGTTAGGTGTCTCAGCTGCTTTCTCTGGAGTCTTGTGAGCTCTTTCAGTTGGTTATGTTATCACTTAGCTCCCTACCATCTGTGTAGGTAGCAATCAGCCAGTGCTCCCATGTCAGGGATGATGACGCAGGCGTTCCTTCTTGCTCCGGCTCTTAGTGGACAAATGCTTGCCACATGCAGCCTCCTGTGTGTATTGAAGATAGTAACTCGTACTTTGATTCTCGGATACAGTGAGTAACCCTGGGTGAGATAAATCAGCCTGATGTCAAGGATTAAGTACATGAGAGCCACGGAGGAGGGAATATTGCTGAAAGTTAACCCCACCCCAGGCACGGCACACTGTTCTCAGCTCCCTTACTCAGGGTCTTCAGGGTGCACAAGAGTGGGATTCATAAGAAGGAGAATACTAATTTTACTTGGACTCCAGAACATCAGTCTACCTTGGAGCTTTGTCTGAACGCTGGAAGGAAGGCATTTTGATGGGAATCGGGCGGTGATTCCGAGTTTTCCAAGCTGTTCTATGAACTAAAGTTGAGTTAGCGAAGATGGAGCAAGCACTGCTACCTTGTTGGTTTGGCATTCAGGTTCTCTGGGCTGTCTCAGGCTCTCAAGGGTCATCGTTCGTCTGCTGGGCTGTGTCTCGCTGTTACTTAACAAATCCCTCCTTTAGGTGGTAATTTTCAATTTTTAGAAAATTCTTTCTGGGGCTGTGGTGGCTCAAGCCTTTAATCCCAGCATTTGGGAGGCAGAGGCAGGCGGTTCTCTGTGAGTTCATTACCGTGGTCTACAGAGCGAGTTCCAGGACAGGCTCCAAAGCTACACAGAGAAACCCTGTCTTGAAAAAACAAAAACAAAAAAAGAAAGAAAAAGGGGAAAATTCTTTCCACCGTCTTAGGCTTTGAGGAGCTTAAGCCTCATTGAAGGATGAGGGGTGTTTCCTGTGTCTCTGTGCCCCAGGGGAGCATGGAGTGTGACTGTCAGCACAAGGGTGGCACGGAAGACAGTCATTTCAAGTGGGGATTGGGTTACAGGTATGTGTGTGTCGGGAGTTGTACGTGAACTATCTCTCTGGGGAGATCCAATGGCTGGATCTTGGGCTTGTGACTCACTCTGTCTGTGGAGGTGGCTCTCCACTGCATTTGGACTCCTGGTAATCACAGTAAATGCCTTTACTTGTGTGTGTGGCTGCACACATGTGCCTTAGGGTTGGTTGTTCTAGGTTTTGGTGACAGGGTTTCTCAGTGACTGGCCTGGGGTTCAATGAGGCTAGAGTGGCCTGCCAGGGAGCCAGGTGGGGTCTTTCTGTCTCTGCCCACAGTGTTGGGATTACAAGTGAACCTTGCCTTTTCATGTGACTTGTGGGCGTTGAAATTATGTTAGTGCTACAAGCTCTTTACCAAAGTCCTTTAACTGGTGTAGAGAATCAGTCAGAAGACAAAAGCCCACAGACCTAAACTGGGTGAATTTCTCTGGAGGAACATATAAAGTATAGCACTAAAGTTCAGGAGTCCAAATATCTGAATGAACCCTGTGGGTCCATGCCAAAAGAGGAAGCTACTGCCTTGTACCAGGCTCTGAAAGACTCAACACCCGCTCAGGGTCACTTAGTGGGAGCCTATGAATGGTTAACAACAGAAGTTACAGGAATAAAGGCAAATAAACTGTGTGTGTGTGTGGGGTATATGTCCCATTAAAAAAAGTAAAGACCACCGCAAAGGCCTTAGATATGGAGATAATAAGCTAGTGTGTTTTTCAAAGGTTTATTTTTTAATTACGGGCCTGTGTGTGGGTGTTAGCACGAGTGCAGGTGCCCAGAGAGGCTGGAGCCAGAGCTACAGATGACAGTGAGCAGCCCCTGGTGGGTTCTGGGAACAAGCTCCGTCCTGTGCAGGAGCGGGATGCACTTACTCACCGAGCTTCTTTCTCTCTGGCTGCTCGTGCTGCTCTTTAAGAGGGGCAACCGTTGTCAGATGACTAAATAGAGGGAAGGGGGTTTGGACTTGGAGGGGACAAGTTGTGGGAAGATGGCCTTGAAGTGCGAAACAGTGGTAATGGAGGATTGTGTATGAATAAGGACCGTTTCATGGGACACTTTTGAAAGTGGAATTTGCTTTACAAAAGGGAAATTTATATCTTACGGTTGGTCAGGTAGGGCGAGGAGGACAACCCAAGTAAACATTAGAAGGAAGTGGCATATTTCAGTCCCCTGTAGTCTGGTTGTTTTCTGCCTCTCTGACTGCCCTTTCACAGGTCTGTTGAGAGGAGAGCTTTAGGTTTTAGTCACCACCTCGCTGTGGGGCTGCGGCCGTCCACACTGCTATTCTTCGCTGTGTGTTCATTGGAAACAAACCTCATGCCACGTCTGCTGATGCCCAGCGAGGAGGGTTGGTTGGATGGGTAGGTGAAGGGCTGCCATCCTTCTGGCTTGAAAGGTTCTCTCTTTTTCTTGGGGAGTCATTGATCTGGCAGTAAGGTCAGAGCCCCACAAATGCCAAGACAACCAATAATTTTAGTTTGGAAAAGCCTTTTAGATTTGTCGGAAGAGTGCAGACTTCTCTATAAAAGGTCAGTGACTGTCCAGGTCCTCTTTCATACAGGCCTTATCTTTCTTACCTGAGATGTGCTGGAGGCCTTGACTGCCAGCTAGCTTGAGGGCTGGCTGGGTGGGCTGGGGTTTTTCTTTGTGTGTGTGTGTGTGTGTGTGTGT
>LOEQ01001809.1:129178-150762 GCA_001685075.1 Bramus lutescens
TCGAACTCACAGAGATCTGCCTGCCTCTGCCTCCCGATTGCTGGGATTAAAGGCGTGTGCCCACCACCCGGCCTGATATTTGAGTTTTAAGTCATAGTTTTTCTGGTAGTCTGGCTTTGAGGACTGGAGGAGGAAGTTGTACCTGGCCTCTGAAACTTTCTTGTCCATGGCAGAAAAAGTAATCTGGCTACTTGTTTTCTTGTTAAACAGGGTTGTGTCTGAAGAGAAATCTCTCATGTTCATCAGACCTAAGAAGTACATCGCATCATCCGCCTCTGAGCCTCCAGAGTTGGGCTACGTTGATATCCGTTCGCTGGCGGACAGCGTGTGTCGCTATGACCTCAACGATATGGATGCCGCGTGGCTGGAGCTAACCAACGAAGAGTTTAAGGAGATGGGTGAGACTGTGTGTTATTACATTAGCTCACATTGAAGGAGGAGCTGCTTCTGTCTGTAGTGACTCCTGGAGTCCTGTGAGAGGCTGGAGCCCACCCAGGCACAACTGTTTTCAGTCATCTCAGAATCTTTGGAGACCATGTTATCTGGCTTTGGTGATAGAGAACACTTGGGGATTCAGAGCACTGGTGTGCTAATGAGGGATGGTTCCATGGGGTGGAAGCCGGCTTGTTTTGGCTGCAATGACTGGCTTCCTGTCCCTTTCTGCTCCCTTCCCTGAGTTACCATACAGGAACCCGCAACCCAGGGAGATCAGTAGGAGGTCCCGCCATGCTCTACTGTTGCGATGTAAGGCACCTTCCACCAGCTGCAGCCTGCTGCTTCTCAGAGTGAGCCTGTAAAGCTCTCTCCAAACCCACTTGATTTTATCTCTTTACAGTCTTCTGGCTTTCTTTGAGTGAGGCGTGCCCCTAGCTGAGAGTGGACTCTGATGGTCTCTCTCCTTGTTGGACAGGCGTTTCATGGTGCGGAGTCTGGGATTACATAGGTCTCCTCACTTTCCTGCTGTCATTTTCCATGGTTGCTGTGAGGGTTTGTCCTGACACACTGAACTCGGTGTGAAAGACTACATCAGTGCTGTGGAAGCAGGGTCGGGACGTGATGGCATGGGCTGTTTATTCTACAGCACACAGTAAAGAGTCAGTGTGTGTTTGATTTCTGGGCTGGAAGGGCAAGCGCTGTTTGAAGCCTGTGTTCCCATGGAGCCTCGGCCTGGACTCTGCTAGCTGCTTGCCCTGCATTGTGCTCACCAGCCAGTTGAGTGGGACTGGGTAGAATTGAGTTGCAAATGTTGGCATTTCCTACATGTTGGTGTCTTAGCTGTGTTGACTAAGTTGGTGTTCCTGGTCTTGTTCCCTGCTTTAAGTATTTGTGGTCAGAATAGGAGTAAGCCTGGGGCTGTGGTAGAATCTCTTCAGAAGTCCCTGGGGAGTGGTATACTAGGTGTGGTATATATATGGTATATATATAGTATAGCTATATATATCTATGTATATATATCTATGAGTGGTATATTATGTCGATGTAGAAGTGTCAGTTCTGTCATTTGAGCTGGCCAGATGCTTTACACTGTTTGTTTAAAACGGCTCAAAATGCAGTGTGAAGCATTTGGCTGGCTGTGGGTGTCCATCTAGTTCAGGACCCTATAGAGACTCAGCTGAGAGACTGGCTTTGCAGTGCTTTGAATCGTAAGAACTCATTTGGCTGGGGCATTAGGCAAGATAAACTGACTTGACAGAATAAATCATCCTTTGATAAACTTTGAACACCAGTTTAAAGATGTTTGTCCCAGCCGCTACTGACATTTTTATGGTAAAGTTTCCTTAGAAGGCAAAGTAAAGTTAGGTGTATCCACAAGCTAGGCACTGGGTGAAAAGCACCCTGTGGATCGCTTGCTTCCCTAATGTGTGTGGTGCTCACCACTATGAATTCTCTATGTTCTCCCATGAAGAGAAGACTTCCCTGTGTGTGCACATGGGAGCATATAGGCATCCGAGCATGTGGGTGCTCCTTAAGAGGGGATTGGTCCCTGAAGTGGGAGTCGCAGATGGTTGTGAACTGCCCTGCATTGGTACTAGGTCCTGAACTCAGGTTCTCCGAAAGAACATCACAGCAAATGTTCTTAATTACTTACCTTTCCAGCTCATCGGCAAAATTTTAAAACTTGAAAGTGTGATGGTTTTGATTTTATAATGATACATATAAGTTATAGTCTCAGATTATATCTGCCCACCTTTTAAGCTCGCCCCACCCCCTTCCAGGTCTCCCAATACAGCTCCTGCTGGCCTGAGACCCAGCACTGCAGGCCCGGACACCAGGTGTGACTCCTGAACGCCTTTCTTTACAAGCCATGTTTTCCTTATCAGCAGTTTGGAGAACATCTGCACATAGGAAATAGCTCTTTTCTCACTACTAAGACCACAATAACCACTTTCATGGATTTTTTTCCCCTCTTTTCTTTTTACAAGGCTTTATTTTAATTACATGTATGCGCCTGTGTGGGTGTGTGCAAGTGCCAGGGTAGGTCAGGAGAGGGTTTCAGAGCTCTAGGATCTGGAGTTACAGACAGTTAGTTGTGAGCCACCTGATACAGGTGCTGAGAACCTAGCCTAGCTCCTCCGCTGTAGCAGTAGCTGCTCTTGAACCAGAGCCCTTCTCCTTGTGCCCTTGGCTTATGTTTGATGGCCCTTGTAGGAGTGTATTGGCATTTTATTTGAGTCGTAGCGAACTGAGTTCTTTGCTCCAGACATCTCCTCCCGTTTGCCTTTCCTGGATCTGATTTCTGTCTGATGGAATGATGATACATTTTGGCTTGGTGAATTCAGAGTGGAGAGGGATGAGCCAGTTAAAGACATTTGGGTGTTTGGTGTGAAATCTGCTTCAGGGCACTGTTTTAAGTAGCAAGAAAGAAAATTAAAAATAAAAACAAAATAAAAACCTGAAAACCAAAACAAGAAAACCCAAACACCATAATATATGGTCCTGGCTTTCTAAGTTAAATTAGTGTCATAGCAACAGTGGTCCGTTTAGCAGTGCATGTATTTTTATACCCTAGAATGCTTTTGAGACTGTTTTGAGTTTTTACTTCTTTACCCTATCTTTCATAAGGAACAAACTGGATTGGAGGTGTTTATCTGCAGGTTGGTTTGAGTCACTTGATGGAAATGTCTCTGGCACTCCTATTTTCTTTTATTTGTGTTTTATTTAGGAGTTTAAACATGCCAATGTTTCATTACAGTGATTATTAATGTGCACTTACTCAAGTGTCTGGTGTTTGCCTTCAGGGATGCCTGAGCTGGACGAGTACACCATGGAAAGGGTCTTGGAGGAATTTGAACAGCGATGCTATGATAATATGAATCATGCCATAGAGACGGAAGAGGGCTTGGGAATTGAATATGATGAAGACGTTGTCTGTGATGTCTGCCAGTCACCCGATGGCGAGGATGGCAACGAGATGGTATTCTGTGACAAATGTAACATCTGTGTGCACCAGGTAAGGGGGACAAAGCCCACAGAGAAGTTGCCTAGGGTTCTGGGGTGAGCCTGTCAACCAGCCTGTGCTCTCTGGAGCCCAGGATGCTTCCAAATGGGGCTGCATCTTTACAGTTGTGGTTTAGGGACATCATTGCCAACCCCAGTCCTGGGGGTAGGTCTTTTTCTTTACAACCTGAAGGCACTAGGATCCAAGTGGGAACTCCTTGGAAAAACATCCTCGAAGAGGTGGTTAAACTTTGCATTAGTTTCCTAAGCTTCATAAATGGTGATTAGAAAGAGTGAAAGCTGTTTTGGGAACATTCAATTTTGTTCTTCCTTGTGTCTTCCTGGCTTGTTGTGGAGTCTTGTCAGTCTTTGCTGTTCTTGGCTTGTGGCAAACTTTAGTACTTACGCTGTTTTCCCTGTGCGTCTGTCTCCCCAGGGCTATCTTCTTAGACAGTACCTAGGCCTGTGGAATTAAGTGCCTGCCCACAGCAGTGTGGTCTTAACTCCAAATAATCGCATGTCCAGGGACTGTTGCTAAAGGTCACTTTGCAGGTAGTGGTGGAGACTTGAGCGTATCTTTTGGGGATATAGGATAATGCATAGCATTAATATTCGTTTATGTATAAACCTAGCTATTGAAGGAGTGTCAAGCGCCCCTTTTGTCTTTCATTTTAGATTTGTTTAATTTTACGTGTGTGGATGTTTTGCCAGCACATTATGTCTGTGTGTACCACCTGTGTACCTGGTGCCCACAGGTCAGAAGAGCTCATCGGGTCTCCTGGAACTGGAATTAATGGATGATTGTAAGACACTGTGTGGGTGCTGGGAACTGAACCTGGGTCCTCCACGCGAGCAGCCAATGCTGTTGACTGCTGAGCCATCTAACTCCAAGAGCCCCTTTCCTTGAGCTTTATTTCAAGATGGCAGTACAATATGGTGGTTGCTTGTTACTGTCTTTCCCTCCAGTGAGGGTGGGCACTGGGTAGTTTAAAAAGCTTGTTCACAGATGTGGGGCCTCTTACCTCTCATTTAACTTAAGAGATTTATTATTATTATTGATTTGTTTTTTTAATGTGTGTGTTCCCTAAGGCTGGGGTTATAGGTTGTGAGCTGCTATGATCCAAATTTGGATTGTCTGTAAGAGCAGCAAGTGTTTTTAACCACTGGTCTCTTTGTCAAGTTCCTTATTTAACTTTTACTACAATAATGAAGTGATGTGTATTTGTGTGGGGCCATGTGCACCATGCACTTTGGTGATTTAGAAAGCCTTCCTCAAGTACTTTTCTTTGAGGCCACCGGTGACACTGAAATTTAAAACCTACTTAGAAGTGGAAGAGTTGCTTGGGTGACCTCTGAACTTTTGTCTTATATTATTCTTCTTTTAATAGCTCTGGCTGGTTCAAAGCTCAGTGTATAGAGGGGTATAGCCTCCGACTGAGACAGTCCTGCCTCTGCCTCATGTGTGCTGAGACCACACGTGCTCCTGCCCACACCCTGGAGATCCTCATTACCCTCTCTGTAATTTGCCTCTGGGACTTCTTCACCAGCTGTGGCCTTGCCTCAGCTCGTCTTCACAGGAGTCTTGAGACCGTCATGTTTGCTTTAGTCCATGTTGTATCTCTGGACTTTGAAATGGTCCAAAGAGTTTGGAGTCCCTGTGGTGGCGGTGTGTTACGATGGGAGGCCTGTGACCCCACTGTGGCTGGTACTTCTCATTTACCTGAGCGACTTTGCAGTCTTCTGGCGTTTGCTCTATTCCAAGGTTTCTGCCTGAAATCTGGTTGTGCTCTGTGCTTTAGAAGTGTAAGCTGACATCAGGGCTGCCTGCCAACGCCTTAGCACGTAGGTGGCAGTCAGTTGGCCCTGATACTCGGCTTTGGTTTCTTCTCTCTTGACACACTTAATGCTCACTTCATTTTTCTTTTGGTGAAATCCTCCATGATTTGTCTTGAAGGCATACTTAATTAGTACAGATTGGCCTTTCCAGGAAGTGAAATTCTCTCTTCAAAGGCAACTCTAGAATGTCTGATGCAGAACCTTAGGGTTTGAAGCCTTCATAGACTGTCTAGGCCTGCTTTCCAAATCTCTTTTTCCAGTAGACTGTTGACAGTGGCTTATTCATGGCTTGCGCTGCAGTGTTAGCGTTCCTTTGCTGTGCTCAGCTCTTCCCTGTGGTTTCCTGTCGTGTCCTGGGCATTCAGATTTCATGGTGGTTGTGCTTTCTGTGTCTGGAGAAATAGAGCCGTGTCCCTGTCACTCGACTTCCTGACTTCCAGTTAGTTCACTTGAGGATAAAGTTGTGAACAGTTTGCATTGTAAAGGACTCTCTGAATGCGCTCCTAGTACCACTGTGGTTGTGTTTCTTCGCTCTGCTTGTTGAAACATTTGCTTTTTCTTTCTTCAAACCAGCATAATGACTTCAGTTGTAAAAGCCTTGATTTCTGCAGTTTGTGCTGTCTTGTGTAATTTTGTCAACTTGTGCAAAACAGGCTTTGTTTTAAACATCAGTGAGAGAAACCAAATTCTCATTTTTAAGTGTCTTGTTTGTTCATGTGGACAGTGTTGGTGGAGTGTGTCTAGCTTGGGCAGCGAAGCTCCTCAGGTGGTTTCCCACGTACCTCAGCAGTCCCGTGAGTCTTGTGGGCTTTGTCGTCCTCTTTCCGTCCCTCATTGCGCCATCGTGAAGGTGGAAAGGTCTCCTGTACCCTCTCAGTCTGGCAGTCCGGCTGGAGCACACTGCTCAGTGGTTGGAGACTTCCTATGGATGAATCTCTTCTGTACCACTGGTTACTCTAGAATTTTCCCTTCTCAAGCTTTTGGGACTCCCTGTGCTCAGTAAGCGTGCAGTTTGTCTTTGGAGCTCAGGCACATGGGTGCTGGGAGGAGGACTGGCATCTTCCTCAGGGGTTAGGATCACAGTTAGCATGTCTCTTTTGGGATGGTTCTGTGGATATCTTTCTAGGTGGCTTTTAAATTTATGGGGCTGGGGAGACCCCTCAGTCGTACGAACACTGACTGCTCTTCAGAGAGCAAGGGCTTGATTCCTAGAACCTACTTTTTAACAGCTTACAGCCAGCTATAACTCTAGTTCCAGGGATCCAATACCCTCTTCTGACCTCTGCAGGCACTCACTGCAAAAATGGGGGCACAGGCATGCATGTATATATATATATATATTCAGAAGCTACATAAACAAACAAACAGTAAGTAAATAGACAAAAAGCAAATAGGAAACGTAAATCTTTTCTCTTTTCCTTCCTTGGTGATGTGCTGTGGCCGTACAGGCTTGCTATGGAATCCTCAAGGTGCCAGAGGGCAGTTGGCTGTGCCGGACATGTGCCCTGGGGGTTCAGCCAAAATGTTTGCTATGTCCCAAGAAGGGTGGAGCTATGAAACCCACACGCAGCGGAACCAAGTGGGTCCACGTCAGCTGTGCCCTGTGGATCCCTGAGGTAAGTCTGCTCCTCAATAGCATCTTGGTAGAGATGGTCATGGTTTTCAGCTGGGATTGGACTGGTGGGTGAGAGTGGCTCATTGGCAGCAGTCGAGCTGCTGGATCCCACATACCCCTCACCCCTGTCCCTAGACTGCTCTTGAGCATGGCTACTTCATCATCATGTGTGGGTCTGTAGAAGGGCTGCCAGAGGCAGGAGTGGCTTGGGCTACAGGTTGGTGATCCACAAAATCACCCCACCAATGATTTTTTTTTATTTTATTTTTGGAACCCTCACATGGTTGACACCACTCACAGGTCCAGGCCTGGCACCTTTATGGCTACATCCTGAGGGTGGCCATGTTACTGACCCTGCCAGTCTGTCTTTGACAAACTACATGTGCAGTACCAAGGTGCTCTTGGTCACGTGTCTGTGAGTTTTATTTAAATTCTTCCTCAGCCTCAACCTTGTTAATTTCAGATCTGGTCTAATTTATTTCCAGTCCCAGACCTTGACTAATTCAATTTGCATGGCTTGTGATGAGAATATCATTTGTGATTCAAATTCCAGTATTTTTGGTATGTGATTTGGTGTGTGTGTGTGTGTGTGTCTCCCTGTCCGTCCATCCAGAGGAAAACTGCCTGGATTGAGTTTTCATTGGTTTGGTATTAACCAGTTTGCAGTTCAATGGTCAAGGCTGAACTGGGGTAACAATACCATGTTTAGCTTGGTAGATTTTTTACTTTTACTATAGTTACATGTTCTGAGGGAATACGGTTAAGTATAGTCCATTTATTTACTCACTCCATGGTTTACGTATATTTGCGATGGGGTTTTTTAGTCGTGACAAATGCTTGTCAGTCTAGAGATGTGGTCCACTGTGTCATAGGTGTCTGCCTCAGACACTGGGAAGCACTGGGAATGCCTAGATGGGGTTTTCTAGACTGGGGTGCTGTGTCAGAGGAGGCTGAGCTCTCCTCTAGCTCAGAGCTGAGCCCTCACATCTGGGTTAGGATTCTGAACCGTGCAGACCCATCTTGCTGTTTTGGCTCTCTAGGTAAGCATTGGCAGCCCTGAGAAGATGGAGCCCATCACAAAAGTGTCTCACATCCCCAGCAGTCGGTGGGCACTCGTGTGCAGCCTGTGCAATGAGAAGTTTGGGGCTTCCATACAGGTAACAGCTCAGTAAGAGTGGCTTTGTTTTCCTCCACTGTGAGTAGGGAGTGGGATGGGGTGGGGTGGGGTGGGGTTTGCATCTCAGCAGTTGGTTAGGAGAGGGGAGCTTACTGGGAACCCACTGTGAGGCAGTTCCAGTTTGCCTGCCCCAAGCCTAGTGTCCACTTCTTTCCACAATTGTAAATTTTTTTCACGATTCCTGGTAAGAGCCTGAGTCTTAGATAATCCTTGGCTGTAGCACTTGAGAGTTGCCTACCTTCCTACTTTAGTCACGTTACATCACTCAGACCCAGAAGGCCTCTGCACTGCCTCCTGGGAATGCCAGTAGCTGAGGTGTTGGGCAGGCCGATGCTTCTGCACTGAGAGAAACGAGCCCTGGAGCACTGGCTGGGTGGACGGCAGGAGCCAGGCTACTGCCCTGGGTGCTCTTTGTCTGAAATGTTACTTGATCTGAATACAGTCTGGACTACTGAGAGCCATGTAAAAATGCTGTTTTGCATTGGCATGTTCGGGTACAGGTAAATGCAGAAAGTCAAGAGGCTGGTAGAATTCAGGAGAAAGTGGTATCTGTGCTGTCTGTGTCTTCATATTGTGTGAAACTGAGTAATTGATTTGTGGGACTTGTTGATACCTATATCTAGTCAGGTCGGACTTGAGGCCTCGAATGCTGTGTGGGGCTGGGGGTTTTAAAGGTAAAGGCTGACTCTTCCTTTGGGATCGACCCAGAATATGCCTCAGATATTCTATGTCTGCCTGCCTGTCTGTCTGTCTCTGTGTGTGTGTGTCTCTGTCTCTCTCTCCTAATCTCTTAATCTGGGGGGGGGTTGTGTGGGCAGAAACACTGTTTGGGCAGCTTCTTTCAATGCCGAGCATACTGGGCACAGACATGAACTTGACAAGTGTGGTTCTGGCTTTAAACAAATTACTTTATCTGACAGAATATGTTATATTTTGACCGATCAGTCATTGTCTGAGCAAGGTACCCAAACCACCGATTGGTGGTTTTATATTCTTTTCCTTTTCTTAAACAAGCCCAAAGTGGTTTTACTTTTCACTATTACTGTTTCTGCTGGTATTCAGACATCTAAAAACAATAATAGGAATATCAAGGCCGACATAGGGCACCTGAGGAGATTTGGCTTTGGGACCTTAAAGTTGTGGGTGGTTTTATTTATTATTATTATTTTTTTATTTTTATTTTTTATTTATCAGTAGAATCTATTGCAAACTAAAATGATAAATGCCTCTGACCGAGATTTGGGTTGGGCAAAAAGAATAGAGGAAAGGTCAAAAAAGATTTGAGTGTTTGTGCAGGTGTGTGATACACACGTGCACACATGCTTGCTTGTGGCATACCAGGCAAATGGTCTTCTGATGTTTCACGGGAGGCAGATGGGAGCCCTGTTCGTCTTTCAAGGAGAGACGACATAATGACTTTGCTTTTGCCATTGACCTCCTTTCCCAGAGCATTAATCTGGAGAAGGGGCCAAGGAAGGCTGATGACTTTTCATATCTTCACAAAATAGATTTTTATTAAAAGAATTCCTCTCCAAAATGTCTGCAGCTGGGAAGACTCTGGTTTATGTTTCTGTAACATCTGTTTGCTGAGTCAACCTGAATAGGAAACCCCAGAGGAAGGCCATTTGGCATCTTTTCAAAGTCCTGTATAAATATTCTCAGCTCATTTCTCTTTAAGGTTGGAATGCCTGGGTTAAGTGTAGTCTAAGCCAGACACAGATTGTGTCTCTGTCATCTGTTCCCACCTGGCTTCATGCTGCTGTAGTGTCTTCACGATAGTGGCCAGGTGTGTCTGTGTGCTCTGCCACCAGAGCTGCTTTCACACGTCTCTTGTAATTAAGGTTATTTATAAAGGTACAGCCTAATCTTGGTGCATATATTTTAGGTGATTGGAAGTGGGGGCGGTGAAGGGGCTGGATTTTTATAGTAAAGGATTAGATTGTGGCTGGCACTGAGTTGTATG
Organism: Bramus lutescens; assembly: GCA_001685075.1. Taxonomy (NCBI): domain Eukaryota; kingdom Metazoa; phylum Chordata; class Mammalia; order Rodentia; family Cricetidae; genus Bramus; species Bramus lutescens. The sequence continues at coordinate 139,208 of LOEQ01001809.1, forward strand.
AGGGGGAGATCCAGCTCCAGTCTCTGCTCTCTGTGGTTATGGGATGCAGGGTCTGTTGAATGAGTTTAATTAAGCTTTCCAGCTGTCCCAGAGCACAAGATTCTTGGTTTTCTGTGTGCAGCCCTGGCATGCCCCAGGGATCCCTTGGCCTCACACAGTACAGTTGCTTTTAAGGGACTGGCTTCAGCTTCCGAGAGGTACCTCTTTCTAGGGATTTTCTCAGTAAGATCAGACGTGTGAAGTTAATCACTTTTCTCCTGCTGGCCAGAGGCTTGTGTCTGGATCAAAGGTACTAAATTGTAGCCCTGTGCAGGCGGGGAGGAAGAAGGGTGGGTGCTCCCTGCATCTTGATGAGGCCTGACCGCTGTGGCTGTGCCGACTTCCCTGGGACCTACAGGAAGGGAGCTTCTGATGCAGTGGTTGGTGATTCTGTCCTAACAGGGAGACCTTTCTCTATCCTTCCTGAGCCGGGTTCTTGTCTGTCCTTCTGCCTTCCTTTGGTGTGATCCTGGATGCTGCTTCCAGGAAGTCTGTTTGCATTTACCTACCCGAGTTGGGACTTTTTCCAGGTAGGGGTTGCACTGGGGACTCAGTCTTTTAAAACTGACCAGGAATGTGTGTGCTGAGGAGATTCCTGGTCACATTTTTTATAAAACTACGTGAGCTTAAGTCTTTGAGAACTAGATTAGTGCCTCAGACTTTACTCTGTACACAGAACACGTGTCTTTTGAGGGCTGTGCCACGCTCAGCTCCAGTTGCCAGTTGTTTGCCATCCCCTCCCACCCCCACCCTTGTCCTGAGATTTCAGTGCCATGACTGTTTGAAGCAAGCTGTAGTTCGGGCTATCAGAGTTTTACCTGCATTGTTCCTGACATCCTTGCCTTCCCTTCCCTGTTGATTCTTGTCAAGCTTTCCTGTCACAGTGAGTGTGCTTTGTCGTCATGTGGGGTGGCCAGCACTAGGGACTCTTGTTGCTGCTGCTTCCTAACGGTGTCCATCCGTGTGATCTTTACAGTGCTCTGTGAAGAATTGCCGGACTGCCTTCCATGTGACCTGTGCTTTTGACCGTGGCCTCGAGATGAAGACCATTTTGGCAGAGAATGATGAAGTCAAATTCAAGTCCTATTGCCCTAAGCACAGCTCACCCAGGAAACCCGAGGAGAACCTGGGTGAGGGGGCTGCACAGGAGAATGGGGGCCCCGAGTGTTCTCCTGGGAGCCCGCTGGAGCCCTTTGCCAGTCTGGAGCAGAATAGAGAGGAGGCCCACCGGGTGAGTGTTCGTAAGCAGAAGCTACAGCAGCTGGAGGATGAGTTCTACACCTTTGTCAACCTGCTGGATGTGGCCAGGGCCCTGCGACTGCCCGAGGAAGTAGTGGATTTCTTGTACCAGTACTGGAAGTTGAAGAGGAAGGTCAACTTCAACAAGCCCCTCATCACCCCAAAGAAAGATGAAGAGGACAATCTAGCCAAGCGGGAGCAGGATGTCTTGTTTAGGAGGCTGCAGCTGTTCACGCACCTGCGGCAGGACCTGGAGAGGGTAATGATTGACACTGACACCTTATAATGACTTAGAGAAGAAGATGTAAAGAGGCGAGCACTTGCCAGAGCGAGAGATGATAGCCAGTCATTACTCTCAGATTCTTGTACACACTACAGCATGAGGTCGTGTTGGTTAAACATATTTATGGGCTGGTAAACTCACTGCAGTGTGCAAAACTGCCAGTGTGGGAGCTGCTTTGTGATTATTTTTCTTGACATACTTTCCCATTAATTAATCTTTACTGTTCTGCTGCAAGATGAGATGGGGCATACCTCCATCCCCCGCTCCCCTGTCATTGTAGAGCTGGAGGGAATTGAGCACCAGGAACACTACCGAAGGGTTGATTCAGCATTGGTTACAGCCTGATTTTGAGAACTGGGATGTGTCTGACTTATGGGGAAGGGGTCAGCAGTAGCGGAATTTCTTGTTCAACCTGGGGAGACATTTCCTAAGGACCCATGAAGGGCTCATCAGATAGAGCTAAGCACTGCCTCCCACTGGCCCATCTTCTAGGCTAATTCACAGGGGCATTCCCAGCTCTGTTGCGGAGCAGAGCAGGCTCTGGGTGCTGATGTGTGTGCACGGACTTATACACACCTGCTACAGAAGACACTCTTGGCAGTGAGGTGCTAAGTCATCACAGAGATTGTGTACATACAGTGTGTGTGCTTGTGCGTGTGTGCATCCCTGTCGGGGTTATGTCTGTGCGTGTGGATGTGATTCCTGGTGCACAGGGGCATTGGGTCTGTTTGTGAAGTCATTAGCGGTCTCAGTACATACATACTACATACATATACACAGACATGTGTGTTTATCTCACTTCCGGGTTGCCGATTACTGGCTGTTGGCTGCCTGGAGCCTCAGCTGCTGGCACTCCCCCCGTTTGCTGCTTGGTGCCTCCCCCACACTCTATTACCTCTGGAGTCCCAGTTTGGACCTCTCTTCCTGCTCCAGGAATAATTAGGAGTGGACTGTCCTCCCCAGGGTCTCCAGCTCCCTTAGGTAGTTTTGACTGAGGCTTACTAATTGGAGATGTGTCTTCAGCACCTCTTGCACCTCCTCCCCTGACTGCTAGCTACCTATTAAATTCATTAGTGTGGCAGAGATGGGAGGCAGGTTTTCTGGCCTGAAGCAGCCTGTGCGGAAAGGCACCCAAGTGGCCTGAAACAGTTAACGCATATCTCCCTCAAGCCCCTCATTTATTAGAGAGGAGTGATTCATCACCTGCTCAGCAAGAGACTCTGACTCATAGATGGTTTGAAATGAGAGTGTAGGCAAGGCAGGGAGAGACTGCAGATGTATTTAGCCATAAGAATCAGTTCTCACAGAGGCCTGCACCACCTTGTTAGAGATGGGGTAGTCGTGAAAGTAGTTTTAAGTGCTCATTAGAGGCCCTTTTAGTACACTGTCCAATGCTGGCTTCTTGTGATGTCCCTTTCTAGACCTTGTTAGGATTCTGGGTAAGGTGGCTGGTGTTAGGCTAAGGGGAGGCTGGAGCAGGTCGGTGAGGCTCCCATACGCCCCCTGGTGGTTAGTGCAAAGAACCACATGCATTTGTGGTATGTTACTGAGAGAGGGATTCAGGGTCATTGGGTATTTGTTGAGAAGCTACCGTCCTCACCCAACAACTGCTGTAATTGGTGTGCACGGAGCCAGATAGACCTTGGGAGTGAAAGATGAGATGTTTTCATGTTTTAACTATGTTTGTTTCACAATCACCACAGAATAAAAGTGTAGAAAATGATTGTGGTGTACTAACTTTCTGTATTTAAGTTACTGAGATTAACATACACTTATAATTAAATTCTCAACTTTTTTTGGAGTCGTCATTTTGCTTTTAAGTAGAATAATGCCTATGATGTATAGGGGAATAAATCAGGATTTGTGCGCTCGCGTGTGTGTATGTGTGTGTGGGTGGCATTACTTAACATTTATTATTAAAAAGTCTAAAGTTTTAATGAATTCAGTGTCAGTTTAAAAGGGTTTATTTATAATGAAAAGTTATGTTTTCCTCATCTGTGATGAGGGCTGTCTGAAAATGCTGAAGTCTATGCCAGGCACTTTAGAGTCGTGTAGTGCTTTGCAATTTAAACAAGTATATCAGGCCAAGGGCTCATCAGGGCAGGCATGACAAAAGAAAAAAATCCAACGTTACAGTGAACTGGTTTTCTTAAAAAGTTAGTGATCTGCCTATTTAGGCAATAGCAGTACACGCCTGGCACATGAGAACCAGTTAACACAGGTGACTGGAATCGAGGCATGTGGTCATCCCAGAACAAGTGAGTAGCATGTATTAGAAATGCAGGTGATTCAGTGATTATGTTAATTTCTCTTTCTGGCAAATAAACACCTCGGGGGCCTTGCCACACCTGGGTACCATTTCTAGACCAGAAAGTTAGATGACAGGAATGGATATCAGGAGGCACTGAAAAGAGAAAAGATGGTTGGTGATGTGACAAGTGGCACTTCACGTTCCCAAGGCTGCCACCTCACTCTTAGAGGACTCCTGACCATCTAACTAGGAGATACATTGCCTCTCTCTAAGAAGAGGCAATGTTAGCTCAGAAATTGAGTGCTAGTTTGGATAAAGACATTCTCCCGCTGTACTCTGTGTAGTTGTATGGAAAGGCGTCAAGTCCTGGGGGGATAATCCTATACATTTGTCACTTAGTGGGATGGAGGCACACAATTGTCTGCTGAACAAAATACGTATAAAGCATTGGTGTGGCAAGCAGAAAACCTTCTGCAGCTGCTCCTGGCTGTTAGGCTGTTAGTTCTCAGGATGCAGTCCCTGATGCGATAGTAACATTCTGGAAACTTAAAGTGCAAACTGGAATCAGGTATCATCAGCTTTGTTTGTGACTTGCTCTAAGAGGAAAGTGTGATTTGGATTTAGCCTGGCTTCAGGGGACGTGATGCGATGGGGTTTGGGTTTCTGCTGCTGGCAGCTTAGGGAAGGTGAATTGGGGAAGCTTGGTTGAGTAGTATCAATCAAGTTCTCTAAGAAAATGACTAGATTCCTGCCAAGAATTTTTTTTTTTGGGGGGGGTTCTACTTTGGAGTGCTCAGCTCTCCAGTGGTCAGCCAGAGCTGGATCAATCAGGCCTTACCAATTTTTGCTTTGTGGGTTTATGTAGAAGCTCCTTATCTGAGGTCACTGGAAATAAAGATTTTCTCACTTCGAGGCCACGGTAAAATCTTTCCTGGTATACAAGCCACCAAAGATAAGATCCCTTGACTTTTCATGGGTCAAGTTTGAGATGTATCTGCTATCTATCTGAGGTGAATATGAGTGTAAACCACAATGCCCATTTCATGTTTCCAAAAATCAGAATCTTTGTTAAAGCCGCCTTATGTGTACTGGCCAAAGTTTTGAATTTGAGATGAGGATTTAGGTTTGATTCTTTTTGAGCTTCCACTCATAATCTCATTTGTGTCATAATCTCATTTTCGTAGAATACTACTTATCAAACAGAATGAATATTCTTTTAGACTATTCATTTCTAGCCCCACGTTAGTTAAGTTTTCTCTAAAGAACACTTATTTCCTTGCCTGGAATTGTGGCTGTCAGAGTTTGCTCAGCCCAATGACATTAAGACAAGGAGAGTGATTTCCTTTTAAATTCTTTAATCAAAGGCTATTTTTAGCAGCATTAATAATGTAAATGATGAATGTAGGAATAGAGGAAGACCCTGATAGTGAATCAGTCAGGGTCAGCAGAGCCTGCTAGTGTTTCCCTTCCTGTCTCATGTCCTTGTGTAAACCGGACTGCCTTGAACATAGCTGGGATTGGGGGGATTTAGAAAGGTCTAACAACCACCCTGGTGGTGGTGGGGTGCCTTAATAACCAGTGTGCAAAATGGCATGGCTTGTGTCAGAGAAGCAGCCGGTGACCTTTGAACTTGCACTCAGTTTTTACACAAAGAGACTGCTCAAAAGGAGGACATATGTTTAGAGTGCCATTGATGACAGTCAAGAGCATGTGGTTATTTTCCACTACTGCCACTGCCTCTGAGCTTGTTGAGGTTTTATGGGCATCTTCCTGAAGACAGGTTCAGCTCTTCATTGGTGGCCTGCAGCTGATATATTTTCTCCAGACCCATGCTATCTAGTCACTTTCTGGTTTTTTTTTTGAGACAGGGTTTCTGTTTGTAGCCCTGGCTGTCCTGGAACCAGCTCTGTAGACCAGGCTGGCCTTGAACTCATAGAGGCCCACCTGCCTCTGCTTCCTGAGTGCTGGGATTAAAGGTGTGCACCACCACCAGGCCAGTCCAGTTACTTTTACCAGGAGACGATAGGACAAAAGGATCAGTGGGGTTTATTTAGTGAATTTATTCTTTCATTTTGTACTTAGTGATGACAGGTGGCTTTAAGAGTAGGCAATACTGATTATGGAAGATTACTGGCCAGAAAGTAGTGAATGTGTACATCATCTGAAGCAGTCTTACATATGAATGGGGAATCTCAGTACTTGGTCTTTCAGTTACAAATGAACTAGAATAGCAGTTTTAAACGATGATCCACAGATTCATAGGTTGGCTGGGGACACTGGGACAGTTTGCAGGCAGTAGCACACCTCCCTGGAATACACTGGGCTGGCTTTGTAAAGTTGTATCCAGTGGACCAAGCAGCTCATCGGTGCTGCCATAGAACCTTGTGCAGGGTGTTCTTATGCCATTGGCCTGGAAGATGCTTGATAAAAGTGCGCAGGGAGGTTGCTTCTGGACTCTGCATCCATTGACAGTAAGATTGCTGGGGTGACACTGTTGGATGGTAAGCAGAACTCTTGGGCACAAGGCAGCAAGTCTACACCATGGTAGACTGGAGGGGAGGGGTGGGACTCTGCTCTGCTGCTCCCCCAGTGTCACTCCGTGGCTGCTGCAGACACCGAAGGAGTAGACAAACAGACTCTTTCTAGTGGTAAGGTCAAATGCTTAAAGCACATTTGGATTTCAAGTGTCTGTCAAGGCCTGAGGAGGGCCAGTATGTCTCAGGTAAAGGAAAACTGAAAGCACTGAAGTATCATTACTGTATTGCTCACTTAGAATCTTTATTCTCTACATTCTAGGTTCGGAACCTCACTTACATGGTGACCCGCAGGGAAAAGATTAAACGATCTGTGTGCAAAGTCCAGGAACAGATTTTCAGTCTTTACACTAAGCTCTTGGAGCAAGAAAGAGTTTCAGGTATGCATTAAGCCCTAGAAGGGTAAAATGTAGGGCAGGGGTTTGTAGCCTTAACACTGCTATTGAGGGAAAACAGTTGCTCTTTCATCTGTCCTGTAGAAAGTGTAAGTAGTACAGCTGTTCGTATTTAAAGGACATCTTTAAATATTAAAGGCACTGTGTTATAGGGAAAGAGATGAATTCGGCCTTAAATAGGGTTTGAGACCTGTAGCAGCTCCCTGCTTGCCCAGATGGAAGCAAGTTGTAAACCCTACTTTTCTCTCCAATTTCTTATAATAAAGTGGGGATGCTATCTCAGGCTACCTTTTGTAAGTATCAGGAAATGCAACTGAGAGCACAGTTCAGTGCTCTTGATAAACTTGGGGCTAGCTACTAACATGTAAATAGATGTAAGACTACTTACCACATACACTCAATCCTTAACCTTAGAGTGGACTTCAGAAGGTATAGATAGAATTCCGAGTGTGCTGGACATTTATTCAGTGTCTTCTATTTACATTGCTCTGGCCAGCCAAAAAGGGTAAGAAATGTGGGGTGTATGCTTCCTCTACCAGAGAGAGTGTCAGTTACTTGGAGACCATGTGTAATGCTGGGCAGGTGTTTCACTCTGGGATTCGTTTGCTCTGGTGTAGAATCCTGACCTCTAAAGTGTGCTTTTAGCACCAGCGTTCTATGGTGACCAGTCCCAAGAAGTAGGATGAGTTTCATGGAGGAAGTCTGTCCTGGGAAGTAGTTCCACAGAGTTCTGAGTCAGGGGCAGGTGGGCTTTGGCCTGGCCTTCAGTGGCGGATGGGTGACTCCCTTGGACTGACTGCCCTTTAAGTTACAGCAGCAGCATCCTTGACATTCAGTTGTGTTCTTAGTCACAGTTGATTCACTGATTTGGTGGTCTTTTCTCTAGATAATTATGACATACAAACAACACATATGTTGTTCAAAACTGTTGATAACTGGCTTTGAATTAAATACATATGACCAGAGATAACTTGGTTAGCTGAGGGGAATTTTCAATAACATTCTTATGTTAACTTCGACGTGTTCTTGCTATGAGTTAAATATTTTCCAGAGGGACCAAGTACCAAATGTCTTTATTTTCTGGAACTTGAACTTTAGTTGAAAAACTGTGCATGTTAAGTTTTTCAAAGTACAGCTTCTTAGGTAAAAGCAGTGCAGTTTAAGGCCACCCTTCTCTTCATTCTTCATTGGAAGCTGGTGGTGCCTGGGATGGTTACTGTAGTGTATCATGCAGAGCTCTGCCAGCTTTTGGTACTTGCTGTGGAATTTGTTACCCATAAAGGATGATTTTCATGTGGCCTTTCTGAAAGGAGTCCTTTTTTGGGGTATCACAGGCAGCAGTTTGTACTTGGGTGAGTGAATGAAATTCTCTTCACAAGGTTAGGATGTATTTTGGGTTATAGACTGTAAGGTAGATTGATCCAGAACTGTTGAGCATGCCTGTAATCTAAGTCTACTAGGGGCTGAGGTAGGAGGAGTGCCAAAAATTTCACAGTCAGTCTGAACTACGTTCGAGGTAAGCCCAAGCTACAGAATGAGACCATGCTTAAAGAAAACAACAAAAACCCAGAAGTACAGAGAAGAGAAACAGATCTTAGCTTCCCTTCATTATGAGTTGAGTGATGAGCGTGGTCATTGGAAATGACTTTGCTTTTCCATGGGATGTTATAGCAAATGCAGCTGAGGTTCTCTAGGGTGGCTTTTCTTATTTCTAGACTCTGATGCTTAGAGTATCCTGGTGGTAAGACAGTTTCAAGGGAGATGACCATGACTTAACGTATATTCTTAGAATTCATGGCTCAAACTGTTGTGATTCTGGGAACAATGCGAGCATCTTTGGTGGAAATGATGCTTATGGGAGGCCTATCATTAGATACTTTTGGAGACATGGGCTCCAGGTCCAGTAGATAGAAATTACAGTTCAGACAGCGTTGGACCTTCTTCACCTTTCTGTTTCCTGCTAGGGTATTTCAGTAAAAACAGACAAAAGCCCCACCTCACACGTGGCTATCAAAAGATAGACTCCAGGGACTGTTTTTTTTGAGGAAGCAGGCATTTATAAGTCAACAGCTTGTAAAAAGGACCTCAACTGTGTTGCTTGTGCCTCCATCTGATGGACAGTAAGTTTGTCTTGTGAGGGCTCCTGTGACCCTGGAGCTGAACCCTGTTCTCCTGGTGGTTTATACCCTAATGGGAGAACTGCGTTTTGTAGCAGGTCTTGATACTTGATACTCTTGCAGAAACATGGTCCTTAGGAGCCACCAGCAGTTTTCAGACCAGGGTGAGTCTGAGGGTATGAGATAAATTTGGTGGGTCATGACTAATGTACAAGACAAGTAGACTATGAAGGGTCGGGCTGGAGGTGGCTCAGTGGTTAAAAGGACTTGGCTGCTGCAGCGTTCCAGAGGATCTGGGTTTGACTCCCAGTACCCACATGGCAGTGCCCACTTGTCTATTACAATAAACTTGAGTTCTGGCTTTCACAGGCACTGTACCCATATATGCAAGCAAAATACCCATACACATGAAATAAAAAGTTAGAAAAAATAGGAAGTGTCAGTTTCTATCGAGATGATATTCGTATTTCATAAAATGTAAGCTTTTACTAGGTTAAGCTAAGAAACGTAAGTTGTGATTTGCATAAAAGACTAACTTATCTTTAACTTGGATGACAACTTGAACTCAATAGATTTTGCATATAGTGAATGAACTTTTTAAAATATTTCATGTCCAGAATTATTGTGAACACCTACCTTTATTCAGTTTCTACATTTACATGTATTTGTCCTCAATGAGCCTTTGCAGAAAGAAATTTGAGCTCTGCTTAGTCTCAGGGAGGAAGGTGATGGGTGGTGACTGGTGGGTAGAGGAAGCAGCAGCCATCGGAAGGATTCTGAATGGACCCCCTTTTGAAAATCAGGTCCTCTTTGAATTTTGTTTGTCCTTTAACAGACAGTTTCAGGAAACATTGTAGCTTAGTGGTTTTGGAAAAAATGTAGTATTCTGACTACTTAGATTGAAAGCAGATTCTTGAATCAGGTCATGTCTTTAAAAACACTTTTTTTTTTTTACAAAGTGCTGGTGACTCTTGGGTGGGAAGTTTGTGTAATGATACTTCAGGTCTAGAATTTTATTCTTTTGGATTTGCTTATGTAATTTTTCCTTTGTGGTTTTCTGTTTGTAGGTGTGCCTTCTTCCTGCTCCTCCTCACTGGAGAACATGCTTTTATTCAATAGTCCTTCTGTGGGTCCCAATGCTCCCAAGATAGAGGACTTGAAGTGGCATTCTGCATTCTTCAGGAAACAAATGGGTAGTACTTCCTTGGTCCATTCGCTGAAAAAGTCCCATAAGCGAGATGCATTTCAGAATAGTCCTAGGAGTGAGGGCAAGACCCTGCTAAAGCAGTCAGATCTGTGTGCTAGAAGGGAGGGGCTGGGGGTTGCAGAGAACTTTCTGAGCTTTGAAAAGACTTTTGCAGAAGCACGTCTCATATCATCAGCACAACAGAAAAATGGTGTGGTGACACCAGACCATGGGAAAAGAAGAGACAATCGTTTTCATTGTGATCTCATTAAAGGAGACTTAAAGGACAAATCTTTTAAACAGAGTCACAAGCCTCTCAGGTCCACAGACACATCCCAGAGGCATCTGGACAACACAAGAGCTGCCACCTCCCCTGGAATAGGGCAGTCAGCACCTGGCATGAGGAAGGAGATTGTGCCCAAGTGCAATGGCTCCCTAGTCAAAGTGCCTATAACACCTGCAAGCCCAGTGAAAAGCTGGGGAGGATTCCGGATTCCAAAGAAGGGGGAACGGCAGCAGCAAGAAGCCCGTGAGGGGGCCTGCCACCAGCACTCAGACTGCTCCCACCTGGGTTTAGGCCGAGTTCCAGGCAAGGAAAGGGCAAAGAACAGGTTAAGATCCGACAGTGAGAACGATGGGTATGCTCCTGATGTGGAAATAAGTGACTCAGAGAGTGAGGCATCAGAGAAGAAATGTATTCATGCCAGCAGCACCATCAGCAGGAGGACAGACATCATCAGGAGAAGCATCTTGGCCTCTTGATCAAACAGACGGTGTGGAAGCATGTGGCTTGTTGCTGGCCATGCTGAGAGGTCTGACACGGGGGCAAGCAAAATCCCATTATTTCTGAGCTACACAAACGTATTTCCTTGCAATTCAGATTGAATTTTTCCAGAGTCGTTTATAAATCATTGTTGTGAGAAGTTTGTGTTATTTGCAACTTGTTGAGCAAACAGGAGAGTAGATTGTAACTACAAGACACTAAGATTAGAACCTGAACACTAGAAATGAAGCAACTTTAGAGGGCCAGGCTTGAGAGGCACCGTGTATTACTGCCCTCTACGTCTTTTTCCAAAGCACAAACTCTTGGATACTCTTAAGTACAGAATCAGATAGAATTCTGTGTTATGAATAAATCCTATTTATAGAAGCCTTCACTTACTATTTATATAGCCCACAAAGCTTATTTTCTAGGAATGGTAAATGCTGACAGCATTTTGGCTCCCAGGCTGTTGGTATGAGTAGCTGGGACTCAGAAACTTCAGCAACACTGGGATCTTGCCCATGTGGCATCCAGGGGAAGAGTTTACACAGCAGGCACTGATGGAAGGCTGGAGAGACAGAGCAGAGCTGCTAAAGTCAGATTTAGGGCCTGTGTAGCAGGTTCCGAGGCCCTGAGTGGGCTGTGGACATAGAGTGGGTGGAGAGGATGTTGAAAAAGTTCTGTGAGAAAGGGCAGCTGAGGCCCAAGTGTTACTAGTCCTCTTGACCTTCCTCTTCTGTAGCTGCCG
>LOEQ01001809.1:159548-180678 GCA_001685075.1 Bramus lutescens
TATCTATCTATCTATCTATCTATCTATCTATCTATCTATCTATCTATCTATCTATCTGTCAATCAAGAGAAGGCAGAGTCAAGGAGACACCATGTAGCTGCCAAAGGAGAAAGATGCCAGAACAGAACCTTACTGGGTAAAGTCACAGTCTTGTGGCAATACACAGATTAATAGAAATGGGTTGATTTAAGATGTAAGAGTTAGTTAATAAGAAGCCTGAGCTAATAGGCCAAATTGTTGTAATTAATACAGTTTCTGTGTGATTACTTGGGTCTGAGCGGCAGGGAAACGAAAGAGCAATCTCCTACAGTCACAGATCAGAGACAATTCTCCAAAGAATTATTTTAGGTGTAAGTAAAACTGTGATTATTACTTCTCTAGTATTTTTTTATCCTCTGTATTAGTTTATATAAGAGGAGATGCTAGTCTCTATTTTCACAGATCCAAGTGGTAACAGTTTTCCTTACACATCATACTACATTCTTCTGGCACTTTTTCCTTTCAAGAAAGTACTTGGTTACCATCAACTAAAAATATTGAATGAAAATTTCCATAATGTCTTATCAAAGAAATTAAATGATTTCAATAAACACTAAAGGAATGAATCATGATTACTAGGATGCTACAGGGAGTTACTTAAGAAGACTATCAATTTTCTTGTTGATCAGGATTATTAGATTGTATATGGGAAACATGATTAGTGTGGTATAAATGAACACTTGCAAGGCAAAAGGCTGGGTCTTTCTTGGTGTTCTTAGGATAAGGTACAAGCAGCAACAAAGACCAGATTGGAAACATATCAAGCAAACATACTGAAGTGTTCTGATTTGTTACCAAGTAAGGTAGGTAACAATGACTGGATGATAGGGATCATAGTGTGCATACTGAAGTGCCTGTAGGAATGTGGAGGATGTGGGGGATTTTTGCTTTTAGCAGTACTGGAGATTGAAACTAGGCATGCATACAGGTAAGTGCTCTTCTACTGAGCAATACCCACAGTCCACTGCAAAGTTTTATGGTAAATTCTTAGGCTAAAAAGTGGTAATTACTGTAAAATATTACTTTCAAGATGTCTTTCTTTTCTAATGTATGTACATAGTTATTTTTCCTCTTCATACAAGTGATAGTAACAACTGCTATACAAATGATAGTATTACTATTACCACAAATGATTATGTCATAATGATTGGTAAGAGAAAGCAGTAAGTACCTTTTGCCTTTAAAACCACATGCATATTCACATGGTTAGGGAACTAAACACATTTTATTTATGTTTAGTTTTATGTGTGGGTGTTTTGCCTGCCTGCATGTACATCTAAGCACTACGTATATGCAATGTTCATGGAAACCAGAAGAGGGTATCAGATCCTCTGAAACTACAGTTACAGATGCTTGGTAGCAGCCACAGTGATACTAGGAACCAAACTTGGGTCCTCTGCAAGAGCAGCCAGTGCTGCCCTTAACTGTGTAACTATTTCCCTAATCTCCAAAGAAATTTATTTTTGACAACCAAGTTTACTACAGATTTATTATTTTACTTCTGCAAATACTATTTTCTTTGTTATTTTAATTTATTCTTTTGTTTTGATACAGGGCTCACTCTATAGCTTAGTCTGACTCAGTCAGAATTCATGACGTAACCAGGCTGGTTTTACATTCAAAGTCATCCTTCTGCCTCAATATCTTGAGTGCTGAAATTACAGATGTGAGCCACAGTGCCCAGTTAAAAGTTTTGCTTGTTTGCTTTTAATTCAATTTTTTTTTTATTTTTTGAGGATTTTCTACATGAATGCTGCATTTATATTATTTAAATCTGTTATTTTTTTAAAAGGATCTATTTTATTTTTAATTATGTGTGTGTGTCCTTGTATTGTTATGCGCACATAAAGGCAAGTGCCCATAGAAGCTAGAAAAGGTGTTCCATCTCTTGCAACTGGAGCTAAGGTGGGTTCTGGGAACTAAACCTGGTCCTCAGAAGAGCAGTAAGTGCTCACGCATTGCCGACTCATCTCTTCAGCCCCTAAGTTTGCTATTTTCGAAAAAAAAGGCTCAAATGTACTATGGCCAAAGAACAAATTTATATAATAATTTAAATAATTTTCATGATGATTTGTTTGAGAGTTGCTCTGACAAGACAGTGCATCTAGGAAATCTTATCCGTTGAATAACTGAATGGCTGAATTGCTGCTAATTTTCTCCTGTGTGGGGGTAGTTGGAGTTCTCACACCAGAGGAGAATTAAGAGACTACTGACTGCCCCAATTTGCATATTTGTACACAAAGGGAAGAAGTAGTAATTACATTTCCTTTCTTTCTCAGGCAGACATAATAAAAGAAGCATGAATAAATAAAATGAACTAGTGTGTTGTCTTCAATTTTAGATTTAAGTAATTTCTTAATCTTTCCTATTCATTTTCTCTGTCTTCTAAAACACAGTTCACAGAAATGGTACTGTCTTTGTAAATGAAATGAAGACTGACCAGTACATGAGATGTTAAGATTCCACTAGCATTTCCACACAGGAATTACTAGCAATTTCAGAGGTCAGAGTGACAGACTCACTCTATAGCTTATCCTCCTCCAGGAGAATACTCAATACGCAGGGAGAGAGAGAGCTACCTGGAGAGGCTATTGTTAGATGCAGAGAGTCCTCAGCTCAGCTAATAAACAGCCCCTTCTGCATGACCATGTTCTTAAAGCTTAAGTTTATGGACAGTTACTCCACTCCTTGAAGGTTCCAGGAACTCAGCAGGGTGCTAAGGACATAGGGATGAATGAGAATAGATGTTATCTTGCCTCAAGGACCTTCCAAAAGTAAAAAAAAGACCAGTTAATTATAATTACTGACAAGTGCAATGAGTGGGGAAAAAAAAGCTCACTATTTAAGAAAGAACACTGTAATAAGAGAGGGTTCACTTAGATTCAAGTTAGAGAACTCTTATCTGGGGAAGGGATATATGAAATCTGAAGGTTTCATGCAAAAGTCTATGCAAGCCTGCTTTGTTGATGGGAGGATGGCTAAAGCACCAACGTAATTAAAGAAGGCCACCAAGTTCACAGCACAAGAAAGAGGAAAGTGGCGTGGAAGAGGCTGAAGCTGTTAGCCATATCATGGAAGCATCTGAGGCAATCCCTGCATTCTCAGGACTCAGGACTTCAATTCTCAACTCCTTGACAAAGATTCCTACGAGTATGTCATCTTGTTAGCACCAAACTTTAAGGGTAAATGCATATACAGTGATATTTGCACATTGACTTCAACTCATTTGGAAAACATTAAAGCCTTCTAGCTGGTTATTCAGATGTAAACCCGTCTGCTATCAGTGTGTAGGAAACTCAAACCAGAAAGAGAACGTATAGTGATCTATGCAGTGCAGCAGGACTACAACAACTCAAGCTATGCAGCCTTAGAATTTAAGATCTCCATCTAATTAGTAAACTTTGAAGAAAAAGAAAAGAATAAAACCCCCTCCGAAATGCTTAAATATTGTCACGGTCTATAAATACAAAAAGCTATGTAGTTAAAAATGAGTCATTACAATTATGTATTCAAATACATGACAACATCATTTTACAAAATACATAATTTATTACATTTATGAGTTCATAGTAAAATAGGGAATCTAAAGAACTATCAAAATGACTTAGGAATAACAATGAGATATTAAATCTCCAAATCTTAGAACCTGAAATATCAAATTCCCGGGCTTTTATTAAACCTCTTTTGAAAATATTATGTTCTCCCAAAGAAAAAAAGGGAATTAAAAATAGAGACATTGATAAAGGCAGTGTGTTCTTCTCAGCTGGCTTTATTCTCCACTGAATCTCAAATATAGGATTATATATTTCTTACTTACAGGAAGCTGTCACTGTTCCATTTTCCAGTAACCCTCAAAACAGAATGGAAAATGCTTATGCAAAATGACACAAGCTTTTGCCATTCTCCGCAGGCTTCTCCATGTCAATACGCTTTGGTACAACAGCTTTTCCCACTCTAAAGTTCTGTCAGTGAACTATGAATATGCTTAAATATTTTCCAGATTCATCATGGAGGCTGCTTTTCTTCTCTGCACTGTAATCACACTGAGCTGCAAACAAAATAAACAATCAGTAAGGAGTCTCTGTGGAGCTTATAAGAAGAAAACAAAGCACAGTGCGCCATATCACAGCCAGCAGTTACTAGGTAGTCCAAGTGGAAGGCCTTGGAAGAGCTCTTTCTATGTGATCATTCTATTTTACTCTTGAAGTGTCTGAATCACATTAGAGAAATGCATGCCAAATATGGCAGTCCATAGCTCAGAGTGACACTCTGAGTTCCTATACTTCACAGATGGTGAGAAAACATTCGTATAAAAGTTAATCAGCAAAGTGTCTCACACAAATTTGGCCTGGGCAAATACAAAGCAGAGCTGGTAATCAGATCATCACAGATTTTAAACAAGTCTAGGGGGAAAGTGACCTTGGAGTAGTAACTGGGGCTAGTTATGTGTATATATGATAAAAAACTAACAATATATAGTATAAAGCAGGCTTTAAATTAACTATACAATGCATAGTATAAAGCTGGTTTCCTTCTCCAAACTATACTTCATTCTACTTCTCTCTTCATATACAACCTCTACCTTCAGTTTCTTTGTTTATTTATTTAAAACAGGATCTCACTACGTAGTCCAGACTAGCCTTGAACCTTGTGGTCCTCCAGCATCAGTCTTACGATCAGTTTTGAAGTATATTTCTTTTTATATTTTCTAAATGAGCAAACGTACACCTTTTGGTAGTTAAAAAAGTCTGAATCTACTTTCCTTTACTGCTTAGATTATCAGCCTCAGAAATAACTGTATAATAGATTCACTTTATTTTTCTTAATATCTTCAAACTTTTCCCTATCTGAATACAATTTCATTTTGTCATTTACTATTGAGTATTTGTATGATTTTAATCTTTTACAATTATAGGGAGAGTCAGGTGTTGTGGCACATGCTTTTAATCCCAACATTTGGGACCAAGAGGCAGGCTAGGCATAGCTCAGTGAGTTTGAGGTCAGTCTGGTCAACATACTGAATTCCAGGGCAGCCAGAGCTACAGAGAGAGAGAGACCCTGTCTCAAAACTAAAACAAATCACAACAAGAAGAACAACAACAAAATATAGCTACTACATGGCAACATGCCACGCCATCAGTAGCTAAGAATATACTATAATGGTAACAGTACATTTATACCTAATGTTAGTTAATAGTATGTTTGACTTCATTTACTTTATTGTCATCGTTTTGTCCGTCCGTCCATCCGTCCGTCCATCCATCCATCCATCCATCCATCCATCCATCCATCCATCCATCCATCCATCCATCCATTTCAATTGCCTGAATGCTCACTGAACTGGTCTCTATTCATTCCTACAAGGAGGAGTTATTGCTCCTAACGTAGAAGAAATGACTCATTTTGTTTATATGATGTGTGTACATTATGAGAAATTACTCTTTACTTACTCTAGAATTCCACTGATATATTTTCCAAATTACTTCCCAATGGCTAAGTTTTTATATTTTATTTTTGATTTATTTGGTTATATACAAATGTACATTAAATAAAGGTATCTTGTACCTGAAATATTTCGTTTCTACTTAAAACCTAAAATAAAAATAAAGTACAATTTGAAACATCAGAAAAATACTTTCAAATATAGACACAGAATGTTATGCCCAGTAATTGTCATTAGCAGAAACTTTTGTATAGACAGTGATGTTTTATATCTGCTCTTTCCAACCTTCCCACTAGCCAGTTATCAAGACACTTAAAATTTGGCTAGTACGACCTCAATTTTTATTTCATTTAATTCCAGTTAAAGTTCTGTCTGGCTACCAGCTACTTTACTAGAGATGGTAGTTCTAGATATAGGTACAGACAGAGGATACTGATGTCTATTTTATATATAAACTTTTTCAACTGCAAGTACTAAGGAGACTAAGTTTGTATATATTAATCGAGTAAAGATCAAACTATTAGTTCTTTGGGAACATCTAAGGAAATCTGCTTATTTATTTCATAGATGAAAAAGAAATCAAGGCTGTTTATCAGCTCTGGATAATGAGGATCTTCCCTACCTGCTGGGATGCTGAAGCAGCTCTTTCTTCGGCCTGACTTAGACGTCTCTGAAGTCTGTTGGCTTTTTCTTGATGCTCCAGAATTAACTTTTCATTCTTTTAAGGGGAAATATAAAACAAATTCAAATCCAAATGTGATCTGGACATGTTTTATGGAATAATCAGTGAAATACTGGGACATCATTTAACCACTTGTAAAATCAAGATACACCATCATCTCCACATTTACATTTTCCAAGTCATGAGCACCATGTCACACAGTCGATTTTACTTCATCCTAAGTCCGCGGTTCTCAACCTGGGCTTGGAGGGCTGGACAACTCTTTCACAGGGCCGCTTATCAGATACCCTGCATAGCATTTTTTACATGATATTTACATGTATGATTCATAATAGTAGCAAAACTATAGTTATGAAGTAGTGATGAAATAATTTTATGGTTGGGGGGTCACCACAAGATGAGGAACTGAAGCATTCGGAAGGTGGAAAAGCATTGCCCCAAGTTATTTCTTCCCCCTATATCATTCAAGACTCAGTTTGACAAATCTAAAAGCAAAGAATCACAAAAGAAAACAAGACTTTTTGAGTTTTTGGTTTGTTAACCTTGTTGTGCTTGATCATTGCTTCAGAACCACAGAACCCAAACACTGGGCCTTATAACCACAGCCTCAGCAAAGAGTTGGGGTGACTCTTGTATGCTCCCCAAGACATCTTCATCCCACTACTAGGGTCAACAGGGTTATTAGACATTATTATGTATTGAATTCTATTCCCCCAAAGATGCTACAGTTATAATCCCTTGTAGTTGTGAATATGAGCTTACTTGCAAATAACCTTTGTAGATCATTAAGTTAAGGAGACTATAGTGGGTCATACTGCATGGCTGATATCTTCATGAAAATGGCAGATTTGGATACAAAGACAGATACATACATGGAAGACACTGTCAAGATAGAAAAAGCACCACCTACAAGTCAAGGAATGCTCGGAGCTCCAAGAGCTGGGAGAAAGGTTGGTAAGAGTCTCCTAAAAAGCTAACACTACAAGCACTGTCTTGCTTCTGGAAACTGAGGACACAGTTTTATGTTATTTACATAGCCTAGTTTGTATTATCATGATATAACAAGAACTATAACATGAATACCAAGCCATCATTACATACTGTCATCTCAACAAGTTAAAAACAACTTGTCAACTGAAAATGTGTTCTTTTTCCATACTTACCTGCTTGGCACAATGCATCTGAAAAAGACATTTTTGTAAAACAAAATGATTACATATGTTTTCTGGCATTTAACTCTATCAAGAAACTACAATGCCAAACAGGAATGGCTAAAAATCCCTTTTTCTATGAAGAACTAGATAGCTTTTTATGTCCTAGGAAGAAGGGGTTAGAGTGAATGCCACGCCTAGTAACATATAACAATGAAATGAAGAGCATAGGGTTAAAATGAGCTTGTTATAATTAATAGTGTCCAAAGCAAAATTAAATCTATGAAGAAATCTATATCAGCTGTACTAAACAACCAAGTTGTTTAAGTATTAAATTTAAGTTTTAAACTTTAAGAGGTACTCTACACACTAGAGAAAACTAAGGGAGAGATCCCATTATCTACAATAACCATTTTGATATCTATAATCAGACTCTATATATCTTTCTATATGGTTATCATAATGGTTGAAACAAAGTGCAGACTGGGTAAATCTGATCTTTTTGGGGTTTTTTTTTGGTCAAATATTATTAACTGTACTGTACTGAAACTGTGTTTTTTACTTACAATAAATTTTTCCAGGTGGAAGGTATACCAAGGAACATTTCAATATCAAATCTTTAACTATTTTCTATGTGTCTCATATCAACAATGCCATGATGGTCAAGAGTGGTGATCTTACTATGTCTCTTGTAGATGACAATGGAAGATAGGCCATAGACCAATGAAATTCTACCACATATATCTGAAGCTAGAACATAAATGAAGAATTAAACTTTAGGAAGTCCTAAACCTAGAATTTATTTGCATTTATAAAGCCATAATAAAAGAAATGAGGAACTCTTTGTTTGTATATGGTTCTAAGGTATATCTATCTTAACATTATTTTTGTATATTCGATTAGACATAAGTATTTTTGATGTGTCTTTTGTGATAGAGTAAAACAAATGAAGAGGTACATAAAACAATCTTAAGAGATTCTCATGAGAAAGGAGGATTCTAAAGTATATAGTCTCTAATACACTGCACAAATTATAGCATTAACAACAAATAAGAATTCTACTTTGACTGTATACAAAAGACGAATCACTAGTGATTCGTTTTTATTCACAGTATAGTAAGTGTGGACTTTTAGGGGTAATTGTTTGTGGTTATTTGTATGTAGTTATTTCCAAGTAGAGAATATTTGGGTTTAGTGCATTTAAAATGCTATAGTGTGTGTATCAAGCTGCAGTAGAAAGGATTTCCCTGGGGGGAGGGGAGTCATTTTCTTACCTCGGCTACCTTTTCATTTGCCATTTCCAGCTGAGAAAGTAGCTCTTGGGTATGAAGTTTCTGTCGACTCAGCTCACTCCTATTAACCGAGAAGAGGCAGGGAGAATTGAGAACTGGTCAAACAAACATAAAAGGGAGAGTTTGGAAGTATATGCAAATATAAAATACACACTTAAAATTTAAGTTGAAAATAAGAATAAAACAATGCAAACTAAATCTTTACTAGTGAGACATTTATATTTTGAACAAAAGTTTTTTTAATAATAACGTACTCTTTTTTTTTTTTAATAAAACGTGGCGGTTTAAATGAGAAGGGCCGCAACAGACTCATGTTTGAATAACTGGTTCCCAGTTGGTGGATCCATTTGGAAAGGATTAGGAAGCATGCCCTTGTTGAAGGAGGTGTGTCATTGGCGGTTGGCTTTGAGGTTTAAAAACTCACACTATTCCCAGTGTGCTCCCTCACAATTTTCTACTTGCAGATTAAGACGTAAGTTCTCAGCTTACGTCTTATTTCTGTGCCACACTTTTTACCCTGTCATTATGAACTCTAACTTTCTGAACCCATAGCCCAAATTAAATGCTTTCTTTTATATATTGCCTTGGTCATGGTGTTTTGTCACAGCAATAGAAAAGTAACTAATGCATAAATACACATATATTCTGGGGTAGTTACACTGTGAATATACTTAACCCTATTGAACCCAGTAAAAATGGTTCAGAAGGTAAATGTAAAATGATGTATATTTCATTACAATTAAAAATTATATCACAGATAAGTTTAGTAGCACATATTTTTAATTCCAGCACTCATGAGGCAGAGGCAAGTGAATCTTAGCGAGTTTAAGGCCAATCTAGTCCATATAGTGAATTCCAGGCTAGCTGGGAATATGCTGTGATACCATGTCTTGAAAAAAACAAAAACCAAAAACATATATCCTAGAAAGATAGCTCAGCAGTAAGAGTACTTGCTGTTCTTGCCTAAGACCTGGCTGGGTTCAGTTCCCAGCATCCACATAAGGCAGCTCACACCTTCCTGTAACTCCACTTCCAGGGGTTACAATGTCCTCTTTTTGTCTCTACGGGCACTGCATACACATGGTGCAGAGAGAGAGAGAGGCAGGCACTAATACACATGCTTAAAAACTTTAAAATTGTATCATGCTGGGTGTGGTGATAGTTCTAATGCCAAACAGAGGTTAAGGCACAGGAGGATCACAAATTTGAGGCCAGTTTGGGGCTACAAAAGGAAACCTTGGCTTAAAAATATACAATAAAAGAAATAAACAATCAGTTCACAATTTAAAAATCACAATTTATCATATGATAACTTTATGTATATATGTACATATATTGTTGTTTTTAACCACAAAAGACAAATAAAATGATTTAAAGATAAAAAAGTTTCATCGATTTTGAGATGTTACTAGATACTGAAATAAACGTATATCTTGTTAAACATAGCAGCTGTCATAAATGAATAAGCCTCTGTGTTTCTCCAGGATTTATACTTAAGATTTACTCACAGAGACAAGATTGATTGTAACAGTACTACTCAGAAGGTTAAGCCAAAAGGATCACCTTGAGTTGAAGATCAGCCTGGGGTACAGAGTGACATTCTGTCTCAAAAAGCAAAGCAAACCAACCAACCAAGGTTCATGTATACTGTCTCATGGAAGAGTTCAAATCTTGCAAATTATTAAATATTCAAATGCCCCTTTGATGTAGTAGATTGTATTTGTGTCTGTGCATGTGTGATATCTATCACTATTTATTATGCTTCATAAGCTGAAACTATCTGATGCACAGAATTGAGGTTACCTTCTCCTCTTCCTTCTCTGAGGCAGGCGGCTCTCACTATGCATCTTGGCTGGCCCGGAACTCAATTATATGGACCAGGGTGGCCTCAAACTCAGAGATCTGCTTGCTCTGCCTCCTGAGTGCTGGGATTAAAGATGTGTGCCATCCTGTCTGACATAATCTTTTCAAACACACAAGCATTATATTGCTCTGGGCCAAGATAATTCATATGTCTCAACTGAGAATAGATATAATGTAGTCATACAAGAATACAGGGTCTCTGTGATTTCCATGGCCAGCAGAGTAATAATACATGGGAGGTAAAAGGCAGCTTGGTTTAACATGTGGCTGGTATTAGTTCAAACTTTGGGAGTTTGACTCTGCGCGGTTTAAGCACACACATATGCACATGCATGCACACACACATACACACAATACATGTATGTATACACAGACACACAGACAGACACACACACATATGTATGGTTTTTGAGACAGGTTTCTCTGTGTGGCCCTGGCTCTCATGAAATTCACTTTTTAGTCCAGACTGGCCCTGAACTCAGAGACCTGCTTGCCTCTGCTTCCCAAGTGCAAGGATTAAAAGCATGTGCCACCACCACCTGACTATTTTAACCATATTTTAAGCACAGTACAATTTGGTGAAAACTTTTCTGGCAATAACTCAATACCATATGCATAATAAAGCACACATTCATCTCTTGAACAAAACAAGCTAAATAATGACTGGACATGACTACAGTGGAACTTTGTATAGTACATGTGACACCTTCCATAAAGATAGGTTCTATAGACTGACTGAGAAAAACAAGCTCATGACGACGGTCTAGGGGAAGGTTTGGTGTGATCTCACACAGACAACGCAAAGGTCACCAGAACAGAATGCACATATGCTCTCAACAGGTATTACATTTCTTTTCTTGAAGGAATAACCCTGTGTGTAAATATTTCATGTTCTCCTAGTGCTTATCTGTGAGCACAAGGACCTCCATGCCTATACAAGAGCTGAGTCAGAACAAATTTCAAATCAATTTTGTAGTATTAAAATAGTTAATTAAATACTGCCTTTTATCCTTTAACTTTATATTTCTAAAATTAAACAGCAAAATAATACTCTCCCAAATAGCTCCAGCTTTTATATTTTCAAATGAGCCATGTAAACAGCTTGAGATCTCAATAAATCCCTAGGATATACTATATTTGAGGGAATAGCTGTTAAAATTAGTAAGCTATGTGTAATAAATATATAAGCCAGGATAGATTCATACTATCAATAACCAGTTTCAATAATAGTTATTGACCTTATCACAGGCCTATATGGGACAAACAGTGGTAGTCACAGCACTGCCGTCCTCAAACCTGCACTTTGGAAGACCTGTGCTCACACCCCCAACGATGATTAGTTCAGCTTCACAATGAAGTGTCTGAACTGTTATCACTGATTTCATCACAGCAAACTCAAATATTTAACCTTTATTTTGGTGGTGACAACAAGGTAGAGAAAACTGTACCTAGAGAATCTTATGCACCCTAAAAATCACTGCTTCCAACAGAAGAAAATCAAAATGGCCACAGGAGCCAGTCTTCCAGGCCAAATATAACTGAAGACAAAATTATGCATATTAGTATGGATGTAAAGTAAGAAGTACAACCAAGGTTAATATGAAACAGTAACATTTATAGTCAATATTCCTTTTATACAAAATCAGAAAACTACCCATTGTGTGATTTGACAACTAAACTATTCATTTACTTAAGGCAACTATTTGAATGATGGACAGTAATAATTTTCCACAAAACTGATGATCACAAAAATACAAGTAATTATGTAAAAGTATTAATTTTTATACTAAATTATTTGTCTTTATAAGTATTTATCTTTGCGCATCTGTCATGCTCCATTGGATTGCAAGCAACACTGATGGGCATTTTCATATGCTTATAACCTAGCATTCAGCAAGAGATAATGATGACAGTGGTTATAATTCTAACAAATACACGGTGCTCCCCACCTGCCAGGCAGTTCAGGTACATTCAGAAATGGACTTATTTTAGTTGTCAAGACAACCTGGTGAGGTCTAATTTTATATGTGGAAAAACTGAAAATAAAGTTTAAAAACTGAGTACAAATAAAATACTTTCCAAATAAAGCTATCTAATCTCTTCTCTGGAAACTCCAGAAAAAAAGAAAACTTCTTACCTCTCAGGGGTGATTGAAGTATAGTCTGCAGAGGCACACAGAGATACATTTCCATTTCTGTATGACATTATGGTACTTAAAGAGTATTTACACCAAATAAAAAGTCTGTCCTGCCTACAAGATAAGCTGGGGCAATAGGAGCTCAGAGCTCATGGGAGTGACCAACCAATGACTGGTTTAACTTGAGGGCCATGCTACAAAAAGGAGCCCATGTCTGACATTTTTCTGGATGGGCAAGAACTAGAAGGCGGATGGCCCCAAGATCTGGGGTTGAACCAAACATGACTGGTTAAAAAACAAAGGAGGAAAAGCTCAATGCAATGATTCCTAATGATATTCTGCTATACTCATAGATCAGTGCCTAGCCTAATCACCATTGGAGAGGTTTCTTCTGGCAGCTGATGGGAACTGACTCAGAGACTTACAGCCAAACATTAGGAGGAGGTCAAGGAGCCCCTGGGAAGAGGGGTGGGGGAAGGAGTTAGAAGCCAGAGGGCCTCACAGAGACTGAGGGCAACCACGGACACTGCATAGGTCTGCACTAGGTCCTCTGTATATATGCTCTACTTGTTTAGTTTAGGGTTTTTGTAGGATCCTTAACTGGTGTGGAAGGTCCTTCTGTCTATGAGTTGCTTTTATTGGTTAATGAATAAAGAAACTGCCTTGGCCTGTTGATAGGGCAGAACTTAGGAAGGCAGGGAAAGCTAGGCTGAATGCTGGGAGAAAGGAGGAGGAGTCAGAAAGATGCCATGGATCCGCTGTCAGAGATAGACATATTGAAATTTTGCTGGTAGGCCACGAATTTGTGGTGATACACAGATTAATGGAGATGGGTTAAATTAATATGTAAGAGTTAGCCAATAAGAAGAGTTAATGGGCCAAGCAGTGATTTAATTAATACAATTTCTGTGTGATTATTTCAGTTCTGAGCGGCTGGGGCAAACCAACAAGCTCATTCCCTGCAACACTTAACAGTGGGAGTGGGGATATCTCTGGCTCCTTTGCCTGTTCTTGAGACCCTTTTCCTACTTGGTTGCTTCATCCAACCTTGATATGAGGGGTTTTGCCAAGTCTAACTCCATCTAGTTATATCCCTGGAGACCTGCTCTTTTCTGAAGGGAAATGGAAGAGCAGTAGATAAGGAGGAGAGGAGGGTAGGGGAGAACTGGGAGGAGTAGAGGGAGGGGAGCCTGCGATTAGGATGTACTGTATGAAAAAAAGAATAAATAAAAAAATTCAGTTGAATGTGTACTCAATTTCTCTATAATTTCTGTCATAGCATTCATCGAAAGAATACCCAGAAGAATGAGGAATCATAATTTATAGTATTACTCACTAGAAACTGCCTAGCCTATGAGTGTCTCAAACATTTTAGATCATATACATAATTAATATTTAAATGACAGAATTCTAGTCAGGTTTACAAAATATAATGTAGAAACAGTTTACAAAATATTAATTTCTGTACATTACATAACATTAATAAAAGTCAGAATGTTTTATCTATGAAGGAAACATGCTGAGCATAATGCTAAAACTGACACTGAAGTCACCAAGTCAGCATTTTTTCAATAAATTACAAAAGCTGATTTCCACAGTTCACTCTCCTGACTGTTTGCAGTCCTCCCTTGTGCAGTCTCATGTTTCGTATCAGCTCTCTAACGCAAGGTGCAGTGTGCGAATGATGAGGATTCTGCTATAGTCACAAATACTCTGACATTAGATGTAAGATGGATGAAAAGGGTTCACAGATATCCTAGGAATTCTAAAGATGGATTTGTCCAGGTCTTTGCTTGGAATGTATGTTTGCTAAAAGTATAGGCAAGCTGACAAACTGAATATTTCAGTAAAATTGTTTTTTTTTTTAATTTTTATTTTGTGGTACTGAGTATTGAACTCATGTGTGCCTATAAAAGTTCACTTAACAACTAGATGATATCCATAGCCCTTACTGTATTTTCGAATTTGAGTTGGCGCTCATTAAGTTGCCCAGCCAGACCTGTCATCTTCCTACCTAAGCCTCAACTGCAGAGGGCCAGCCCTAAGTTCCCAGCACCTACACTGAACGCACAACCATCTTTACCTCCAGTTTCAGAGGATCTGACACCTTCTTGTGGCCCTTCACATGTATGCATATAAAACTCATAAGTAAAAATAAAGGAAGTCTTAAAATCAACCTAAGGATATTCAAATCCTCCACTGACTTCCTCCTGCTGCACTTTGGATTTTAACTTGAAATATTCTTCAGTATTTTACTGAAAGTAAGTAAATACATTTAACAACAGCTGATGTACACTCTGGTCACCTTTGCTCTGGAGCTTACTGCATCCTGTTCCCATCCTTCTGTCCCACAGGCCATTCTGCTTGTTCCCCCACATCTGCAGTATCTGCTGCCTTTGTTGGTATAGCTCATTTATTCTGTTCTTTCAGGCTCCACTTTAAATGTCAGATTTTCAGACTGATTTCCCAAAGTTGTTAGTTACTTGATTTCATATCAGAATTGATGAGAATCCAATGATCACATTTTCAAAGAAGGCTCCTAATAGTGAAGTATGTTTGGGATATTACAACTAGGAAAATCATTATGTTCTAAAGCCTCACCCTTTAAACAAAAATTATTCCTAAGAAGCTTATTTTTAAAAGTTACTTGAATAAACTCAAACTTATAAAGTAAGGAGCAAAATTTCTTGGTGGTACTTAATTTTGAGTGTCTGTCTTAGAATAACCTTGGGGGAATTATGAAGTTCATTTAACAGATACTGAGATGGGATTATGTTATGCTCCTCACACTGTAAAGTGCTAGTGAGACAAAGACCAGATCAAGTTAATTCTTATAAATAAATGGAAGCACTAGAAATCAACCAGGATTAAGCTGTAGGTAGTAAATATGCTAACATGTTCTTCTGCTAAGGAACATATGCGGATGGAAAATCAGGGGATTAGAATTGTCTCACCAGAGGAAGCAGGCTTGTAAGCTGTTTTATGAACGTTAAATAGAAGCTGGATGGACAATGGCAGGGAAGGAAGTGTATAATAGACAATCGAATCCATGTGTATAGGCCAGGAGGAAAGAAAAGGCAATACATTAGGAAATTGTAGGAGGTTCAGTATCAATGGGGTATAGTGTGGTTATTAGGACCAGGGATAGAGGTAAGAGGAAGAAGCTGGAAATACAGACCACAAAGGATTTTATGTGTTGGGACAACTGGGATTTATTTTGCATACACTGAGAAGGTGCTGATGTTCTTTAAGAAGAGAACTGACATGATTAAATTCCAGTTTCTAAAAATTTTGCTGATTGCAGTTGAAAAAAAACAACAAGGGAAAAGATTGCAGTCGAATCCAGTTGTTTTAGTAGTAATCCAGGTGTATAACGTTGATAGTCTCAAGTACAGTGATTGGAGTGAAACAGTCAGGTTCCAGATACAGGAAGGTGGACTTAAGAGTGCAATGATGGCACTCAGAATTCCACCTGAGTAACAGGATGGATATTAACATTATGGAAACGGAACATATAGGATGATATTAAAAACACAGGACAGGGTGAAACACTGAGTATATAGGATGAGATAAAAACACTGGCTAGGGTTGACACACCAAGTCTGATGTACCAACAGAAATGTTTGGTGGAGAGTTGGAAGGCAATATAGATAGATTTCAAGAAATGCCAGCATTTGGGGTAGGAGAGATAGTTCAATTCCCAGCAGGCACAAGGTATCTCACAACCATCTATAAATCTAGTTCTATAGAATCCATTGCCCTTTTCTGCCTCTGAGGGCGACATGCACACACTTGGTGCACAGGTTTACATATAGGCAAAACACCCATATACATAAAACAATAATAACATAATTAAAAGGTCAGCATTAAATACTTTTTCTAATAATTAGCCCTCTTCTATTTGTATCTTAGAAATTGATATCCCAACCCATACCCATAGGGAGTATTTCTTTTCTCCCTGCCCAGCCCCAAATAGGTTCTCACTATATAGCTCTGGCTGTCCTGGGACTCACTCTGTAGACCAAGCTGGCCTTGAACTCACAGACATCTGCCTGTTTCTGCTTCCTGAGTGCTAGGATTAAAGACATGCCATGATGCTCCACTGAGAATATTTCTAATATTAAGTGAACTTCAATTTTAAGTTGCTGTGTGCTGTAACTGGGTGATGTGGTTGAAGAAGTACTGAAAAGGAGCCAGGCAAAGTTTTCCTCCAGTGTAAAAAGCCCTTCTGAAAAATATCACAAATGTTGTAAATAATAAAAAAATTATAGTTCCCTAATGCCTAATGAGTGCAATTCAGAGACCCTGTTCCAATGAAGGCAGAAAATGATCAAGGGAGTCTCTGGAGATCAAGCTCAGGCCTTTACACACATGCATTTGCACACATATGGACACACAGACACACAAGAGGTTTACACTTTTAAGCCTTTACAAGTCAGTTAATCTAATTGTTCCAATCACTACTATTGAGGAACAGTTTAAGACAAGATGGTGCTGTGTAGACTGTGGTTACTACAATATAAAGGAAAAGTCCCCCAGTGCATGAAAGCCCTTCCTGGAGACTGAAGATTAAATCACCAAGAGTTCTATTCAACAATGTATGAGAAAATTAAAAACAAAAGGTGTACTATTCATCTCAGGGAAATGATGGATTTGCCAGCTGCAGTAAGTGCTTTATTTGAAATTCTCTCATGACAAATTAACACAGCATTGCCAGATGTTTTTTCTATTGAAATACACTATAATATGCTTCAGCTACTTTTAGTAATTATGCATTTGTTATCTGCCAGTACCTGCAGCTGCTGCTCATCTTGTTAATTAAAAAAACAACTTAAAAAACAGTTATAGTAGCCAAACATAACAGGTGTACAGCCAGAAAATTATGTTTTAGAAATTAAAATGAATTCCTTAGACTCAAATGCTATGTAATCAACTACACATAGACATAGACACAGACAGACAGACACACAACGGACTCAGACATAAACACAGAATTGAGCATCTCTAATCTCAAAAACAGATTAGAGAGGAAACCTTTTAAAGTATTAACCTTATGCATAAAATATTCCTAAAGTCTGAAAAACAGTAAAGTTTAAGTCTGGGCAGCAGGAAGAGGGAGGGAGGAGTCAGAATAAGAGAAGCTTATTCTGTACACTGTATCAGCTGTTCATTCATTACTTGAACACAATGATAAGGAACAGCTCATTTTGATCTCATTGACGGTAACAGGTAAGAGTTAGCTTACAGTTCAGTAACATAAAAAGACTAGGTAGGCTATCAGGGGGTACAGAAAAAGGAAAGAGTGTTTTAGGGCAACTGGAATGCTTTATAAAGAAAAAGTGGGATTTCAGTTGGGTTTGGAGGGAAGGTAATTTTTTTGGTTGGAAAGCTGCAAAAGGACAAGTACAGAAACCAAACAGTATGCACAAAATGGTCCCAAATCACCCTTTACCCCTAAGTGTTCCTTCTGTTTCAACTCCTGTTCCCATCTTCACCCACCTCTAGTCCACCTACAAAATCTATTCTAGTTCTCCTTCCCAGGAAGATCCAAGTGTTTGCCCTTGAACTGTCCTTGTTACTTAGCTTCTCTGGGTCTGTGGTTTGTAGCATCGTTATCCTTTACAGCTAATATCCACTTATAAGTGAGTACATACCATGGTTTGGTTTTCTGGGTCTGGGTTATTTTACTCACTGCTATGAACTTTTCTGGTTGCCTGTAAATTTCATGTCACTGTTTTTTAACAGCTGAGCAATACTTCACTGTGCAAATGTACCACATTTTCTTTGACCACTCTCTGGCTGAAGGACATCTAGGTTGGTTCCAGGTTCTGGATTTTATGAATAAAGCCACTATGAATATAAGTGAGTAAGTGATCATGTGGTATGAAGGATCATCCTTTGGGTATATGCCCACCAGTGGTATGGCTGGGCCTTGAGGTACATTGATTCCCAGCTTTCTGAGAAACTGCCACACTGATTTCCAAAGTGGCTGTACAAGTTTGCACTCCTACCAGCAATGGAAGCGTTCCCCTTACTCCACATCCTCTCCAGCATGAGTTGTCTCTTCTGTTTTTGAGCTAGCCATTCTGACAGGTGCAAGATGAAAGCTCAGTTGTTTTGATTCACATTTTCCTGATGGCCAAGTATGTTGAACATTTCTTTAAGTATTTTAAGCCATTTGGGATTCCTCTGTTGAGAATTCTTTTTGTATCTGTACCCCATATTTTAATTGGAGTATCTGGTTTTTTGAGGTCTATTTTCTTGTGTTCTTAATATATTTTAGAAATTGGACCTCTGTCTGATGTGGGGTTGGTGAAGACATTTTCCCATTCTGTAGGCTGCCATTTGCCTTACTGATGGTTTTCAGTTCCATGAGATCCTATTAAGTAATTATCGATTTTAGTGCCTGTGCTATTGGTGTTCTGTTCAGGAGTTGTCTCCTGTGCCAATGCATTTCAGGCTATTTCCCACTTTCTTTTCTATCAGGTTCAGTGTATCTTGGTTTATATGTTGAGGTCTTTGATCCAATTGGACTTCAATTTTGTGCAAGGTGATATATATGGACCTATTTGTATTGTTTTACATGCCAACATCCAGTTAGACCAGCACCATTTGTTGAAGATGCTTCCTTTTTAGCAATGTATAATTTTGGCTTCTTTGTCAAAAATCAGGTGCCCATAGGTGATATATGTCTGGTCTTCATACATAGATTTATGTCTGGGTCTTCAATTGGATTCCACTGAACCACCTATCTGTTTTTATGCCAACACCATGTGGAGTTTTTATAGTAATAATTTTTTTCTAGCTCTGTAGTAGAGTTTGAAATCGGGGATGAAGATATCTGTGGAAGTTCTTTTATTGTACAGAATTGTTTCAGCTATCCTGGGTTTTGTTTTCTCATATGAAGTTAAATATTGTTCTTTCAAGGTCTGTAAGGTATTGTGTTGGAATTTTGATGGGGCTTTTGTTGACTCTGTAGACTTTTGGTAAGATGGCTACTTTTACTATTTTAATCCTACCTAACAATCCATGAGTATGGGAAGTCTTTCCATCTTCTGATATCTTCTCCAATTTCTTTCTTCAAAGGCTTGAAGTTCCTGTCATATAGGTCTTTCACTTGCTTGGTTAGAGTTACACCAAAATATTTTATATTATTTGTGGTTATTGTGAAGGGTGCTGTTTCCCTGATTTCTTTCTCTGTCCATTTATCATTTGTGTATAGGAAAAGGAGGGCTACTCATTTTTTTGAGCTAATCTTGTATCCAGACACTTTTCTGAAGTTGTTTATCAGCTGTAGGGGTTCCCTGGTAGAAGTTTTGGTGTTAATATGTATACTATCATATAATCTGTAAACAGTGATACTTTGACTTCTTCCTTTCCAATTTGTATCCTCTTGATCTCCTTTAATTATCTTTTGCTCTAGCTAGAATTTCAAGTATTATGTTAATGAGACATGGAGAGAGTAGGCAGCCTTGTTGTCTTGTTCCTGATTTAGTGGCCTTGCTTTAATTTTCTCCCTATTTAATTTGATGTTGGATGTTGGCTTGCTGTGTAATGCTTTATTTTGTTTAGGACTGTCCTTTGTATCCCTAATCTCTCCAAGATTTTAATCACGAAGGGGTGGGTGGTGGATTTTGTCACAGAATTGTTTTTCAGCATCTAATCAGATGATCATGTGGTTTTTAAATTTTAGTTTGTTCATATGGTGGATTACACTGACAAACTTTCCTATGTGAACCATCCCTGCATCACTGGATGAAGCTGACTTGATCATGGTGGATGATCCTTTTGATGTGGTCTTGGGTTCAGTTTTTGAGTATTTCTGTATCAATGTTCATGACGTATATTAGTCTGTAATTCTTTCTTTGCTGACTTTTTGTGTGACTTGGGTATCAGGGTAACTGTGGCCTCATAAAATGAAATTGGCAAAGTTACTTCTGTTTGTTTTATGGAATAAGTTGAGGAGTATTGGCATTAACTCTTCTTTGAAAGTCTGGTAGAATTCTGAGCTAAAACAATCTGGCCCTGACCTTTTTTTCCTTTTTTTTTTTTGACTAGTTCTAGTTCTCTTTCCTTGGGGTTTATAGGTACACTTACATTGTTTATCTCATCATGATTTAACTTTGGTAAGTGATATCTATCAAGAAATTTGTCCACTGGATTTCCTTGGTATCTGTTGTTATATCTCCCTTTTTGTTTCTGACTTTGTTAATTCTCTTTTTTAGTTAGTTTGAATAAGGGTTTGTCTATCTTGTTAATTTTCTCAAAGAACCAACTCTGTTTCATCGATTTTTTGTATTCTCTATTTTTATTTTATTGATTTCAACCCTCAGTTTGATCATTTTCTGCCATCTACTTCTTTTGGGTGCCTTTGCTTCCTTTATGTTCTAGAACTTTCAAGTGTGCTGTTAAGTTGTCAGTATGAGGTCTCTCCAAATTCCTTTTTTTTAAAAATATTTATTTATTTATTATGTATGCAATATTCTGTCTTCGTGTATGCCTGAAGGCCAGAAGAGGGCACCA
>LOEQ01001809.1:191049-201946 GCA_001685075.1 Bramus lutescens
TAATAAGAAGACTGAGCTAATGGGCCAATCAGTTTTAGAACTTATGGAGATCTCAGTGTGATTTTCTTTTGGGCTTGCTGGCTGTGGGGAACCAGGCGCGACGGAAACCCCAAAGAGCAGGCCCCACATATTACAAATGTGTATGTCAATGATTGGTGTGGAAAGTCCTTCTGGCTATGTGTTGCTTTTATCAGTTAATAAATAAAGTTGTTTCGGCCAGTGGCTTAACAGAATAGAGAGAGTAGGTGGAGTCAAGAGAAGCCATGTAACCGCCAGAGGAAAAAGACATGAGTTGTCAGCCAAAACTCTGCTAGTAAGCCACAACGTCAAGTTAAAATATAAAATAATAAGAATGGATTAATTTAAGATGAAAGAGCTTGCTCAAAATACACCAGAGTCGTTGGCCAAGCAATGTTGTAATTAATACAGTTTTCTGTGTAAATATTTCAGGTCAGGGCAGCTGAAAATGAACAATCAACCTCCGACAACAAATGATTCTCACCTTTACAGCTTCTGTTGCAATCCTTCCTCTAATGCCACATGTTTAAGAACAGTTAAAAGCCTGACTTAAGGTGTCTATTGGGAAGCTCATACTAAACATGGCACAAAGCAAACCAGTTATTTTCAACCCTTGAAAGCTTAGTCCTGGGGTTGGGAAGTTGGGAAGATGGCTTAGTGGGCAGGTGTTTACTGTACAAGCATGAGGATCTGAATTCGGATCCCTGTACCCTAGTAAAGAGCCAGGTGTGACTGTGCATCTGTAGGCCCAGAGCAGGGGGCAGACAGGAGGATTACTGGTGTTCCCTGGCCAACCAGCTCTAGGTTCAATGATAAAACCCTGCCTTTTAAGTAAGGTGGAGAGTGACTGAGAAAGATACATCAAGTTTTGACTTCCAGAGGCACACATGAGCATGTGTGCCCCCCACCCTCAACACAAACTTTTATATACCACCCTCACACCAAAACAAAACAACCCAAAGCCCACAAACCAAATCAAACCAATTAGCCAACAAACCAAACCAAATCCCACTCACCCTACACCCACTTCTCTTTGGATCCTTGGCAGTATGGGTCTCTTTACCTTTGCACTCTACCCGTTATGGTCTATTTTTAAAACACACTTTACTCTGTTTAGAACAATTTCAGGTTTTCTGCAGTCCATTTCATAACATCTACTTCAACTTTTAAGTGAATAGAAACTCAACAGTTTCATCTTGAAACTCTTGAGCATCCCAGGTCACTGGAACAATCTCAAGCTCTTTCTGAGGAGGCATCAGAAAACTTCCTGTAAAAATTATTTATTATGTGTGTGCATGTGCACAGTGTGTGGAGGGCTGAGGACAACTTTATGGTGTGAGGTAACAAAGCAGCACCCCCATGAATCATGGCAGTGCTACTGACATTGTCCTAAGACGATGGCCCAGGACCTAATGCAAACCAAATTCTTATGGGGTAAATAGAAGGATTCTTCATTGGGAAAAGAGAAACCTAAACTCAGTATTTCTCAGAGGAATCCCATGAGGGAGGTGTATTTCTAGTGGTCGAGGTCAGTGCTTACATGTGGTGATGGTCCTCCCCTCCCACCTTTGCGTGGACTCGGGGTCAGTTCTCAGGTTGCTGGGCTTGTGCACAAGCACCTTTACTGGCTGAACCATGCCGCTGGTCCATGAAAACTTTCTTTAAGGGTCAGAGAGGAAACATTTCAGGCTTTATAAACCAAATGAATTCTAAACGTTATATGTGTTAAATACATACAGTAAGATTCTATGCTTCGGTGTCTTCCCAAACCACTGTGTTATGTGGAATATTCATTAAATTAATAAAAACAAGGTACTTTATTTGATTTATAATGCCATATTTTCTTTCTCTTTAGGATGTGTGTGTGTGTAGTGTATACATGTATGCTTCTGTGTGTAGGTATGTGTCCATGCAGAGGTCAGAGGTCAACATCTAATGTCTTCCTCAATTACTCTGTATCTCTCAGTGAACCTGGTGCTTACTGATTTGGCTGGCTGGGGAGGGCCAAGCCCAGGATGCCCTCTTCTCAGTGTTGGTGCACACCACCAGCTTACTTAGCTTGTTACTTGCATGCTGGGGATCTGAATTTGGGTTTTTATGATTGGGCCACGAGCAGTTTAGCCACTAAGCTGTCTCATCATCCCCGTGCTGAATATTTTATAGCACTTCAGTGAATATCTTCTGAGTAAAAATATAACATCCAGACTTACACTCCTGGTTGTGTAGTATGTATATGTATGTGTGTTTGTCTGTGCAGGCAGAGAGCAACCATGGGTATCATCTACTATTTTTTTTTTGAGACAATCTTTCACTGATTAGAAACTAAGTAAGCAGGCAAGGATGGCTGGCCAGTGAGGCCAAGTATCTGTCTCTCCATAAATATGGTGCACATGGTACCATAACTAGCTTTTTTTTAAATGCGGGTTTTGGGGATCAAATTTAGGTCCCCATGCTTGCTAGTACTTTAGTGAGAAACCTGTCACTCACTCCTCAGAATTATACATTAAAAAACAAAACAAAACAGAGCAGAACAGTAAACTACAGGTTAAAATCATTTCTTCTGTAAAACAACAATTGCTCAACGATTATTAATAGTAAACTTACTTTGTTGATTTGTAAAACAAGTATCAAGCAACTACTAAGAGTGGACCTACTTTAGATTGCTGATCCTCAATTCTGCACTTTCGGTAAGTTTCTTTGTTTCTTCTTTCCATCTATTGGCTGCCTTTTGTTGAACTGCCAATAGATGTCTCAGTTCAACAATAGCATTCCGATTACTGTCCTCCATCTCTCTCAACTGAACTTCGAACCCATGCTCCTTTATTGAGAACTGATGCTCCATTGTACTGACCTGAGGAGTAAAAGGAACAGTCATTTTCCTTTCAAAATTCTAGGAGATGTGTCAGCCAATGTCATATACAAAAAGAGTAATCCACTGTGCTTATTAGATTTAGAAACCTTGGGGCGAAGCACCCAAGAAAGCAGTTAAACTTACAATTGGTCTCCACCACAAATGAAATTTATGTATATTTTAATGAAACCACAACTACCATGGACTGTAATTTATTTATTTATTTTGATTTTTGGAGACGGGGTTTCTCTGTGTAGCCCTGGTCACGCTACAGACCAGGCTGGCCTCTAACTCAGAGATACACCTGCCTCTGCCTCCCAAGTGCTGGGATTAAAGCTGTGTGCCCATATATGCTCATATATTTTACTGTAAGATAGGACACTTACTTTACATATATGGTATGATGAAATGTCATTTTATCTTTTGAATATGGATCTAACTGAACTAGTATTATAAGGATAATTCTTTTCCTCTTGAACCACAGTGTGCTTCTGCTACAAAATTAGGTCATCATTAAAACAAAATTTATTTCTGAACTTATTTTGTGCTATTTATCAATATGATTATCCTAATGTCGACAATGCTGTCTTAATTACTGTAGCTTTATACTGATATGTTTCCTTTTCATATATTTAAGAGTAAAATATCTTTGTAAGATACATGACTATTTCTTTTAGATTTCATACTCTTATGGATGCCCACAGCCTTGGATATCTGCAATAAAAAATAGTCAATTTGCATGTTGGTAGGAATTAGGTCAGAACATGACATCTCATGATTCTTTGCAGCAGCAATAAGCAAAGTGCAATAATGGTACTTTTTATCCTCACTGTGGGCCTGGAAGGTGAAGATCTTTATTATAAACACCTAGTGCCACTGACAAAAATGTCATGGAATGGAGGAAGGTGAAGAGATGCTGATGGAACACCTTGTGTCTCCTGAACATGCCTAAAGAGGAGAGGGGAGAGAAAGTCAAAGGCAAGGATTTTTATCAGATGAGACTTTCGCCCTGTGCAGTCTTCTTGTTGATGTTTTTATACTAGCTAGGAGGGGCTCGGAGAGAAAACTGATGAAACATCCTTACTGATCTTGAAGAAACCCAGTGTCTGGGAAGCTAATGGAGGAGAGAGGATGGCAGACTATAAAGCTGTCTAAGCTACAGTTCTGCTAATGCTGCTTAAGTTTCTTTGGCAGGAAGATTAGTTTGTTGTGTGTTTAGAAAATAACTATTTTTTAATTGTGCATATAAAGAGAAGACAATCAGGTTATGAAACCTTGCCAAGTTCCACTGGTCAATACTTTGAATTAGGATTTCGTATTATTTGATAAGAAGGTGCACACATGTGCGCGCGCACACACACACACACACACACACACACACACACCCCGAAGAATGTTTTACTGGAACTCTAATTAATATTCTCTATACCTTTATTTTTCCGAGGAATACATTTAACTCATTTTGAAAATACCTTTAATTTTGCTTTTTTTTGAGCCTCCAGAGCAACTCTTCTCAAATCCTCAGTCTCCTTCTGCAGCTGCTCATTTTCTTGCTGAAGCTTCAGCCTTTGCTCACTGACAAAGCCACAATTCTCCCTCTCAGACTCCAGTACAGTTTGAAGTTTCTGGATCATTTCATGGGAACGTGATATTTCTTCTGAGGAACTTTTTTTTTTTTTAAGCAAATGAAACAAAACAAAAAGATCAATATGTGTACATTTTACAAGTTAGACTTTTCTATTCTGACTGACTTCTTTTCACTTCAACATGGTGTTGGAGATTGAGCCAGGGTAATATCTATAGCCCTCTTTTTACTTTAGTCTAATGTGGTTTCAAAATGTATGTAATATCAAGTAAAATCATCTAATTTAACAGTTTTAAGTAAGGACAGACAAGCTGACCTGCTATTACTCATTTAGAAAATCAATGTAAAATTTCTTTCAACTTTTTCCCTAATGTTGAGAATTGCTACATCAAGAGAACAATGTGAACCCAATAGTTAGCAGATGAAGTAGCTGCTAATCAAACTTTTACTTAATGTTAGTACCAAAAAAACCCCACAACAGCTGAGCACATCACAAATTAAAATAAAAACAATCTGCATATTTCCTGTTAAACACCTTAGCTTATTTTAGCACAGATTAATAGATTGATTTCTTGAGTTTTTTCAGCCATGCATTATTAGATCAGGTATTCTTAAATATTTATGTTTCAATCAATAGACTGTTAACTTTCATTCCTATTTTCTGAAATTTCCATCTTTCAATTCCAGATAACCAGTCACTCTGAATATACTCTGGTTTCTGGTTGTCATAGGAAATATGCAATGCTACTAATATTGAGATGAATTAATAGAAATATTGCTGGGCATGGTGGTTCATGTTTGTTATCCCAGCACTTGCAAACCTGAGGTAGGAGGATTACCTTGAGTTTGAAGCCAGCCTGGGTTACATAGTAAATTCCAAGCTATATGCTATAGCATGAGACCTAGTTTCAAAATAAAAAGCCAAACATCTCAATTACTGGTTAAAATAACTGATGAGAGAAATTCCCAATATGCACAAACAGTTTTTACCTGATGGCAGTTTTACAACCATGGACCATAGCTTATGGTTCTATCCCAACCCTAACTTTCCAATGCTTATGGTTTGCTTTGATCTTCATCTCTGTCCTGTTTAGACTTTTGCTTTTCTAGTTCTTCCCACATTCTTCTAAGTTTTAAGTTCATTTCTATAACATAGAGTCTTGGTTCTGTATAAAGTCATTCATTCCTATAACACATGTAGCTATGTTTTCTTTTTAAATAGTAAAGTTTCAATAATCAACTTCTCAATGAAATAGCATACAAAGGCACTGGTCATAAAAGGACATTAGCAACAGAGGCAACCATGTGTGAGCCTCCTAACAGAAGTCTGTAATGTACCAGCAGCAGCAAACAGGGGGGAAAAAAAGAGGGATCATTAGAGATTAATGGAAATTTGAGAAACAGTGAAGTTAGCATTTCTGAAATTAGAGCTGGGCAAGAGAATGTGCACTTGAAAGGAATCCTGTGAATGAAGTGATCATAAGCAAATATTTATCAAGTATACCTGGAGGATACATGAAAAGATAGACTGGAGAAAAAACAAAAACCAGCCTATGCGTGTGGAGGGCATGGAAAGCTCCACTGCTTCCCCATGGGTTGGGGAGGACAGAAGGGATGATGCTGGAGAGAAGCACATGGCTGTGGAGATAGCCGGACGCTTTGAGATTTCCCATCATCTCATCAAAGCAAAAGAACTGATATTAGGAAGAAATCTAATATAAAGATGGACTAGGACTTGTCCTTTATGGGACATTTAAAATTCTAAAGAGATGATTTTACATGTTAGAAATATGGAAAAGCTTTTTATCCTTGCTCACAACCCATATGCACGATGTGAAAACAATAAAAATGAATTCATGTCTGCTTACCCTTCTCATGATGATGATCATGAGCTAACCCTCTGACACTGTAAGCAAGACCCCAATGAAATGTTTTCTTTTATAAGTTGCTTTGGTCATGGTGTCTCTTCACAGCAATAGAACGGTAACTAAGACACTAATAAATATAAGTCTTAAAATGCTGTCTTCTGTTTATACTCATGGAAAAACTTCATGCACGGCAAGCATATGAGAAAAACTTCTTTAAAAAAGTATTTATTTATTTATCTATTATGTATACAATCTTCTGTCTGTGTGTATGCCTGAAAGCCAGAAGAGGGCACTAGACCCCATTACAGATGATTGTGAGCCACCATGTGGTTGCTGGGAATTGAACTCAGGACCTTTGGAAGAGCAGGCAATGCTCTTAACCTCTGAGCCATCTCTCCAGCCCCGAGAAAAACGTTTTTATATCTCCTATGCAACTTAACATATGCCAATAAACTCAGAGACAAACTAGCATTTACAAATGTTTAACCAGACTAATTCAAAGACAGAGAAAATGCTGTGTTTTTGTTATCATCCAATTCTAGAAAATTTTTCTACTTCTGATTTCTTTGATGACTCATGAAATAATGTTCAATTTCTGTGGGCTTGTGTGTTGTTCGAATATCTAAGTAATAAAATTAGAGTTTAAAAGGGAGACAACAACAAACACAATGAAATTTAGAGCTTCACTAGGGCATATTTTGAAAAGTTTATGTTCTAATGAATTTGAAAAATCTAGAAAAATTTCTAGATATGACCTACCAAAATTAAACCAGAATTTAGATAACTACAATAGATCTGTAGTAATGAAAATGTGTCAGTAATAAAATTTTTCTCAATTAAAAAAACTGTATTCTATAGAAGTTTAAAGAACTAATACCAATGTTCCTCAAACTATTGTATAAGACGGAAAAGGAAAAAATGGTGCTAAATTCATTTACAAAGTCAGTATTATCTGATATTAAAATCAGACAAAGACATTACCAAAGAAGAAATTGTAGGATAATTTTATTCCTGAAGAAGGATCTAAAAGGTCTCAATGAAATACTTGCAAACTGAATTCAACCACACATCAAAAAGAACATTCAACATGACCAAGTCAGTTTCTTTTTAGGATAAAAGCATGATTCGACATGTTTATCTACAAATGTAATACGTTACAATTATAAATTCAAGAATGGAAATAAAGTAATCATCTCAATAGATGCAGAAAGGCCTTCAATGAAGTTCAAAATGCCTTGATTAAAAAACCCCCACAAAACAGGAATTCAAGAATCATACCTCAATATAGTAAAAGCTAACCACAATAAAATAGACAATATTATAGTAAATGGGAAAAGGCTTCATGCATTTCCTCAAAAGTCAGGAATGAGAAAAAGTTTCAGCTCTCTCCACTTATTCAATGTAGTGAATGGAGTTTTAACTATAGCAGCAACAAGAGAAAGTAATAAAAAGGATACAAGTAGAAAACAAAGGAGCTAAGTTATTTCTATTTGCAGATGTATGGTGTCATACAAAAAGGAACCTAACAACTCAACATAAAACCTCTTAGAACTGAAAAACACTTTCAAAAAAGCATCATGATACAAAAGTCAATGAATGAGAGAAACCAGTAGCTTTTTAATATACCAATATATAACAAACACTGAGAAAACACAAGGGAAACAATTCTCCTAAAAATACCCCTAGTAATATACCTACATATTCAATGTAATCCCCATAAAAATTATACTGGCATTCTTCACAGAACTAGAAAAAAATCCTAAACTTTATGAAGCACAAAAGACATTGAATAGTAAAGCAATCCTAAGCAAAAAGAACAATGTTGGAAGTGTCACAGTATCTTATTTCAAGTTGTGTTGCGTAGCCACAAAAAGAAAAACAGCATGTAAGTACTACAGCATGTAAGTACTACAGACATACGGATAAAAAGAATAGAATAGATGACCCAGAAATAAACCCAGTCACCTGATTCTTGACGAAGGTTTCAAAAACATACTTTAGAGAAAAAAAAAAAAACAAACCAAAAATCCTCTTCAATAAATGGTGCTGGGAAAGTCACATGTAGTAGAAAGAAATTAGGTCCTTTTCTTCCACTTTGTACAAAAATCAATTAAAGTAAAGACTTTATAATGTTTAAAATCATTAGGGGAAAACATACAGAAAATACCTCAAGATATAGACACTGCAAGGACTATCTGAAAAATGCCTTATTATTAAGAAATAATACTAAGAATTGATCTAAGAGATTACATGACATAAAAGAGCTCCTGAAAAATAAACTATAAGTGAAATCCAGGCTTCAGATTGGGTAAAAACATCTTTGCTAACAATTTATCTAGTAGAGGATTAAAATCTAGAATGCATAAATGAACTTGAAAATGAAACAAAAACACTTAACACAAAACTAATCATCTGATCAGTAAGTTGGTTAATGAACTAAATAGATGTCAAAAAACATAAATGGTCAGTAAATATATGGACGAATATTCAACATCCTTAGCCATTAGGGAAATGCAAATCAAAATTGCTTTGTGATTTCCATCTCACCCAAGAAAATAAAATGAAAGCTGGCAAGGCTGTGAGGAATGAAGAGTCCTTAGTCACTGATGGAAGAAATGTAAACTTGTGCAGCCACTATGGAAATCAGCATGGAAGTCTCCAAATTAAAAAAAAAAACTATATAATCTAAGCTGGAGACATACACGTATATGTACTCACATACAATACTCTAAATCAACATACCACAGAGACACTGGCACATTCTTAGCATCTCTACTCACAATAGCCAGGAAGGAATGGAACCACAGATGTTTACCAACAGACGAATGGATAAAATATACAGAGATACAGCAGCATTTAATTCAGCAAGAAAGATAAATGAAATCATGATATTTGCAAGAAAGCTGATGCAACTGGAAATCATCATAGCAAGTCGAGCAAGCCAGACCAAGAAAGATAATCATTACTACGTGTATATGGCGTATGTGTTTGAAGGAAACCAACCACAGAGTAGGCAAGGGACATATATGAGGGCAGTGTGGGAGGGGAACCAATTACAAGTGTATGGCTCATGCGTACAAAAATGCTATCACTAATGCATTAATTTGCACACCAACTTAAAAATTAATAAAAATAGAAATTATAAAAACATATTTGGGTGTTTTTTATAAGTTCTCTGAAAAGGTAAATAATTCACCAAAACCCATATAAATGCTTAAAATGTTAGCAGGAAATCCAAAAGAAAACTTACTTAATTTCAAGTTGTTTTATTCTATTTTTTGCACTCTTTAGTCTTAGCTCAAGATCATCTTTTGAACGCTCTGCAGCAAGACATCTTTGGTGCATTTCTTCCAGTTTTCTGTAATCACCTTCATCCTGTTTGCCTTCACGGTAAATCTGAGGAAGAGGCTTATAAACATTACCTTATAGGAAGAAATTATCTCAAAAAATAAATGTTGCTGAGAAATAGTCATGACTGTGTGTTCACCTTTTCCTACTATATCTTTTAAAGAAACCTGATTGATTCATTTACAAAATAAAATGCTATAAACTGAAAACTAAAAAATTTGAAATCATGCTCACTGTAAACTATTCAACTAATACAGAAATGTAAACTAGCTGCTGAAACTTTAAAAAAATGCTTTAAACATCAATTTAAAAACAACTAGTGCTAGGGCTGGGTATGCAGCTCAATGGTAGAGCAGAGCCCTTGCTAAGAATGTACAAGGCCCCAAGTTTCTTCCTAAAACATCAAAGAAAGAAAGACAGAAAAAAGTGTAGTAATTATTTAGTAAATATTCTTCAAAAAAATCTTCTGCCAAAATACTCAAAAATAAGAGTGTGTTTTAGGGTAACTAGTAGATCTTAAAGTTCTAGAACTTTGCTTTGGGTTACCTGGACAACAACACAGCTAAGATCAGAGTT
This sequence comes from Bramus lutescens, assembly GCA_001685075.1. Classification (NCBI taxonomy): domain Eukaryota; kingdom Metazoa; phylum Chordata; class Mammalia; order Rodentia; family Cricetidae; genus Bramus; species Bramus lutescens. Next base: position 201,296 of record LOEQ01001809.1, read on the forward strand.
ACCTTTCTCAGGGGCAGGTCAGCTAGAGCCTGGGCCTCCTCTTATAGCACATGGGCTAACTACCTAGCAGGTCCTGAGGTCCAGATCACATTTTCAGACAAACAGTTTATCTAACTGCCCTCTCAAGAAGACTGCTCTGCTGGGCCACCTATGTTGTCCCACTGGTAAGGCTGTGCCACCCTTCCCATAGAGGTGGGATAGCAGTATGCTCGCTCTATTTGCTGGGACTGCAGTCCTACAGTGCTCTGGCCTTGGCTCACTGCTGTGTGGATAATAGAGAATTAGTTGCTACACCTTCTACATTTTCCACTGCACTACTATAATCTTGGCCATGCAATATTAAAAAAAATCCATCCTGAAGTCTGATAGACAGCTGGCAGCATTCTAAATAGAACTTACATGACATGAAGGAAATCTGCAAGTGTCTACCCTGGAGCAGGTTTGCATATGCTTATTTTCCAAAATGAAGCTGTTCTGCTTTGTAAATTACTGTTTTGCTACCTGATTTTGTCATGATTTTTGACAATATGGCTATATCACAATCTTTGAATGCCATGTTAGCCTTTCAACATGAAATCCTGACTTCATTGCTTAGTGTTTCTTTCTTTTTTTTAAAAATATTTATTTATTTATTATGTATACAATATTCTG
>LOEQ01001810.1:0-13029 GCA_001685075.1 Bramus lutescens
TTGCATGTAATCAAAGAGGATGTCCCTTTCTCTCATCACTTATTCTAATCTTTATTTCCGGATGTAGTTGGGTTCTGACAGTTTTTGCCTCCTTGGTGTTTGTGGATTCTAATTATTGTCACACAACAACTATTTGCAATGAAGGATGAATTGGATGCTCTGTCATTTAGTAGCAGCAATAAAGTTATCTAGCAGATAGGGAATAAAAAAAACTGCCCTGATTGTCTGTACAATACTTTATTAAATAAAATAGTTCATATATTTTATAAATGCTAGAATTATGATTCACAGATACTGTTCTGAAATGCTCTTCCTTTTCCAAACATTCATCCCTATATTATTAATTTATAATATACAAGTTCCAACCTACTTTCTTAATTTAATTCTGAATACAAAATCCAATTACTGCTTTCTTTATATTCAAACCATAAAGTAAAATTTGTACTAAATATAAATTAGTTTTAAATCTCTTACAATTTAAACTTTTGTTGATGGCTTTAAAGCATGATCAGGGATTTGTCAATAGATCTTTCATTATATGTTGAAAAGATAGACACTAGCCTTCCAACTTTGGTTCTCTTGCTAGAGTTTTTGTGTGCACATGAACCTGGGTACCATGAAGAAATAATTAGAGTCACGGTTCTGCCACTAATTGTGTAACTGATCAATTCATGGCAGATTATGATGACCCTGATAAAGATTGATTCTTAGCACATGTTACCCCATGGCATTTTTAATGCTACCATGGAGGACTTTATCATTGTGGTCACATTAGCTTACATCTGCATAAAAATTGGAGACAAGGAATCTTTTCACTGTAAGTGATAAAATTTCAGATTCCTTTCTCTCCAAATTTTCCTTTGACTTTTTCCTGTTATTGGAAATCATCCATGTAAAAATTGAATTTAAACTTATTTGAGATTGATAAAACTGAATTTGCTGTCATTTCTGTGAAGATTTAAATAGATATTCCTTCATGAGAAGACTTTCAGAATACCTTTTATATCACTATACTGGCCTATCCAGGATGAGGAAACAAAATTCACAGCTATTTGTATGTTAGCTAGCTAACTCACAACATAATTTAATAGTATTATTTATTACAAATGTTTGAAATGTTAACTATATTCAGTTTCTTCAGCCTTATAAGAATAAAACCTCAATATCTTTGCTATAATTTATGATTTTCAGGAGTTTGTAGGTTCTGCAAAACTCAAGAAGACATGAAGATATTGAAGGTAGGTGGCATGATACCAGTGACCAGAGAAAAAATGTCTTACACCTTCCAGTTCCTGTTGTGCCACCACAGCTCTCTTAGGAAGTATATATTTGCCTTTCTAATAAAACAGAACACACTTAAATAAAAGGTATATATATTCCATCCCAAGAAAATCCAAAAACACTTTGAAAAAGCATTGACTTGAGACATGTATACTCCAAGACCAGGGAAATTAATGAGCTGTTTGTTTACTCAACAACTTTCAGCTCTGTCTTGCACAGGAGGAGTCTGAATTCTCTGATGATCTTTTCTGGAAAGTCAATGGTGGGCAGAATACTGAGGTCCATGTGGGAGTTTGAAAAGAATGACAGCCAGAGGCTATATATTTTAATGTTTAGTGACCAGGGAATGGCACTTTTTGAAAAGATTACAAGGGTTGGGGGTGTAATCTTGTTGGAAGTGTGTCACTTCCAAGTGTGTGGGATGGGCTTTGAGGTTTTGAAACCCATGTCAAACATGGTCTCTCTCTCTCTCTGATATTGCTCTAGTATTGCATGTGCTGCCATGCTCCCTACCATGATGAAAATGGATTGAACCTCTGAAACTGTAAGCAAACCCCCAATTAAATGCTTTTTTTTATAAGGGTTGCCTTGGTCATTGTGTCTCTTCATAGGAATAGAACAGTGACTAAGACAGCCTGCATTCTATCCAGTGTCCACAATGTCCCCAGTTGTTTTTAGTTAGGTATACCTATTTAAGATTTAGTAAATCTAATGAATTGAGATGGGCAATTCCAAAAGAGAGATTATTAACTTCAAATAATATTATTTAACTATTACAAGATTTTTTTTATTGAAAATAGCTTTTCAATATATTCTCCTTTTTTGTAAAAAATTGAGTTTTCTCATACTTCATGTTCTGAATGCAATTTTTTCTCCACCAAGTGCTTCCAGTTACCCTATGAACAAATTAAAACTCTTTATTCCTATACTTAGAAAACAGAAGAGCACCTAAATAAAATAAAATAAGATAAAATAGAAAACAAACACATTAGATGTGGTGGTTTGAGTAAGAATGGCTCACATAGGCTCACAGATTTTAATGCTTGTTTGCCAGGGAATAGTACTATTTAAAAAGATTAGGATGTGTGGTCTTGTTGGGATAAGTATCTACTTGTTGGAGGAAGTATGTCACTGGGGGTGGGTTTAAAGGTTTCAGAAGCCCAGGCTAGGCCCAGTATAATTTTCTCTTCCTGCTGCCTGTGAATTTGGATGAAGAACTCTCAACTACTCCAACATAATGTTTTCCTATGTGCCACCATGCTCTCTACACTGATGTAATTGCTTTCTTTTATAAGAGTTGTTATAGTCATTATATCTATTTACAATAGAACAATGACTAAAACAGCAGAATAAGAAATAAACCAAACAGATGAAAGAAAAAAAGAGCAAAATAAAAATACAACAAACACATAGATACAGAGATACATGTTTGCACTCACAGAAATCCACCCTGCCCCTGTCCCCCAAAAATCCTCAAAGCAACTGAAATCATAATATGTATGCTTGCAAACTGTGGGGGGAAAACATGGATAAAGCAATATTAGACAAAGAATACCCTGAGTTCATTTTGTTTTGGACATCTACTGCTAGGCAAGGAGCCTGGCCATAAGAGTGGTTTGTATACCCTGTAAAAATTACTGGGGAGACTTCCATTGTAGCAGCAGGCTGCTTGTTGATTCCTGGAAAATTAGTGCTGATATAATTACACAGAAATTGTATTATTTAAATCACTGCTTAGCCCATTAGCTCTAGCTTCTTATTGGCTAATTCTTATATATCAATTTAACCCATTTCTATTAATATGTGTATTGTCACATAACTGTGGCTTACTGGGTAAAGTTTTGGCATATGTCTCCAATGGGATACATGGAGTTGGCTCCTCTTTGACTCTGCCCTTCTTTTTTCCAGAATTCAGTTTAGTTTTCCCCGCCTACCTAAGTTTTGCCCTATCAACAGAACAAGGAAGTTTCTTTAATGACTAATGATATTCCCAGCATACAGAGGGAAATCCCACATTACCTCCCTTTTTCTGTTTAAAAGAAAGGTTTTAACTTTAACATAGTAAAATTACATATAACAAAACAGGCATCGAGCAAGAATTACACTTATAATATTTATATCTACTTTATCTTTTTATCATAATTAATAAATATATATCTACTTTCTATTTTAAAATTCCAGCAAAGACTCCAGAAGAATATAATATTACCTGAATAAACAATAAGTTTATTGTAAGCAACTTTCAAAACTATATCTTGCTGCCTGAACAGTCACCCAAAGTCCTTTTATACCATTGGAGCATCTGTATTCAGGCTACAGGCTAGTATACAGCAGGAAATTTCAAAGACAGTTCTACCTATATTGGCAGTTTGTTAATCACTTTCTTTTGTGCCCTGCAGAATGCCTAGCTAACTTTTTCAGGAATCAGGAATCCCAAAGGACCATCTCACCTTTAGGCAAGTTCAGCAGTCATTTCTCTGTGGGTCCTGCATATCCAGTTCATCAAGCTGTCCAGGAAAGAGCAGTTTCTTGCCCACATGATTAACCAACTCCATAAGGAGCCTTCTGGATGGCCATCTTCCTCTTGAAGTAATTTTTGCTGCCTGGAGCAGATGTGTCTCATTGTCATGATAAGTTTTAAGTTCTTAAACATTTTAAATGCAATATTATGAAGGTATCTGAAAGATTTGAATATCTAACTGAAATATATCACTATATATCTATATAAAAGTAACTAACATGACTACAAGCTTGACTATTATTATATATGATGATCTATTAACATATATTTCTTAATTATATATTACATATTTAAATGCACTCTAAAATCATGATACCTTAATCAAGAGCAGTACTATATATACACAATATCACAAAATGACCTTAATTCTGTTCCAATAAATCAAGAGCCATACTCATGCAAATCTCTCTATAGCATATTCCCCTTTAAATGTAAACAAACATTTATAAACAATATTTGGAAATATGGGTGTAGTTTTCTGTTATCTGAGTTTCTGTCCTTCTACCAGGTCCCACAACTGTTTTGCCCCAAAGAAATCACAGAGGTCTATATTAATGATAAACTGATTGGCCCAATGTCTCAGGCTTCTTATTAACTCTTATAACATATATTAACCCATTATTCTAGTATATGTTAACCATATGGCTTGGTACCTTTTTCAGCAGGGTAGGTCACATCTTCCTTCCTCTATGTCCGGGCAGGACTGGAGAGGAATGGGCTTCCCCTTTCCCAGAATTCTCTTGTTCTCCTTGACCCACCTCTACTTCATGTATGGTTGTCCTGCCTATACTTCCTGCCTAGCTACTGGTCAATCAGTGTTTATTTAAAACATAATTTACAGAATATAGACAATTGTCCCACAGCTGTTTTCTCCAAACTGCTTCCTGCTGTTTGTTGGGCGATGCAATTTTTGGTGAGTTCACATCAATCTTTCAGGGGTCTTGTTATATAAAACCACATTACTTTAGAAGAAATGCACATGTTCTTATCCTCCATAGAAACAAAAAAAAATCTCTTTTTGTAAAGCAACATATCCTTAGACCCAAATTTTGAAGACAAGATACCTTAAAACATATATGTAGATTTAACTTAGCAGCCCCTACAATGATATTTCTCTCTGTATTTAGCTCATTTATAGTCAAAAATTCAAAGAAAACACAATAATATACATAATCTAGACTTTCTGTGAATTTTCCATCTTTATGTGACTTATCCTTGATTTCTCTATTTAATTTACTCTGCCTCTTTAAATACTTTACTTTTAAAATCGTTTGCTACTTTTTATAAATGTCTATACTCTTTTTGTTCTTTCTCCCAAACCTATGTACATTTATCTAACACTGTGACCCATTTAGAGGTCTTTTATGTTTGAATCTGTTCTATTGTATATCTGTAATTCTTTACTGCCCAGGAGCGTTTCTTAAAATGCTAAGCACTACTTAAAAACTTAAGAGGTGTCATTGCTAAGGGAAATAAAGCACTGCCTGCTTGCCTCACCCAGCTCAGCATGGCTGAGCCACTTGCTGTCAATGAAAGCCAGGCACATCACCCCATTTCCAGGCACACAGCTGGTCCAAGTTGCCATCAAACAAATCATAGTATGTTTCTCACAAACCCCATTCAAATGCTCATTCTTGTGGAAGTGTCAGAGGTGGTGCTGGATGCATGGCCCAGAAAGCTGGCATTTCAAAATGGCACAGCCTTTTTCCTACTACTGCTGAGTCAGGAAAACCTCCTTTAAGGAGCTGTGACATGCTGCCAACAAACAGAAAGAAGCTGTGTTAAACTCTGTATTTTTGTGCCTAGAAATCCTTTTCAAGCCCTCTCAGGTTTTTAGTGGATTTTAATCAACCACATTGGCACCAATTTGTTAGAGGAGGCCACTAGTTAGTTCCTGTCCACTTAGCCCTGAAATAATCACACAGAAACTATATTAATTAAATCACTTCTTGGCCCATTAGTTCTAACTTTTAATTGGCTAACTCTTACATCTTAATTTAATCCATTTCTAGTAATCTGTGTATCGCCACATGACTGTGGCTTACTGGTAAGATTCCAACCAGTGTCTGTCTCTGGCATAGCTACTTGGCTTCTCTCTGACTCCACCCTTCTTTCTCCCAGCATTCAGTTTAGTTTTCCATGCCTACCTAAGTTTTGCTATATCAACAAGCCAAGGCAGTTTCTTTATTCACCAATGGTATTCATAACATACAGAGGGTAATCCCACATCATTCCATTTGCAAATACTTATCAGTTGAAGATGGAGATGGTTTCTGGTTTAGAAATATAGAATTGAATCTACTTCCCCTCTCAGAACTGGTGATATGGTCTTAAATCCAGTCAGACAATGATTGGTTACTCTCACAAGATTTGTGTCACTATTGCACTAGTTCCTCTTGCAGGGACATCATCATTGTAGTTTGAAGGGCTTGTAAATGTTTTTTTTTAAAACTTTTATTTTGGCAGTCTGCCAAATACTCTCTATGACAGTGAACACTAGTCCATGTGGTGAAGGTTCTAGGTAGGACAGGCTCAACTGCTCCATGTTCCATGAGGTGCATAAATGCCGTCTTCAGCAATAGTGCCTTACAATGAGTTTGTGGAGAGGAACCTAGAGGTTTGACAATAGCCTGGGTTGTTTTGGGGATCCCATGTGTTACTTTTGGCCAACAAGTTGATAAGATGTAATCTATTTTTGGAACTGCAGGCTTTATTTGGTGCAAAGAAATGTAAAGGAGCAGGTTTGTCTCCCTTTTAACTTGCAATTCCATTTAGTTTACCTTAATATGTTTATATATTTTAGTAAGTTTGTACTGTATTAGGTTTTTATACAATCCATCAAATGACTCTTAGTTTAGCTGTCCCACACAGTGCTCCCTCTCCCCATCACCATTTGATTCTCTCACTCCAGTCCCCCTTCTCTGTGCATCCTTAACTATCTGTTCTATTTCACCTTTCTGGGGAAATCCAACCTGTGGTATGGAGTATAGCTTTGATATTGAAGGTTTAACAGCTAATATCAACTTATAAGGGACTACTACCATATTTGTCATTGTCTAGATGTATGACATTTTCTTATCTATTCTTCCATTGATAAGTTTCAAATTTCTGGCTGTTATGGCTAAAACAACAATAAACATGGTTGAGTAAGTATCTTTGTAGTAGGATGTATAGTCCTATGGGTATATGCCTGAATGGTATAACTGCATCTTAAGGCAGCTCTATTATTGCCTTCTTAGGGAATTTGTATCTAATTTTAAAAATTAAGCATAATTGTCACCCTGATTATACAAGCAAAGTTTATCAGTTTTACATAGTTGATTCTTACATGGCTTTTCTTTTGATGATGTAAAGGATATGAAAAATTTGTTAAAAGTTCTTGAGATTTTGTAAGGTGTTTGTGAAATTAGGGCTTATTCTTTGCTGCTCATTCAATAGGACTCTGTTTTTCTTTTATTTTCTAAATTGTCTAGGAGGACTGTAACTATTCCTACTTGAATCAGCAAACATTTGAAGAGGTGTCTCTCTCATTGAAGAAGCATGCAATTTCCAGCCAAGGAAGCTAGAGATGGCTTTGTATTTTGAAAAAGGAGGATGACCAGAGAGGGATACAAGGACAACTATAAGGAGTCAATTTCCTGCTTTTCCATGGGAATGCTGCAATTTTCTAGAGGCTTGCTCAAAAGGGAGCAAGTAAAAATACTGGGGTTTTGGTGTAGGAGGTTCTTCTCTCTATGTGTTGCTTTCATTGGTTGAATAAAGAAACTGCCTTGGCATTTTGATAGGACAGAATTTAGGTAGGTGGAGTAGACAGAACAGAATGCTGGGAAGAAGGGCAGAGTGGCAGATGCCATGAAGCTCCTGCGTGAGATGGACACTGGTTAGAATCTTTCTCAGTAAGCCATGACCTCGTGGTGTTACACAGATTTGTAGAAATGGGTTGAATTTAGATGTAACAGTTGGCCAATGGGAAATTAGAGCTAATGGACCAGGCAACAATTTAATTAATGCAGTTTCTGTGTGATTATTTCAGGGATTAAGCTAGCCAGGTGGCCAGGAAGAACAAGCAGCCCACTCCTCTTGTTACAGGTTTTGATGTAGGTGATGTTAGGTGTTGTTGAAATGGTTAGATGTTTATTGATTTTTATGTTGATCTTCACCTCAACAGCAACAACAACAACAACAAATCTTTAGTATAATCTCCTCTGGAAGCCATATTCATCTTTACTTAATAGCATATTATCTGGTGTCAATTTTACTTTGTGCTCTGATTGGAGCAAAAGCAACTGTTAATAAATTATCATTTATGTTTATGTGAATGTTAGAATTTACTCAGCATAATTTTATTTCAAACATTTTATAAAGATTTTTTAAAAAATATTTCAAAGAGTGAAGAGCTATATTTGAAACCTGTGGCTTTCACCTTCCCTTTGCCCTTCTTCCTCCTCCCATCTTCTTTGTCTCACTGCAATTCCAACACAGCATCATGTTCTGGATCTATAAAACAGAGGTCATGCTTTTCCCAAAAGAGTGCTCTGTAAGTTGGACTAACCACAAAAATCTTTTTTAGCTTTTATTCAGCAAGATAGTTTTGTTAACTTGCTAATTTTATCATTCTTGTACAAGCCCAGAAAATTCAGAAAACACTCAATATGTAAATTTAAAAGTACCTTTTCAAAGAATGACCCCATAATGGCATAAAGGAAAAGACAAAGTCTTATTGGTAGGTTCAGTAATGATGTCACTGTTAAAATCCACAGGTCACTAGCTTTATTTTAATGCTTATTTTGGGCCCAGAAAAAGAAAAGCAGAATTATAAAACATGCTTAGACTGTATCACTTTCTTTGTCTCTGTGTCTCTTTGTCTCTCTGTCTTTCTTTCTATAGCTCTCTCTGTGCATATGTGTGTGTGCTGTTTGAGAACACAGATGTCATAGGATCAGCAGAGAAGATAGACATCAGATGCTGAGAAAGCTGTTGTTTTGAGACAGAGGCCAGGTTGAAACTCATCAAGCAGCCCATAAAAATGTTTGCTTTTAAGGCGAAAGACAACCAGATGGCTTAACCTTACATGAATCAAATCATAGTGTGAAGTGTTTTGAGGAGTGTCATAAATGCAAGAAGGAAAAGCAGCTCTTCAGTAAACAGAGATGGGCTGGGAGGAAGCAGCTCTGTCACTAAGCAGTGCTGCCTTTTAATGGCAGGGGACACCAAACAAACAGGTGACACCCATAGAGAGCTTTCTCATTTGTCTATGTTAACAAGCATGGCTAATTAAAAAAAAAAACAAAAAAACAAAAAAAAAAACAAGAATAGTCACTTAATATCCTCAAAGAATTTAAAGTTTAGTAACCATTCAGTGATGTTTTCTTTCCATGTCCTGGAATGTGACACCTAATATCTTCCTCTCCCTTTATTCTGTCATCAAAAGATGTCACAAAGTACCAATTTCCTCAGACACAGAGCATCAATTCACTTTTATCATCATAAGTGCTCCTTGCTCATATTTCATTAAATTCTTGGTGTGTGTGCCTTTGCATGTGTGTGTGTGTATGTGTGTGTGTTTGTGTGTGTATGTGTGTGTGTGTGTGCATGTGTGTGATGAATCCATGTGCATATGCATGTGGAGACCAATCATTGACTTATGGATGTCTTCCTCCATGGCTTTGCTACCATATTTTTTGAGACAGGATATTTTACTTAATCTGAAGCATACCTGTTCAGCATGAGTGGCTGTCTAGTGAGCTCCTGGGTCCGTCTGTCTTTACCCTCTGCCCTCAGGACTGTGGTTCCAGACATGTGCAACCATGAACATAGCATTTTATGTGGCACAGTAAGTGCTGTATCCACTGAGCTGTCTCCACAGTCCAGTTTTCATTAGCTTCTAATTGCTTCCCTCAAACGTACTTCCTACTTTCAGCGCATGTTGCGGTACCTTTCAGTACATGTGTTACAAGGGTGTGTGAACATTGTACTATTAGAAATAGAGTCTTCTGGTTCCACAGTATCTTCAGTGTCTCTTGAGTAAGACACTCATCCCAGATTCCTCTTTAGTGTTCATCAGAGAATATTTTTGCTCTCTATAACAAGGGAGGGAAATATAGAGTCATAAGGTGTATGCAGTTTTTATCTTAGTAAATAAGTACTGTTGAAGTGCACTTCAGAAAGATTAAGATAGTATGATTTTTCCACCTCCCCACTAATTACCACTATTGAACTTCCTAACTTCTGCCAATCATATGGTTATAAAGTGGTGAATGATTTCATTTTAATTTGCATTTCTCTGATTACTAGTATGCTTGTTATCTCTTCATATATTAAGTGTGTGCTTCTGCATGTACTTTTCATCTGTTCATCATTACTTCATTATTAGTTTTTTTTAGTAGGATATGTATTTGATATGAAAATGCACATAAATGCAATATTAAATTATGCAGCATAATTTAATATACTTTTTCTAAAAGGGGAAATGTATATGTGGTGATATTTCATTTGTATGTTAATAAATAAAGCTTGCCCGAAGATCAAAGAGTAAGACAGCCCCACTGGTCAGCCTTACAGCCAGGCAATGTTAACACATACATTTAATCCCAGTAGCCACACTAGTTGCCATAGAAACGGGGCAGTTCATGCCTTCAATTCCAGTGGTGCACACCTTTAATCCCAGAACTAGAGAGGATTAAAAGATGGGAGGAAACAGCTCACAGACACAGTCTCACTCTTGAGTAAGATTCCTGGAGGCAAGATCGCCATTTTCAGACAGAGGTCGAGGTAAGAGTCAATAGCTGGCTGCTTTGCTTTTTGGGTCTTCAGGTTGAACTCCAATTTCTCTGTCTGAATTTTTATTAATCATGCTTCATGTATATTTAGACAAGTTTTTACTGTGATATCACTAATGACTGCTTCTCAACTGAACATTTAATAGACATTGAACTCTGACATCACTATAAAATCTGCTATTGCTGATCTCTCAGTGCTGTAGGCAGTGTTTTCTTCCTTTGAGACTTTGACTTCACAGTCTACATCCTTCATCTGTGCTTCTCTTATTGTTCCCTTTCGGTCTCTTTCATAACTCATTCTAAAGGCTTGTGCTTAGAATTTTGGGGCCATCTCATTTTGTTCTTTCCCCACCAGGACTCACAGATCCAACTATGGCCTTTATATTCAATAGTGAAACAGGCAAACCTCCCACCTGACCTTGTAATGTTAGAGTTGTAACTATAAATACAACATCTCCACCTTGTCCAGTCTCCATTTTAAACTCAGTCAGCATACATAAAAATAAAAGCAACTATGAAAAGTGTGTCAACTCCATATATAAAGCATTAGTGCTGCTTACAAATCAGCTCTCAGAGGGAGACTTTGACGTAGCCTTTAATATTTGATTCTGTTTTATCTGTTAGGCTGGGTGATTAATTCAGATGTTTTCCAATTGAAAATTTGCTTTGACTTTCTCCCCCTTTTCTGGTAGTGCTTTGTGCTGTCCATTTTTGCCTCCTGACCACTTCATTCCCAGAACAAGAGAAAGTCTACTAAATATTACAAATGACATATTTTAATTACATGGTTGTTGCCTTATAGATTCCCAGAATCTTTTTTCTTTCTGACCTAAAATAAAAATCCATATTGATACTCTGTTATTTTAATTAAATAATACATAATGTTATTGAAGAAAATATAGTGTTTCTTAATCTTTCTACAACTCAAATTAGTATTTATTTTGCCTGTAGAAGTAAGCACTCTATGAAAGTGGTTGCTTACCAAAGCTTATGGGAAGTTTTGTTTATTTATGTGCATCCCTTGCCTGTACAGTTCTGTGGCTTTCGTGCCTTAGAGATGAAGTCAAAATTTCACTTCCTTTTTCTCAAACTTCTTTTTTCATCATGTTTTAGTCTGGCTTGCTTCCTGGCTAGCATTGTGATGGGTGAAAAGGAAGATTCCAGGGGCAGGAAACACATGAGAAATTTTCACAGTAGTTCATCTGAGGGACAAGAAAAGTTGGCTCAAGGTGAGTACAGATGAAATTAGGAGGAGAAGACATGGAGCTGGGGGATTTACAGGTTGGAATTGCTAATCAAGTATTTGTTCAATTCTCAATAGATGCTGTAAGACACACCCAGATATGTCTCATGAGGAGTGGCAGTATGAGAAACAGTAAAAACTGAAGTACAGAACCCTCCAAAAAAGCCGGCAGAGAGACTTGGAACTGGATTTGCAGACAGTTATAAGTGACCTTGTGGGTTCTAGGAGCCAAACATTTGTTATTTGTAGAGCAGCAAGTTCTCTTAACCATTGAGCCATCTCTTCAACTTCCCTACAAATGTTTCCTTAGCAGAAATTCTGACTAACTCCAATTTCAATTTCAAATAGTATAGAATAGGCTGCAAAACAATAGCTTATAAAGAAAAGTATAGCTGAGAAGGAAGAAAACTGCAAGCATGCTACTTTTTCATTCTTCCTAGTAGATTGCAGCCATTTAGTTCCCCCATTTAACTCTTGATATCTGTGAAACACATACTAGTCTTTGGGACGTTTGGTTTTCTATAGGTTTTCAAAGAAAAGATGAATTGCAACACAAAAGGAGAACTTAGAAACATTGATATTTCTCTGTAATCCTCTTGGGAAGCAATGAAGTACAGGGATGTGTTTAATATTCTAGATGAACCACTACTGTTGTCATGTCTATCTTCTGTAGAGAAAGCACATAGTGCATTGGGGAAAAATGACTCAGTAAAGACATTTTCAATAATGTTTTTCACACAGTCCAGTACTTTGTTTTTCTCTCACTTCATTTCATTGTACCTATTGTGTCTCAAAATCTCAGCCCCTTTTATTTCCAAATCTTTCCAGATGAAGTAGACATCTTTTAAAGATTTTACCCCAAATTAAAGAAAAACACATTACAAACTGTTAACTTTAATATAATGAGGCCGCTTACTGCCTTGGTATTTCAAAAATAATACAGAGAATTATTAAGAGAAATTCCTTTCTAATAAAATCCAGCTCAAACTGTGGTCTCACTATGCTGGGGTCCAGGACTCTCTTTTTCTAGGCAGAATACTTAGAGATTAGTCTTTTCTTCTCCTGGCCTCATCACTTCTCTTAGGCTTTCTTATAGCTATTTATACTAGAATACTGGGAAATGATGTAGGATGGTCATCTGTCTATGTGTTACTTTCATTGGTTAATAAAGAAACTGCGTTGGCCATTTGATAGGCCAGCCCTTA
>LOEQ01001810.1:13061-35802 GCA_001685075.1 Bramus lutescens
TGTGTTGTTATTTCGGGGTATAAGCTAGCCGTGTGGGAGCCGGGTGGGACAAAAAGCAGGCCTGCACTCCCCAATCACTACAAAATGTGCCCAAACTGCCCTTTAATAAAAAAAGAAGGGCAAATCATCAGTCACAAACAATGGAAGGGAGTGAGAGCAAGAAAGATGGATTTTAGTTACATTGTACTGTGAGGAGGCAGAGCAGTTTCTTTTTGTCTCAATTTTTTCTTCTTTGGACAGTAAGTACCCGGATAAGGTTATATGTGTTTAAGTGGATGGAGGAAAAAATGCTTTTTATTGAGTGTGAAACTGAGCATCTAAGCATTTATGATTTCCAGGAATTACTGAGTCCTGTTAAAATTTGTAGTCTTGAATTTTAGGTTAAATAATCAGAAAAGCTGCATTTATTTTCCTTCCACTGATGTCAAAATCTTCATAGAGAATGGAATAGGCAGATATAGTATATTATATTTGTAAGACATGCATGTAAAAGAAGAAATAGCCAAGGTAAAGATTCTACTTAGAAAGAGGAAGAAAGGGAAAAATTAAACAGATGAGCACAGCAGCAATTCTGAGATCAAGAAGGAAAGACATGTGAGCAGTCCCTATCCCTGGAAAGGGAATCCTGTGAGGAAAACCTGAGTTTACTTCTTTTATCTATTGTGCTCCATAGCTCTTTGCTCTGCCTTTGGGAAACTCTTCTTGTCTGATATTTGCAGAGCCATCACTTAAAGGGCATTACACAATGTGACTTTTTTATCTCCTGAGTTCTTTCACCACCTACTTCTTCTAAAACTGAAGTATATTTTTTCATTAATAAGTAATTAATCAGATCAGGATTAAAGATTTTGACTAAAGCCTTGAGTTTAATTATTCTTTACAAAAATGATAAATACCCACTTTTCAATTTTTATAAAACTATATCATGATAATATTCTTCCAGTATTATATAGTTTCCTTGCATATATAGAACACATATTACAAAACTTTTGAATCTCTGTTTTTCTCATTCATTGTACAAAGTTCACTGTAAGTGATGTTTCCTCCTGGACCACTTATTACATCTTCAAAGTATTCAGATTTTATAATTATAGTAATTTTATAATTATTCTATTTTATAATTGTGCTCTGCTGTGCAGAGATGACTCTGTAATTAAAAGGTCTTGCTGTTCTTCCAGAGGACTGAGTTTAGTTCCCAGCACCCATGTGTTGCAGCTTATAACCACTGTAACTGTAGCTCTAGAAGATCTAGTGCACCTTTCTGGCTTCTTTGGGAACCCCACACATGTGGTATGCACTCACACAGACACAGACACATGAATTATAAGGTAAAAGCAATTATGTTACATGTTTCTATTTTGGTGATTTCAAAGCATTAAGAACAAATGCAATGCTCAGCCACTAGCATGTATTTCAAAATAATTATGTATGTCTAATGAAGTTCACTTCTATAAAGTGTTCAGTACATAAAGTTATAATTTATAAGAAGTTAACTTCCTAGGTAAAATTGAATTCAATATTATAGGTTCAGGAAGGCATTTTTGTCCTTGAGATTAAGAATATTAGCATAGAAGAATGAGCATTAAACACATCAGTATACCTTAAATGATATAGAACATTTGATGAGAGAAATAACATGGATCACACCAAATATAATTGATGATTATAGTTGTTCCAACAACATACCAATTGTGTCTCACTTTTTCTTTATTCATTTATAATGAATAAAACATTTGAAATGAACAGCTGAAAATTTCTTTTGCCTTCTTATTCCAAAGATAAAAATAAAATGATTTAATAAAGGACCATGGAAGTATTGAAATAGTTATTCTATTGGATTTGGCCGTGTATTCTTTGACAATGCCTTCATATTTGTAAATATACAAATACCATTAGAAATGGAGTCAGAAAGCATTTATGAGGAAAAGGTAGAAAAGGCATTTGGTGTTGAGCAGCTAGAAATTTGAAAATGGTTTTGTGGATGAATATGTAGAAGAAAATTACTAAGAATGACATAGGGACAATATCATTCATCCCAGCTAGGAGAAAGCCACTGGTTTTGTGAACTATGACTGTTAAAGCAATTTATAGGACAGTGGTGTCATATAAGAAGTGACTGATGGATCTGGAAGCATGGAAACCTATTATTGAGTCTCAAGAGCAAAGAGGAGATAATTTAGAATTCAGTTAGCAAGACCTGAACATGAGTTGGTAGCACATGTTGACATTTAAGAGAACTGGGTGTCAAAGGGGTATGTAGATACTCACATAGTAGCTATAAGAAATGGTAGCCAGAAGGTAAGTTTCTAGAATAAAATCAGATCAGGTTACTGCTTTGTTCTGTTTGAAGATAGACGCTAAAAAGAAATCTCACACTAGCTCAGAATTGAGTATAATCAAGGGTTATTTATTTAGGGGTAGACTCACAGATCACAGTCCTCTACATGACTGGGGAACAGGAACTGAATCCCACAGCCAGAAGAGAGGCCAGGCAGGTGGGCAGTACATCAGCACTTATAGTATGAGGTCAAGTCCTAGTAGGCCGGAAACTTAAAGGCTACTACTGGCTGTAGAGTTTCCTACAGCACTGTTTTAGCAATCACATCCCATGTTTCCCTATAACACACCCTACTACATGTGTACAACTCTACATACACATGCACGGACATGCATGTGCATATAGAAGCCATGTCTTCCACAGTTGTTCTCCATAACTATTTTGTTTTGAGACAATATGTCACAGTGAACTGGGGAGTTAGCAGGTTGTTTGCTGGGAATCAAACCTGGGTCATCTGTAAGATCAGTCAGTGCTTCTAAGCACTGAAGCCCTCCCTTGTTAATTCTTCTCACCTTTTGTATTGTAATGACTCCAAGTGTCAAAATCCTTAGACAAAGATCTCATGTAAGTGGTGCTTTTCATGTATCATGACTGCAATATAAAGTTTCTTGGAAGAAGCATCAATTACATGAAGGACCTAGAAAGACTAGCTCACTGCTTTAGATAGTTTCAGTGTTCACACAGAGGTTTTAAGGTTCCAAAGCCAGAGCCAAATTATTTTGCCTTATCCTACTCCTTAAATTGCAATCCTTGCCCAACTCTGTGTTTGATCATTATACAAGAGCATTTGGAAACTACTAACAGTCTAATGAATTTTTCCAACCCAAAGTTAAACTGTCATCATAGAGTAAGAGTAAACTTAGGCTTCCTGATCTCTACTCAGCCACACTGCTGAGCCCACTAATGTATTTGAAAGGTATATACCTTTCTGAAATTTTTCATTTTGTCCTACTATTATAAAAACTCCATGAAACTGTTAACATGTTGGAACACAGAATGTAAGTCTGTGTTCCTGAGTCATGGTCACATATTTGACTCCAGAAAAAAATGTTTCTCATCTCCTTCAAGGTGAGACCTTTATGTTGACTACTACTTTGTGTTCTTAGTATTATAATGAACACCTGAACAGGTGTATTCTAGAGGAAAAGTGAAATGCTTTATCAGTTTTCCTAGAGCTCCTTATATTTCTCTGTTTGAGATTATCTGCTCAGAAATGCTTACTGACATTTTATTCTACCATAACCAGATCAAAATAATTATCAATAATGGAATCAACTATTTCCTTGATTTAAATCGGTAGTGATTCTGAATCTTAATAAGTTTGTTGATTAATATTCTTTTTATGTTTATATTCTATGGGAGGGGTTGAGAAGGCCCTTGTTTCTTGGAGCCCTAAACAGATCTTATAGCTGTAAATTCTATTTCCACATAACCTATAAATCGTCTCAAGCTGAGAATATCTTTTTGAGTATGTCTTTTACTCTCCCACACTCTAAAATTCAAGGATCCTTCTTATTGCCTTTTTCTAGAGATATAGGAGACCATTAGAATTCTGTTCCCCCCAATTTACAAGCAAACATATTATCAAATCTTTACTATTTCAAAATTTCAAAATATTTTGTTTTTATATTCCAATGAACTTTCTAACACTGGAAACAGACATATTTCAGGTTTTTTGTTCATGAACACAACATATTAATATGCAAATTTTAAATATATTTAGAAATAAATCGCCTCATATAGCTCAGTGTTACTACTTATTCATTACATAATTTCATTGGAAACACTATTTAGGGATCTGGCCAAATGATCATTCCCCGGTCTCTAATTTCTATGGCAAAAGAGAGATCATTGGAATGTGCTGTTTATTATCAAACTGTGTTTCTGGAAATAGTGCTTTTGCTTTTATTTACATAGTCATAATAAGTTTTTCTGACCTTCAACATCTATAGGAGGCTGGTGTAGGAAGTCCTTCTGTCTATGTGTTGCTTTCATTAATGAATAAAGAAACTGCCTTGACTTGTTGATAGGGCAGAACTTAGGTAGGCAGGGAAGACGAACTGAATTCTGGGAGAAAGAAAGCAGAGTCAGAGAAACACCATGGATCCGCCGCAGGGGCTAGACATGCTGGAACTTTGCTGGTAGGGCACCACCTCATGGTGATATACAGATTAATAGAAATGGGTTAAATTAAGATGTAAGAGTTAGCCAATAAGAAGCTAGAACTAATGGGGCAAGCAGTGTTTTAATTAATAAAATTTCTCTGTGATTGCTTTGGTTTTGGGTGGTCAGGATGAACAAGCAGGTCCTCCTAGAGGAGGTCAAAATCCTAATATATCCACAGACAATATATGATCTTCCCCCTGTAATGACAGCTGATGAAGAGTGCCTGAGGATTTAAATAAAGCAGAGTCAGAGATAAGAAGGAAACACTTACCTAGATGACTCAATAATGTAGTCATTGTGACATCAATCAAATAGACATGTGTAACTGTAAACATCTTGCTAGGGTAGAACATCATACTAAATAGCGTACTTACTTATGCCTCCTATCACAGACATGTTCAGTTTTAAATGAACTACTTTATAATAGGTAATATTAACTTACTACTTAAGTCCAAAAAGAAAAGAAGTTGATACATATAATACAGTGGAAAGTTCTATGAACTGGAGCCTATTCATGCAATTTCTGTTAATGGCTCCCACATCAGGTTCAATGTATCACATGGAAATATGTTTGTAGTTGCTAGCGTCTTTATTATCATTAAAACCAAAGGGTATTACATTCATCCCTATCAACAACTATCTGCTCATATCTCAGATAGTCAAATATGTCAACTTCTAAGTCCCCCACCTTGTTTTAAACTCTCATCACTTCACCTAAATCATAGAGCTGCTATTAGGAAGCTACTTTTAATCAATTAATTAGATTAAATATCATTAAAAGGCATTCTCTATCAAGTCAAAAAACTTAGGATAAAGTACAATGCATGTGAAATTTTGCATGTCAAGTTTTTATTATGAGCTCTATACTTACTCCCTTAGAAAGCAAAAGCAGTGCTTGGGGAGATGGTTTAGTGGGTAAAGGCAATTGCTTCATAAACATGAGTACCAAAGTTTGAATGTAGGAGACCTGAATAAAATTTGGTTACATGAGTATATTTAACTTCAAAGCTCTTAAGGGTAGATGGAAGGCAAAGGCAGGAAAATCCTGGGAAGAATCAGAATAGCTGGATAGGAACAAGGAGGAGAAAAAAATAACAAAGACCCTATCTCACCTCAGCCTATACACTGACCTCCATACAATTACAGTGTACTCCATTATTCACACCCAAGAATGAGTGCAAGAATACACATGCACACATACGTGAACACACACACACATACATGCACACACAGAGAGAGTGAGCATAAGAGCACTCTGCTATGATCCTACCTTTTCTTTCAGAGCTATTTTTAAGAGTTCTGTTGCCACCTCTTTACAGGTTGTCTTCAGTGGTGTTAAAAAGCAATTTGAGAAATCCTGGGAGAACAAGGCAGTAAGTAACATTCTGCTATGATCTGTGCTTCGGTGTCTGCCTCCAGATTTCCACCTTGAGTTCCTTATCTTCCCTTGATATTGAACTACTGTCTGTGAATTGAAACAATCTCTTCCCTCCCCAGATAGATTTGGGTCAGTATTTTTATCACAACAACTGAAAATAAAACTCAGACAAGGTACAATAGCAAAATACCATGAGCTGTGTAGATTATAAGAAAGAGAAGTTTAATTCTCCTAAGTATGGGAGCTAACAATCCAAAATCATAGCATAGGAGGACTTGAAACAGTGACTGCCTATTTCATTCCAAAGGTCTCTCTTCTTATTTAACCTCACATGCCTCTAGGAAGACAAATGGTTCTGACTGCTTTTTTTTGTGAGCAAGTTTCATTCTTGCTCTCACTGCCTTTAGATCTAATCAGGCTTCAGAGTCACTAATGTAATCTAACAATCATCTTTCTGTTTTGTCTGTGACGTGGGGGAGAAACAGCCTTATTATATAAGACCACTATGCTCTCAATCTTTATAAGAAAAGAAAATCTAGGTCAACTTGATAAATGAATAATTTTAATACCAATACAGTAGGGTCACAGACTGGCAAACAGTTCTCATATTTGAACCAGAATACATGGAAAACATAAAATGCCAGGTTCCCTTTAGGAAGAACCCAGAGATATGGTGAAAACTGTACAATGGGTTAGGAAGTTCCTCTGTATATGTGCTACTTTTATTTATTAATGAATAAAGGAACTGCTTTAACATACATCAGGGCAGAACAGAGCTAGGCAGAGAAAACTAAACTGAATGCTGGGAAGAAGGAGGTAGAGTCAGGGAGATGCCATGTAGCCACCAGAGGGAAAAGATGCAAACCACAAGCCTCATAGTAAAATATAAAATCATAGAATTGGGTTAATTTAAAGATAAGAGTGAGCTAGAAATATGCATAAGCTAATAGGCCAAGAAGTGCTATATTTAATACAGGTTCTGTGTGATCATTTCTGTTCTGGGGAGCCAAAAACAAACAAGCAGCCTTCATACAAAATATTAGTGTCCAGCGTGGAGCTAGAACCTATAACCTTGGAGTTAAGAGAAATCTCAGTCAACAGCTGGCACCAATGTGGATAATTAAATTCACTTGAAACCTGAGAGAGTATGGGAAGTAATTCTAGACTCAAAAGAACACAATTAAGTATAGCTTCTTGGTACCAGCATTTTATTGGGTGGGCTCTGTTTGCTAGATGCAAGAGTATCTCATTGAAGAGAGGATTCCTGACTTATCTTTAGCTACAAAAGCCTTGCAACTCTTTTAAGATGCCACCACCATACAACACTTAAATGGTGTTTATGAATAGCCAACAGCATACTTCTTGGTGGTGGCAGCATGGACTTTGAAACACCATGGAGTTCTGGCAATAAACATGGCTCCTACCAGTACCTCTGACATGAAGCTAGACTCTCAGAAAGCTAAGAAATGGGTGTATTCAGCTGTCAAAATCATGGCTTTATTCCTAGCCATATTGATTCATGTGGTTAGAAAAAGAGAAATATATGGTAAAACTAGATTCAGATGAAAAAATCAACCTCAAAATGGTTTACAATGTGTTGAAAAATATATATGTATGCTTGGGAGAGAAAAGAAAAAGGATAAATCTTTTTTTTTTTTAAAATGAAGAGAGTAGTTGTGTGTGGTGGCACAAACCTTTAATACCAGAACTTGGGAGGCAGAGGTAGGCAGATCTCTCTGAGTTCAAGAACAGCCTGGTGTACAGAGTAAGTACCAGGATAGCCAAAGATACACAGAGAATCCTTGTCTCAAAAATCCAAAAATTAAAAATAAAAATAAAAGAAATAGAGTTTAAAATAAAGGCATGTAAAAATGGAAAACACAGAGAATCTGGATATTGTATGTTATTATGTTGCCCTTGAATTGTATGACTGCTGAGGAAGGAGCAACAGCTGCTAAAAGACATTTGATTATAAATGCTACAGGATTAATCCAACCTACATATTTTGAAAATGTCTTGACTTCAAAATTTAAGCAAAAAGATATGTTACTTTGGAGAAGAAGTTTTCCTTTTGTTTTCACAGGAAATGAGAGGCTTTGAATTCATTCTGGGTTAAGAAAAATCAGGTTTGTTTAGAGAAGATCCCCGGAAAAAAATCTCTTATAGGAACTGACAACCCAGATGGTCTAACATTTCAGATGATCTTTGTGGAAGTTTCCTCTTAGTTCTACATCCAGGACAGCCTCAAGACTGTTGACTGAGATGGTCAAACCTCATGGAATATTCCACTCAGGACTTGGCCATAATTGTAAATTTTCTTTAGATCCCCATAAGATTACTAGTGTCCCCAGTTAGCAGAAAATAGCCTAGAAAACTATACCCACATTCCTCAAAAATGGATTATGAATGTTTGCCTTTGTTTAGAATGTTGGTTATAAGTTGTTTTGGATAATGGTCAGGAAAAAAGGATATTCAATTCAGAGTTCTTATTTTGAAAAAAAGGAGGGGGTGCTGTGGGACAATGCTCTTGTTCCTTTAAAGGTTTGTGAATTGTCCTGGCTTAATAAAATACTGATTGGGCAGTAGCCAGGCAGGAAGTATAGGTAGGGTGACCAAGCAGGATGGTAGGCAGGGTAACCAGAATGGAGAATTCTGAGAAGAGGAAAAGTTCCGTCTGCAGTGGTCACAGAGGAGGCCAGATACAGAGGAAGCAACATAAGAATGCATCACTGATAAAAGATACCAAGCCACGTGGCTAACATAGACAAGAATTATGGGCTAACTTATGATGTAAAAGTTAATAAAAGCCAGAGCTAATAGGTCAACCAGTTTATAATTAATGTAGACCTCTGTGTGTTTCTTTGAGTAGCTGTGGGAGCAGGCAGGACAGAAATCTCAGGCAGCAGTACAGTAAACATCTCCTCCTCAAAGAAGCTATTGTCATGTTATGAAGTTTTTTGTTTGTTTGTTTTGTTTTGTTTTGTTTGTTTTTTTTCTTATTCTAAGCTTTTTAATGCTGTGTTGACAGAGGTTTCTGTCCCACCCAGTCTTACAGCTGTTTAGTCCCAAATAAACACACAGAGGTCTACATTAGTTAGAAACTGGTTGGCCCCATAGCTCAGGCTTTTCTTATTTACTAATTCTTACATCTTATATTAGCCTGTCATTCTTGTCTATGTTAGCCATGTGGCTTGGTACCTTTCTCAGTGAAGCAGTCACATCTTGTTTCCTCTGCATCTGGGTCACAACTGCAGACTGAGTTTCTCTCTTCCCAGAATTCACCTGTTCTCATTGCCCCACCTCTACTTCCTGCCTGGTTTCCTGCCTATACTTTCTGCCTGGCTACTGGCCAACCAGCATTTTATTGAAAATAGTACAAGTGAAAGGATGAAAGACCACTGTCCCATAGCAGTGCTAGATAGGAAATGGAAGTTTTTCTTAACAAACTGTTATATGTTTTAAGATTTCAAAATTTACATATACCTGTTTATTATAAATATTATTAGTAATAGATTTATAAGTCATTGCACACTTAAAACATGGTATATTTCTCCTTAGATAACTGCATGATTAAGAATAATGTTATTATCATAATATTGAAGATTCATATTTGTAAGTGTGCTGCAGATTATTTGAAAAGAAATCAAAATTTTGATTACATATAACCATATTTAAATATTAATGTGATTGTCAATACACAAACTGAGATATATTCCACTTTTACTATATCTCAGGATAACTATTGTCCTGCATAGGTAATAAAATCTTTTTTGGAAGCCTTCAGTTGTTCCTGAAATTTATTATTTCGAAAAATTAATTCAAAGATATTAGAGCATAGATAATTTAGAAGTGCGTCTAGAACAAAATTACACCCAAACACACACACACACACACACACACACACACACACTTGAAAAGTAAGAAAATTATCCTAAAAAATGGTTAATTCACTATGATTACTATGAACAAAATCTGATTTTTTCCCAGTTTCCAATTTAGAGTTACATTCCACTTTATGCTGTAAAAAAGCAATTAAAATATTTTAATACTCGAATCATAATCTCTATCACTCAATTCTTATGTAATAACTGAATTAGGAAGGATTTCATAACCAGTTTGATTATTATTAGAATTGGAGTCTTAATTTGATCTGCTTCAAAATTAGAATGTGTTGTCAGTAAAATTTATGGTTAAATTAAATATTTTAATAGCAGAAAGCCAGTGAGCATAACCAAGCTTGGTAAGAATTCTCCAGGTTCCACAGAATGATGCCCTATTATATAGAATCAGCACACCATGGAGAAATATCTCCATTTGTAAGTTTTATCACAGGAAATTAATTAACAAATCAATATGGATATTAATCAAACACCTTTATGTAATATTGGAGAGCTGAAATTGACCATCATTAATATGATGTAATCAAATCTATAACCAAGATTGGCACGTAGTTTGAATGACTCAGCAAAAAGTTAGAATCTTTCACCAAAATGGAAAAACAAAATTTTTTGGATTAAGATTTCAGTTCTTGTAAGAGATCTTGGTGGTGGACCATAATTTCCACATTCTGTTTACTATATTCTCTCTCATTGTTTTGGTGGATAAGCACTGTTGATAGGGAAATTATCTTATTGAGAGTGAAAGAATGTGTTGGGTGGGAAACATGGGCAGAGTCTGAGAAGCATTTGAGAGGATGAAGAATATGATTAAAATAAACTGCATGAAAGAAGTTCTAAATATATCAGTAAATACAAATAATCTTATCGTGAACAGTGAACAGTTGACATTAAAATTTTCATTGCTAAATCTGAAAATGGTAGTGACAGAAAGATCTATTTATGAGTTTCACTTTCTGCTATAGAGTTTACAAAAAAAACTAACACATTTTGTTAAAAGATACTTTCTTGGAAATTTTCTTGACTAGCCTTTCAAGTAAGTTTGGAAAACTCTAAATTTTTGAACATTTCACTAATACCCTTAAAGAGAAAAGCAGCCATTGAGGTGTGAAAGTGTTTGTTTCTGCAGAGAAGAAAAAAAAAAACAGATTGCTTGGCATTTTTAATTGTGGAAATCATAGTTTGCTATAATTTAAAAATTGTGGGCTACTTTTCATTATTTAATACAATATAACACTCAGATGATCACATTCTCAAGTTTTATTTTTATTTTATATTTTTTTCTTTCTTTTGAGGTTATATGATACTTCTATCGTTGACAAGAAATTTTGACTAATAAACATACAGGAAAATAAAAATGGGGAAAGGTTGCAACATCTATTTAAAACTAGAATTTTGTCTGGTAAAATTGAAGTAATTCAGAAAAAAAATAGCGCACTGACATTTTTACTTTTACCAAGCATCATCAGCTCATTAATCTTTTCCCTTTAATTTCCATTAATGTTCACCTTGGTTTCTATAAATGAACCTAGCAGAATCACATCTGTCAGCTTAGATCATGGTGAAAAGGACAGAAGAACATTTGAATTAGACAAGAAGTCCCTGTGGTGACTCCTTTCCGAAAAAAATGGGTCTTATAAAGTGAAACAGGCAGCAGGCCTTCAATGCGTGTGAGGGAAGGACTCAAATGCTCTATGTAATTTGAGCTTGATACATTTCATAATTTTGGTCTGAAAGACACCATGAATCTGTAGCATAAATAGCATTTTTTGTACATTTTCTTAAGCAAAATAAGACAGAACTAAAAGTTTATCCCCTTAAAGTGGAGAGTTTAGAGGGCTATTAGTTCTCCATCTTTGAGAGTAAATACTTTTGAAATAATTGTATTCTCAGGAAATTATCACTATGCTTGAGGAGAGATGGTAAGATCACTCAAGTGACAGTGTTCAGAGCAGCAGAGGTCAACACCTGAGGATGGTGGAGGAATGGAAAGACTAGAGAGGAAGATTTTACTCTTTCTGCACGTGTGCCACTGTTTCTATACGGAGATGTACAAGGGCTTTCCAAGATGGACATTGTGATGGTACCTTCAAAATTTAAGTACTTACACTTCCTTTATAAGGACATAGAGAGTCCTAAAAAATCTTGCCTTTGTTATTCATAAAATTAATTCTATTTTTTTAATCCAAGGGAAGTGATTTCAGTTAATTTGTAAGATAACATTTTGTACTTTTAAGATTAACTTTTACATTTTATTATTACCCATTTATAGTTTATTCTATGATTTACTCATCTGCATCAAATATCTGGCCTTGCAATATTATAACAAAACATAGTCACTGTATTAGTTGTCTTTTCTGTTATACCTGGCTTAAGCAATTTAGGACAATATAGGTTTATTTTGGCTCTTTGAGCTTGCAGTTTTAATCACAGTCTAGTATGATGGTGAAGTCATGGCAGTGAGAGCATACGATGGCTAAGCACATTGCAGAAACAATCAGGAATGAAAGAAATAGGCCTATTTTCTTTCTGAGTCTTATTCCACACAGGATCTACAACAATATAGGTCTTTCTTTTACAATTAAACTTCTCTGGAAGCATCCTTGCATCCAAGCCTGGAGGTGTGTTTCTGTAGTGACTGTGAATCCTATCAAATCTAACTGGATGACTTTTGCATACATTAGGCATGTTTCCTCCTATTTACTGATTAATATGAGTTATATATTCTAGATGGTACACATTTCAATATTTTTACTCATATATTAATTATTTGTTTTGTATTACTGGGTATAAAAAGAAATGGAAAATCAGATAGCTAGGTGCTTCAGAGTTTTAAATGTTTAGTTAAATGGGAAATTGTGGAACTACATATAATCCTAAAACTTTTAATCAATGTATCTTGAACTAGTTCATGGGCCTTTGGTTATATGTTTGGAAACCCGGCCACATGTACACGGAATACATATATATTTCCTTAAATTCAGACACAGGTGTAGAGTGATATACATACTAACAAGGGGTCTCTCCATAAAAGTTTTTTACTATAATTTGTTAAAATAATTTTTTTTATTTTACATTCCAATCCAAGTTCACTCTCCCTTTCCTTCTCCCACTCTTCCTATATTCCCCCCCACTCCACCCCAACATCTACTCCTCAGAGATGATAAGGTCTTCCATGAGGACTCAATAAAATAGGGCACATCACATTGAGGCAAGAACAAGGCCCTCCCCCCTGTATCTAGGCTGAGGAAAATATCCCTCCGTAGGGAATGGGCTCTAAAAAGCCAGTTCATGCATTAGGGATGAATACTGGCACCACTGCCAGTGGCCCCACAAACTGCCCAAGCCACACGACTGTCACCCACATTCAGAAGGCTCAGTGTGGTCTTATGCAGGCCCCCCAGCTGTCAGTTCAGAGTCATTGAGCTCCCACTAGCCCAGGTCATCTATTTCTGTAGGATTTTCCATCATGGTCTTGACTTCTTTGCTCATATTATTGCTCCTCCTTGTCTTCAACCAGCCTCTGAGAACTTGGACCAGTGCTTAGCTATGGAACTCTGCATTTGCTTCCATCATTCACTGAATGAAGGTTCTACGATGACAGTTAAGGTAGTCAATAATCTTATCGCAGGAGGAGGGCAGTTCAGGCATCCACTCCACTATTACTTAGATTCTTAGCTGGGGTCATCTTTGTGGATTCTTGGGAATTTCTCAAGTGCCAGGCTTCTTGCTAACCCGATAATGGCTACCTCTATCAAGATATCTCTTTCCTTAAATGCAAATAGATCCATATTTATCACCATGCACAGAACTCTGGTCCAAGAGAATGAAGGACTTCAACATAAATCCACCAAACCTCACAGATTAGAAAGTGGGAAGTAGCCTTGAATACATAGGCACAGGAGACCACTTCTTGAATTTAACATTAGTAGCACAGATACTGAGAGCAACAATGAATAAATGGGACTTCCTGAACTG
This sequence comes from Bramus lutescens, assembly GCA_001685075.1. Classification (NCBI taxonomy): domain Eukaryota; kingdom Metazoa; phylum Chordata; class Mammalia; order Rodentia; family Cricetidae; genus Bramus; species Bramus lutescens. The sequence continues at coordinate 26,818 of LOEQ01001810.1, forward strand.
AGAAGTTTCTATAAGGCGAAGGACATGGTGAACAAGACAACATGGCAACCTATTGAATGTCAAAAGATCATCACCAACCCCACATTTAACAGAGGGCTGATCTCCAAAATATACAAAAAATTCAAGGGCGGATATAGGAGCAGGGAAGAAGATATCTACATTAAGGGAGCCATTTTAGGGTTGTAAAGAGACTTGGCTTTAGAATGGATCCCAGCATCCACGGGATGTCCCCAGCTAGGTTCTTGGGCAGCAGAGCAGAGGGTGCCTGAATTGGCCTTGCCCCACTATTACAATGATGATTATCTCAAATATCACCATAGAGTCTTTGTCCGGCGATGGAAGGAGATAGAGACAGAGACCCTCATCAGAGCAACGGACTGAGCTCCCAAGGTCCAGTTGAAAGACAGAAGGAGGGAGAAGATGAGCAAGGAAGTCAGGGCAGCTAGGGGTTGGTCCACCCACTGAGACAGTGTGACTGTTTTAATGGGAGCTCACCAAATCCAGCTGGATGGGGACTGAATGAGCATCACTAGTTTGGCCTGAGAGACTTACACCGACTGTTACCGAGCTGACTGAGAAGCCATTGATTAAGGCACTGGGACATGTTTCTACTGCATGTACTGGCTTTTCCAAACCCTAGTCTATTTGGATGCAAAGCTTCCTAGGCCAGGATGTAGGGGGGAGGGCCTTGGACTTCCCACAGGTCAGGGTTCTCTGCCCTCTCTTAAGGAGGGAGGGGGAGGGAGGAGAATGAATGGGGGAGTGGGAGAGTAATGGGAGGAGGGGAGGAAGTGTAAATTTTTGAATGGAAAAATAAATAAATAAAAATAAAAAATAAAAGTTCCAAGTAGCAGAAAAAAAAGAATTCAAGAAACTAGACATCAACATACAAAATAATTCAACTAAACAGTAATTTCTAGTTCTAAACAGAGAATTCCCAAAAGAAGAATCTCAAATGGCCAAAAGACACTTAAGGAATTGTTCAGTATCCTTAGCTATTAGGAAAATATAAATCAAAAGAACTCTGAGATATCATCTTATACCTGTCAGAATGGCTAACATAAAAACACTGATGAAAGCTTATGCTTGGGAGCATGTGGAGTAAGGAGAGTATTCCTCCATTGCTGGTGGGAGTGCAAACCTGTATAGCCACTTTGGAAACCAGTATGGTGGCTCTTCAGAAAATTGAAAATCAATCTACATCAAGAAGCATCAATACTACCTTTGTGTATATACCTAAAGGATGAACATTCATACCAGAAGGACATTTGCTCAACTATGTTCATAGCAATATTATTCATAATAGTTAGAACCTGGAAACAACCTAGATGCACCTTAACCAAAAAAAAATGGATGAAGAAAATGTGATACATTGACACAATGGAGTACTACTCAGCGGTTAAAAGCCATGACATTTTGAAATTTGCAGGCAAATGGATGGAAGTAGAAAAAAATCATTCTGAATGAGATAACCCAGACCCAGAAAGACAAGCATGGGATGTACTCACTCATAAGTGGATATTGGAAATAAAGCAAAAGATAATTAACCTACAGTCCACAACCCCAGAGAAGCAAGGAATAAGGAGGACCCTAAGAAACAAAGGGAGCAATACATGGATCCACCGAGAAGAGGAAATAGACAAGATCTACCCAGGAAATTTGGAGCATGGGGCCAGGGAGGAAGATAGAAGGGGAGAAGAGAGGGGAGAAAGGAAGGGGAAGGAGAACATGAGTGATCAGGATGTCTTAGTTGGGGAAAGGAAAGAGACAAGACCAAGGAAGAAGATATTTCTATAAAGGTTTTACTCTTGAGTATTGTGAGCAATCCATGGATGCTTGGGAGGAAAATTTATTTATTAAGAGATGAAATAGGGAACACATACTCAAGTGACACCATTGCATCTTGGTTCACCATGGAAGAATGAAGAAAGCTCTGGACCAGGTCACTGAAGGGGCACATCAGAAGCCTACCAAGACCAAGCAAGAATGAGTTCAAAACCCTCTCTCCCAAATCGTATTTGGGTGCATATCAGAGAAAGCCACTGCGATGGCAGGTCACCTCCAATTGTCATTGGCTAGACAGATTAAGCTTCCATGACACTTGATAATTTGAAGTTTTTGATGTTCTTTTTTTCCCTTTTTTTCCCAAGTGATTTTTATTGAGCTCTACATTTTTCTCTGCTCCCCTCCCTGCCTCTCCCCTCCCTGCTTCAACCCTCCCCCAAGGTCCTATGCTCCCAATTTACTCAGGAGATCTTGTCTTTTTCTACTTCCCACGAAGACTAGATCTATGTAAGTCTCTCTTAGTGCCCTCATTGTTGTCTAAATTCTCTGGGATTGTGGTTTGTAGGCTGGCTTTCTTTGCTTTATGAAGATGTTCATTCAGAGCATGTAGGTCTGTAATTGTTGCATTAAGAATTCATTTTATTACATCAACATTTGTGAGAATCCTTAACTCTTATGTTCTCCTCAGTGCATATGATATTCTAGTTTTGAGCTAAAAATACTATAAATTCATCCTTTAATAAAATTCATTTTAATTCAGGTAAATATATTTAATACAACATGATTATTTTAAGCCATAATATTTCCTCATATGTTAGTTTTAGTTTTCTTAATTATATCTTTATTGCTGTTCTATTTTTGAAGCAAAGTAATTAGGATAGCAAGAGTTAAAGAATTATTCATAAATTAGATTTTTAAAAAATCAGTCATCATTGATGACATACCAATGGCCAATTCTCAAGGCACAAAAGAGTGGGCAAATTAAAAGTGTTTTTGAAAACACGATCATAGGTCTCTGTATTGAATAGCCTTAAAAATTCTGAAATATTTTCTAACACTGTTGTTTCATTTGAGCAGGGGATGTAATTGTATCCATTCTCAACTTGAGGGAGAATTATTAATGAATAGTGCGCATTCTGTCAAAGTAACAGTATTATCAATGTGTCAGCAGTGACGAATAAGACAAAGTCACAATGAGGTATCAAGTCTCAATAAAACATATTCATTCCTTCTAAAATCAATTCTCAATACTCACATTGGATTCCATTGGCCTGTGAGACCTGGCCTCCACCTACCTCTCCTACTTTAATAGTATATGCTATTTGTTTCGTACCTGAGCATTAGTCATATTGGCTCTTTTATCTTCATTTAACAAATCAAGGCATACATTTAAGGATTTTATTTCTCTTTGTTCTTTTTTGGTGGGGGAGGGTGTTTGCTCTGATTGTGATTAGCAGTCAGCCCAACAGCTATGGTTTATAAGTATTAATTGGCTAATTAAAACAAAGCAACTCCTGAACCAATTCTTTTCCCATCATTCTTTTTAACATCTTTTTTAACATCTAAAATTATCTTGTTCATTGACTATTCATTTCATTGTTTAGTCATTCCCCAGTTGAGTTTCATAAAGGCAAAGAGCTTATTCCCTATGGCACAGGGCTTAGAACATGCCTGACACTGAGTAAATGCTCCATAAATTCTCTGTAATAGAAGGATTGATTGAATAATTGCTCTCAACTGCTCACAGTATGGCTTTTACTGTTTTTTTTTAACCTATATACAAGTGTGATGGTGCATTGCTCAGTTCTTTGTATCAACTGAGATAAAGACAAAAAAAATTCAGACTCAGAGGCAGTTTCTGTGCATCCTGTTTGCCTGCTGTTGGAAGTTAGAACCTGCAGTGACTTAAACTGGAGACTGCAATTTCATGGAAACAACAATATCTTGCATAATTTAATAGAAATTTTATTTTAATCAGAAAGATATTGACTTTCCAGAAACTTGCTATCCATTTACATGAAACATCCTAACTGTATGTTTAATTTTTTTCACCTGAGAATTAAAAACAGTACAGAGGCCCACAAGTGTGTCATGTGCAGAGACTGAGGGTCTGAAAAGCAGTCAGTCCTAAATGGGATGTCTTCCTCAAGTCTCTCCCCTCAGAGCTCATCTATGCAGAAGAGGAGGCAGAAAGACTTTAAGCACCAGCAGTGATGGATGACTCCAGGAAAACAGTATCTTTCAGACAGAACAGGACTAACACACATATAAAACTAAGTGGTACTCTGACATCGTGCCCAGGGTCTGCACAGTTCACGTTAGATAGAAGTCACAGAGCTGGAAGGGGGAAGTAGACACTAGTTCCAACCCCTAAGCAAGAAGCTTTCTGCAGTTGCTATTCACCAGCAAAAGAAAAATTAGTTTCGTTAGTGAATTCTAACTGGACATATTAACCACATTTCAGGGCAAAGCCATGCCCAGCAGTAGATAGCCAACAAAATAAAATGAATAACCTTTTTGTAGGCATTTTGCTTTATTTCTCTTTGTTTGGACTTTTTTTTGTCTTATTGGTATGTTGTTATTATGTTTATTTTGTTTTAACTTTTTTTTTGAGGAGGCGTTGTGTTTCTTTTAGTTTTTGAGGGGGTGATTGTGGAGTTGGATGGATGGAAAGGTGGACAGGTTAGAGTGGCGTTAGGGGAGGGGAAGAATGATATTGTACAGAAACTTTTTCACTTAAAATGTAAAAAGGCATAAAATATAAATACTAATTCAGATCATATTGGGAATACATTACTAACTGTTTTATAGATTTCAGAAATTTTACATAGTATTTTGGGCTAAACCAACAGCTAAGTTTTGGTGATTTTTGGAGACGGTTTTGAAATCTTTATTGATATTTTATTACTTAAACTGTGTATGAAGAAGAAAGCAGCTATGGAAAACTTAGCAGAAGGTTTATTGATGATGTGTTCTACTACTTTCTTTTTACTAAGCCATTGAAGACTACATTTTCTCATTCAGTGAGTCCAGTTTGATCGCATGCTCGTTCAGTCCCAGTCCAGCCGGATTTGGTGAGCTTCCATTACATCAGGCACACTGTCTCAGAGGGTGGACCAACTCCTCGCGGTCCTGACTTCCTTGCTCATCTTCTCCTGCCTTCTGGTCTTCAACTGGACCATGGGAGCTCAGTCCAGTGCTCTGATGTGGGTCTCTGTCTCTATCTCTGTTTATCCCCGGACGAAGGTTCTAAGATAATATTCAAGATATTCATCAGTGTGACTATGGGACAAGGCCAGTTCAGGCACCTTCTCCTCTGCTGCCCAAGGACCTAGCAGGGGACATCCCCATGGATACCTGGGATCCCCTCTAGAGCCAAGTCTCTCGCCAGCCCTAAAATGGTTACCTTAATGAAGATTTCTTCTTCCCTGCTCCTATATCTTCCCTTCCTCCATCTCAACCCTCCCACTCCACCAAGCGCTGAGAAGCCATTGATAACGGCACTGGGACTTGTTTCTACTGCATGTACTGGCTTTTTGGGACCCTAATCTATTTGGATGCATACCTTCCTAGGCCTGGATGGAGGGGGAGGACCTTGGACTTCCCATAGGGCAGGGTACCCTGCCCTCTCTTAAGACTGTAGGGGGAGGGAGGAGGGGAGCAGGAGGGGAATGGGAGGAGGGGATGAAGGAGCAATTTTTGAATGGAAAAATAAAAATAAAAATAATACATTTTCTCTTTTACATTGTTCTTTTGCCAAACACTTCTGCCTGAGTCAATGGTCTTCCTGAGCAGTTTGTTCTACATGTAGATAATCCAACTCAGGTTACAGCCACAAAAATAATTTATTTGTTAGGGTTAAGGAATTCTTCCTAAAAAAAGACTCTTGAAACACATTTAAGTATGACTTATGGCATTGTCTACCTTTTCAAAGGATTTACATTCTACATAGAAGGAACCAACTAAAGAAACAAAATGTGATTAAAATCAGGAATCAAAGTACTCCTTAATGACTTTCTATTCAAGCATAAGTGGACTTTAGCAAGCACCTATGCACTAGTCATAAATGTAAATATTCCTACCAACAATCAATAAAGACAGTGAATTCTGGGTATGATTTCAGGAAATGAAATCCTACGATTTGTTCCTTCCCTTTGATATTTGATGAAAGTTCCTCAACTGATATTTCAAAGAAAGTGCCAACTTAGGTGATGATGATAGTAATTTATGAAATTATACAACAAATATGTAAATGGGTAGTTTATAAATGAATGGTGACCAAAAAGGATGGAGATAAGGTCATTAGTATTATTGAAGATAAAGAAAAATGCATAACAATGGTAAAAGAATGAGAAGGGGTGCTGTCAGAGGAATGAAATTCAAGAAATACATCCAGAGATTCAAACAACCACAGTAACATCAATGTCAGCGCCTCAGGGACAAGTGTAAGTTGCTTGGTTTAAAAAGACCCAGTGAGAGGATGGGGAGAGAACTCAGTTGCTAAAATGCTTGGAGCCCTGAGGTCTCACAAAACCTACAACCAAGAATGACTTCTTGCTTATACATACACACACGTATATACACACACACGCACAAAATCTGTAAATAGATGTTCACATATATACAGACATATAAACAAACACATATGTACACAAATAAATGTATATACACATGTAAATATACACATCAAAGTTTGTAAGCCTTTTCCTTGCACTGTGCATGTTTGGACAGGTGTCACAGCTTGAAATTGAACTGATCTCCAGACAATAGCTTAGTTCACTGGAAATTCTTTCAGAGGAATACTCATTTAAACATTTAGTTCATTTCCATTTGACAAATCTTTATTGATTTTCTCTATATGACCCATAAAAATGGGATTGATCGGTAATAGATTTTTGCAATGAGAAAGAGTAGGTTAGGAAAAAGTTTTCTGTTTGAAATATATTGAAGGAAGATTAAAATTATTGAACATTTTCAGGCAGCAATTATATTAGCTACAATTGAATATGTTTTTGTCCCTTTAAAATTCATATATTAAAAAGCTACCCTCATTTTGGTTTATGATATTTGAAGTTGAGTCCTTTGTAGTTAGAACTACAAGAAAGTAGTGCCTACCTAATGTAATTAGTGTCCTTGAAAGAAGTGAAGGCCTCAGATATTTTTTTTTCTTTTCAGACATCATTCCTCTGTCTAGCTTTGGAGCCTGTCCTGGAACTCACTCTGTAGACCCAGATGGGCTTGAACTCACAGAGACCCTACTGTCTCTGCCTCCTGAGTGCTAGAATTAAAGGTGTGTGCCATCACTGCCTGGAGGCCTCAGATATTTTATGAGTATTTCTCTCTCTGTTCTATGACATTTCTTTCTCTTCACTTCTCTACATAGAAGAGGAGCATCTTAAAATAAGTTTTAACCCCATTATCACAACTCAGTCATGATCTTTGAATGGTTAGATTTACCAGCCATCCAAATTTTGAGAAATTCCTGTTGCTGAAATCAATAAGTCTGTGACATCAGTTTAGCAGATAAAAACTGTTATTTTCTACATTTGTGAATGCCTTTTCCTAAATTAGTAGAATCTTAATCCTTAGATAACCAGAAAGAACCCACTAACAGCTGTGACCACATGATTTAAAATGTGAGACTAATCTGTAGAGCACAACTTGGTGAGCTATGTTATGTAGAAAGAATGTGTTCCTCTGGTTAGTTGGACCCCCTGCTTCCAACTTGAATAATTGCTCACCCCAAGAACAACTTGTTTCTCTTACATTATTATCTGGTAAATTTCTAGTGAAACCCTTAGCAATACTGATGACTCTAGATCTTTGAACACACTTTGAGTAACATGGTTATTGGGTTATAACAATTTCCATCAATGACTTTTGAAAGAGAACTTCCACAGCCACGGTACTGAGGTATCATGAATGCAGCTTCCCTATAGTTTCTAGGATATACAATCTCACAGCAGATATCTTCTCTTGGACCTCTGTCTCTTGTAATTTTTCTGCCCTCTCAGTGTTTTCTGAGCTTTCCTCAAAGGAGAAGAAAGAACTGATAGAGACTTATGAAAATGATGGCCTCATCAGCTCTAAAGATTTACCCTGGGCCAAGGAGAAGGTAACAAAACAGGCGCTTTAATGGGTTGTAAACAAAAGTAAGAAATAAAAATATGAATTCATACAGATGATCGCTCATTTAACTAACCAATCAACAAATTTTTAAAAAGGTAAATAAAATTCTTCAGAGAGGAATGATGATAGAAAAGGGAGAAAAAGTCTTGGAGCTAAAAAGACCCTTTGAACTATTAAGAATTGTGATAGGGATGCGGAAGTGTAGCTCTCAACAACTGAAGCTCCCAGCAGGGGTACGGGTGGAGAAGGACTCAGTTTCCTTAAAGGGCTGACTATAGGGAGTTTAACCATGCTCCAGTGAGTATATGGGCCACACAAATTGAACTTCTTCCCCTTCTTTTTTTTTTTTGAGGGGTGATCACAAGGGTTAGGTGGGCAAACCTGAGAAAACTGGGAAGTGAGTGTTCTTGGTGTTCATGATGAAAAATTCCCAAATAATCAATAAAAATATTATGAGAAGAGGATGGTCTTTATTATATAACAGGAATAAAATTTGCATGGTTTTAGAGATTATTACCTCAAATTATTTCTAAGATACAACTTTGCACTAGAAAAAAAGTAGGTATTCCTTTGGTCAGATGATTCCTAACTACATCATCATTAAGGGACCAAACAACTCTCATGGGCCTTCTAACATGATATTTTGGTATGACATAAGTTCTGAAAAGCCTGGCAAGAATCTACTCATGAAGAAAGTTTCAACAAACCCATTAAAACACATAATTCTCTGGAAACAGGAGGACCTGTATTTTCCAAGACTGTATCTATCATGAAAAAAGAAAAACAAGGGAATATTCCATAATAAAAAAAACTGAGAAGCATGACAGCTAATGGAATATATGACTATGAACTGGAAGGGGGAAATGCTATGTAGAACATTGATGACCAAATTAGAATTTTAGGCATTGTGGTACTTTGAATAAGAATGAGACCCATTGGCTCATATATTTTTTTCGAGTGTCTCATTTTCTTTTTTTTATACTTTTTTACTAAAAATTTCCACCTCCTCCCATTTCGCTCCCATCCCCCCCCAATTCCCCTCCCCCTCACTCTCCAATCCAGAGATCAATC
>LOEQ01001810.1:80150-90684 GCA_001685075.1 Bramus lutescens
AAATACCCCTTTAAATCCCAACTGGCGTGGGATTGTTTATGACTTACGCCTTCAAATATACACATGAAAAAGTTTTCTCCAGTGTGATTCATAACTTCTAGTATTATTTTTAGAGTATGTTGGTAGAATTTTGCAAAATGCTAGAATTGTAAGGCACTATAAACCTATTTATTACGACTCTTCTAGAAACTGACATTTTACTTGTAACATTAAGGTGATTTTTGTTTCTTTGTTCGCTTTTCATTTTCTGAGACAGGGATTCTCTGTGTAACAGATGAGTTGTGCTGGAACTTGCTTTATATCCTGGGCTGTCCTTGAACTCACAGAGATCTGCTTGGCTCTGCCTCCCAAGTGCTGGGATTAAAAGTTTCAATTTTTATATTTTTTTAGGTGATACAAATCAGATTCTGGGTGATATCAACTTGGGAATATTCATGCTGTATAATTGAAAATCAAATTGATTTTTGTCTTTTTTTCTTTACTTCATTAAGGGTTGAGACATATTTTCCCAATAAAGTTTTGCTTGTATGAACATTCATAGTTATCTCCTTATATTACACAAGAGATTATTCTGATTTATTCAAGTTGTATCAAAGTGTATCCTTAATGATTTTTATAATGGTACAACAAAGAATATAAAAGAAACTCACAAGCCCATGTGACATATATTTAAAAGATAATTTATTAAATGAGAGTTTTTATTCTTTCCAAACCTGAGGTAATATCTCTTGCCTTGTATGTGTAACTCTGTGCGCTGACACCAAAACTAAACACAGGGAAGTACAAAGACACTCAGGAGGCTGATACATGATCACAGTGCAGGGTAACAGCACATGATAACAAAAAGGTGCATTTACAGGTTAATTGGTGATTAAATAAAACTATCAGAGTGTTTCTTAGTGAATTCATGTCATTTTCAAAGTCTTTTTAGCTGGATGGACTCTTGCCAACCCTTCAAGCTTATGAAACAACGCTTTCTGGTTATTAAGAGCAAATACCCTAGAGAGATTAATCTGTGCTATCCCAATGGGCTGACCTTTCCCCAAAGACACAGCAATTTAATTATCTACTTTGAAAAGCACAATTATACTAAAATTCAAAACCTGATTTATAGACAGGTTTTATATTCTCATCTATAATGCATGTAAATAAGAGCCTGACTTCTTTTCCTAAAGCTACTGAACATGTTTTGTAACTAAATAAATACCAAATTGCCCCTGATTTATAAAATTAGGAGTTAGTTTTGTGGCATTTTTTTTCAAGTTATAGGTGCTTTGCACTCTGCCTTCATTCTCAAGTCGCACATTGCTTTCACTCTTGGAAATAATCACATGGTTTTGTGTTCTGTAAACCCATGAAATCTGACCTGAGTCTACTAAACAGAATATGATGCCATCTTCTATTCTTCAATTTATGATTCCACATTTGATATCATATATGAATAAAACAGCAACTCATTTTAATATATTATTAAAATTTGGAACTGGCTTGCAATATTAACTTGAAATAAGACCAGTTATGCTCTAAACCAATCAACTTTAACTTTAATTAAAGATCTATTTGCCTACTTTCATGACCCCACTAATAGTTAGATGAGAAGAGGCAGATGAAAACACACACAGCACACACATACAACACACACACACAACCATCCTAGAATAAAACACACAGCACACATATACAACACACACAACCATCCCAGAATAAAACACACAGCACACACATACAACACACACAACCATCCCAGAATAAAAGCCTGACACAATGGGCCTTTGGTTTTGTGTTTCATAAATGTATCGTGGTTATCAAAATACTAACATTGAGCTGCTGGTATTTTAATTAAAATTAATCTATGTATTTTTTATTTGTGCGTACACAGGGGGATGATGCAGTTGTTCGTCACAGTGCACATTGATGTCAGAGTACAACTTTTTAGAGTCAGTTCTTCCCCTTTCCCAGGTGGATTCTGAGAATCAAACTCATATAGCCTAAGCAATTAGTGACTTTTCCTGATGCACTATCATGCTGTCCCTGACCTACTATCCACATCTAAATAGTTCCTTTAAAAAGTCATTTTTTGTTCCCATGATACTATTCAAGAGAATCAGCAAGGATTATTTAATTGTGACTTTAAAATATAGCTGCAGCCCTTTTGTAGAAATATAAATGTAAATTTTAAGGAAATTTTTCTGTGAATGAAACCTACTATAGAAATACAAACTGGTGTAAGTAAGAATAGGAAGAAGAACCAAAGATAAAGGAGACTAATTGTCTTGAAGAATAGGGAGCAAGCCAAGAAACAGGCTTAACTGAGACCATATGACAGGCATGCACTCTTGAAATCTAATGAGGTGTCTCAGCAAGAAGGAAAATATGAAAAGAATGATTCCAGAAATCAATAAAATAAGAATCAATTTGCAAATGATAGATCCTAGTAGCTTCCTGTAAGCCAGAAACTGCTCAATGTAACTATATGAGCTGATAGTTAATAGGAGATTTTCAAGAGAGTTTCCTTGCTATGTATTAATGTTGATTACATTCAAATATTTTCTTCAATTCAGATTTAAATGCACACACACATACACACCAAAAATACGCAAATATATGCTAGATTTTGTTAGAAAAAAGCATCCAGAAATGCAAAGGTAATAAGTCATATTTTTGGTTCGATAAAATGTTTATGTAGTTCTTGGTTATTAATGTTAAAATAGTTCCATCAAATGTAGGGCTACAAAAGGTTTGGGAAAGTTCTCTTCTCAAACAGATAATGAGTACAGTGGTGGAAATGTTTTTCACTTAAAAGTCTCTGTATATTCAAGAAATACCTTGAGAATATTGAGAGATTCCTGGAAAAAAAGATGAAGCCAATTTTCTTCTTTATCATTACCATATTAATAATATCAGTTATATACAACCAATAGTTCATGGAATTTTCATATGTTTTGATTTGATATCTATTTATTTTTATACTTTCTACATAGGCATATATGACTCCTATGCTCTCCTCCCTAAGTTATAATTTAAATATTGAAGGTTAAAAGTGGACAAATAAAAAGCAAAATAAAATCTAAAAACCATTTCGTGCCCTGTTTCCAAAAGGTAATTTATAAAATACTTAAAAATATATGTTCACTCCCCAAATAGTAGTTATATTGTGTGAATGTGAAATAATACATAATATATAGAAAGATATTTAAAATCTCAATCGATGAGAAATTCAGGATACTCAGCTTTATCTCATGTGTTGTTATCTGTGTTGTTGGACACATTTTTCATGGAAGTCCAAAATGGCAGAGTCGACTCAACTGTAAAGGGACATGAGTGACTTTGCCATCAACAGTCCTGAAATAGAGGCATAATTGAAACTTCTTTTGTCACCTCCTGGAGCGTCGATAGTGAAACCACAATGACATCCAAGTCTATGACCTCTTCTATGGTAAAGTCATGGTGGCAATAAAATAAACAAATATGATATTTGGAGAGAATTTGATGTTTCACATAAATTCCACATACATTTTTGCCTTCTTAACTGCCATTAGAAATATTTAATGTTTTAAAAATAATATAAACGTATTTTACCATGCTTTACAAAAATAGTCTTTAGCTTCAATTTTATTGCTTCCATAGGAACAAATTAATTATAGTGAGTATCAGAGAACTTTAATCACCCAAATCAGCATGATTTTGAGCATTTAAAAAAATAAACTAAATCTACCTAACCTTGAACTTTACAGCATCCCTTTCTGAATACTCCACAGGAGAGGATAATTTTCTCTTCAGTTTAATCATTCTCTTTAGTTGGTGTATATGATGTACAAGCAGAAGTAAAATTGAAATCAGAGTTTATTGAATTTCAGTTTTGGAAACTATAAGCAAAGCAAAAAGAATAAACGATAATAACAGAATAGAATATTTAGTATAACTCTCATGGCATAAATATTAAAAGGGAAATGATAAATTGTTTACAATGATGTATAAGTTGGAAATTAAGTTTGTTTAAACTTGATAGAACAGGAAGTGTGGTCAGTGAGACAATGGTAGCTGACAGAATGAAGCACCACATATTTTTGTTAATTTTATTTTTTAAAACAGTCTTTTCTCATTTTACATTTCAATCCCAGTTTCCACTCCTTCCCCTTCTCCCCCTCCATCCCCCTACCTTCCCCTCACTTTCCCACCCACTCCTTAGAGAGGGTAAGGCTCCCATGGCGAGTTAACAAAGTCTGGCACATCACTCTGAAACAATACCAATGACCTCCCCCGTGTATTTTTCTGGGGCAGTTGTGTGACTGAAGCACAAACACCCCGGTGACCGTCACCCTTGTCCTAAATAGGGATCACGTTGAACTGCCAGTGGTCCCGCAGACTGCCCCAGTCACAGAACTGCTCCATTAACACAACCCACACTCAAAGGGCTGAGCTTGGTCCTGAACAGTTTCCGCTGCTGTCAGTCTCGAGTTAGTGAGCTCCCACTAGCTCAGGTCAGCTGTTCTTGTGGTTATCCCCATCATGTCTTAACCCCTTTGCTCATATTGTGGCTCCTTCCTCTCTTTGACTGGACTCTTGGAGCTCAGCCCAGTGTTTTGCTGTGGATCTCTGTATCTGCTGTGATCAGTTGTTGAATAAAGGTTCTATGATGACAATTTAGGTAGTTTTCAGTCCAATTACAGGGGAAGGCCAGTTCAGGCATCCTATCCACTACCGCTTAAGGTCTTAGCTGGGGTCATCCTTGTGGATTCCTGGAAATTTCCCTGGGACCAGGTTTCTCACCAACCCCATAATGACTCCTTCAATTACAACATCTCTTTTCTTGTTCTCCTTCTCTGTCCTTCCCCCATCTCAGTGTTACCATTTTCTCATGTTTTCCTCCCTCCTCCCCTTCTCCCCTCCACCAGGTTTCCAATTTACTCAGTAGACCTTGTCTATTTCCCCTTCTCTGGGAGATCCACGTACGACTCTCTCAGGGTTTCTTTTTTTACCTAGCTTCCCTGGAGTTGTGGATTATAGGCTGGTTGTCCTTTGTTTTAAGTCTAATATACACTTATGAGTGAGTACATACTGTGTTTGTCTTTCTGGATCCATCCATTTACCTGCAAATTTCTATATGCCGCTTTTTTTCTTCGCAGCTTAATAGTACTCCATTATGTAAATATACCATATTTTCTTTACCCATTCTTCAGTTGAGAGACATTTAGGTTGTTCGAGGTTCTGAATAATATCTAAACCTCATATATATTATAAATAATATCTGAATGTCTATTATAAATAATGCTGTTATGAACATAGTTGAGCAAATGTTCTTATGGTATGAGTGTGCATCCTTTGGGTATATGCCCAAGAGTCGTATTGATGGGACTTGAGGTAAATTGATTACCAATTTTCTGAGAAACCACTATACTGTTTTTCAATTTTGGTTATGCAAGTTTGCACTTCCACCAGCAATTGAGGAATGTTCCCCTATTACACATTCTCTCCAGAATAAACTGTCATAGGTGTTTTTTATCTTAGCTATTCTGACAGGTGCAAGGAGATAAAGGGGTTACAAATTGGATAGGAAGAAGTCAAATTTTCACTGTTTGTAGATGATATATGATAGTATACATAAGTGTCCCCAAAATTCTATGAGGGAACTCCTACAGCTGATAAACACTTTCCATAATGTGGCAGGATATAAGATCAACTCAAAAAAAAAATCAGTAGTCCTCCAATAGATAAATGAAAGCAGGGCTGAGAAAGAAATCAGAGACATATAACCCTTCACAATAATCACAAATAATGAAATATCTTGGGATAACTCTTACCAAACAAGTGAAAGACCTGTATGACAAGAACGTTAAATCTTTGAAGAAAGAAAATGAAGAAGATATAAGAAAATGAATCCCTACCACCAGTAGCTTTTAAGTTACCCACCCACTTGGGCTTGGGCTCTTATACTATATATGCCAAATGTAAAGCATGTGTCTGGCCTCTTTCTTCCTGCTGCAGGATTCAGTTGGTGAACCTCATTTGAACAGAGAACTATTGTCTGTGAGTCTACCCCTAAATAAAAAACCTCTAATATACTCAGTTATGAGCTAGTGTGGGATTTCTTTCAAGTGTCCATCTTCATCTGGCAACCACATGAATCAAACTCCACATCTACCAGGTGGACCAGCTTAAAGACCTAACCAGTCCTCAGCTCAGCAAGTCTCCATCTACCACCCTTGCCCACTTTACTTGTTTTTACCTAAGCAGTTTTTGTAAAACCCCACCATAGTAGAGCTAACTGTGTGTGGCAATTTAGAAAATTCCCCTCCACAACTGCCACGTTCCCTGCCTTGTGGCGACTTGCGTAACTTCCAGCTATGTTTCCTCCCTGTGAGTTCTGAGTTCTGGGCTTATTGCTCTGATTTAATTACTCTTAATTTGCCAAGCAAAGCATTTTTCTCAATAACAAGCTAAGGAGATTATAAGGAGATGTCCTACTTGTCCACAGGAGAAGATAAACTATGGATACCATCAAAACTAATAAAGAGAAATCTCTTGAGAAAGAGAAATGATAGCTCATCCACAGAGCCAATCAGTGGTAAAAAAACAAAAAAAAAACCTCATAAGTGTTGGGACAGGGCTCTGTAGGGTTCTGTTCTTATCTTTGCAAGAAAATCCTCATCCTCAAAAATTCAAGAGACCCTGGATATCTGGATGCCTAAAGAGGAAAAGGTAATTATCCGGATAGGATAACCAAGCAAAGAGAATTATTACTTATGAGGCGGGCATGTTATCTGAGGGTAAGACTCTCTGAATACTAACTAAAATAATAATCATGACTCACTTAAGAATCAAAGCTGGCTTTGGAGTTACACACTGGCTCTGTCCTTCTCTAAATCGAAGCATGTTGTTAAAATAAAATTTCAGAGTTTTTGTCTCTCATCAGGAGCCATGGTATGGGACAGGAAGAGGAAAGAGTTTAAAAAAATTTACTCTTCTTCATACCTATTTTGTCTCTATCATACCTTTCATTGAATATATATCTGTATAAATAATGTTAAACATTTCCACAATGAACAATAAATTTTCCTGCACTAATCTTTGAAGTTTCCAGGAAGAAGATGGGGCCCCACAATAACAACTCCACGTGGTTGATATGACATCATGATGCTGATAGGGCTACTATAAGACATGCTTTGAGTACCAGATAGTTCCAAATTGCTTATCTTAAATGGTGCATTTTTTTACAATGTTCTGGACAGAACTCTAAATAGTAGCCTCAGAAAAACCCTACCAGATGCTCAGAGACTATTTATATTTATACCGGACAGTAATCTTGGAATTTAAGCATCATTTTACTTTTTCAGGATCCCATCGAAAGAACATCACCCTCTATGACAGCTGGAAGTAATTCTATTAGATGACCTCTCCTCTCCCAACAAAGTTGGTCCTCAGGGTTAGGGATATCATATAGGGGTTGATTATGATTGTTATAGGGTTTGCGGTTGGGGGAAATTTGTATAAGCTCAGGGATCTCTTTGAAAAAAGGGAGAAATACGATGGGATACTAGATTAGTATGAGCTTACTCACACTTGTAATAATAGTGAGTAATGGAGGAAATACTTGTAAGCTATTATTTATATTGGTATAGATTCTTGCATATTGTTACAAACTTAAATTATATTGAATATGTTCCTATTTTCATCTATAATATTTGTGTACCTATGCAAAATTATTTTTTCATATGGTATGCATGCATGCTTCTACCTCTGCATAAGACATTATGCATATTAATACAATTTTAGAATATGTTTGTCATATTGCAATATACATTTCTACCTCTGATCAAGATACTTATACATTGTTTACATTTTGAGATCATTTTCCTCATTTGTTGCACAGTTGTTTAATGATTGTTTAATATTCTAATATGAAGTCTTAGTCTTAAATCTATTTAGGTGTTAAGATTCATAAGTCATCCCATGTTTGTCATACTTATAATTAATCAGGTTTTTTAGATGTATAGAGATTTTATTCTGCAGATAGGTAATCTTCAACCACTTCAAATAGCTGTAGAATATGGCATTTTAATAACTTAGGGTTCTCTTGATGTGAGATACAATTGCTCCTGTAAGCACTGTTCTATTCCTGAGAGACTGTTGAGCACCAAAGACACTCCACTTGGAGCTTGTTTTCATCTTGGCAAAACTGGTCTTTGGGCAAGGAACTGCCAATGCATCATCATCCACTTACAAAATGCACTATGTCCACACAGGACAAGAAGGATACAAAAAAAAAAGACTGTCAAATCTTGCAAAGACAGGGTAAGACGGTTTTGAAATTTTTCCTGCCTCTGAAAATGGTCTGTCAGTTATTCTAGGCCTTAGCCAAAGTTGGTTGCTCCAATGTTGCAAAAGAGACTTTGGGTGATTACCCAGGTAGCTAGTTGTCTGTCATTTGATGCACATTTTGGAAGTTACCTGATTGTACTTCCTGCTTACTCAAGTAATATTTCCCTTTTTGGGTCTTCAATGGGGTTGAAGACTAGATAGCTGTAGTTACTTTCCTCTCATGACTTGGCCAAGTTATTTATTANTTTCCTGCCTCTGAAAATGGTCTGTCAGTTATTCTAGGCCTTAGCCAAAGTTGGTTGCTCCAATGTTGCAAAAGAGACTTTGGGTGATTACCCAGGTAGCTAGTTGTCTGTCATTTGATGCACATTTTGGAAGTTACCTGATTGTACTTCCTGCTTACTCAAGTAATATTTCCCTTTTTGGGTCTTCAATGGGGTTGAAGACTAGATAGCTGTAGTTACTTTCCTCTCATGACTTGGCCAAGTTATTTATTATACAAGATTTAAACTCATTAGGATGGGATAATTATTGAAACATTTATCACATGTTTCTTGCTTGATATTGGTTATGCTGTTGTAATTCTAATTTTTATATGTTATATGTGTTCTTATTGTATATATTTTGTATTAGGCTTAGAAATTCCTTATTTAAACAAAAGGGGGAGGTGATATAGGAATTCCTCCCACCAGTAACCTTTAAGTTACCTGTCCACTTGGGTGTGGCCTCTTATACTATATATGCCATTGTAAAGAAAGTGTCTGGCCTCTTTCTTCCAACTGCAGGATTTGGTTGCTGTACCCCATTCAAGCAGAGAACTGTAATCTGTGAGTCTGCCCCTAAATAAATAACCCATTATTATACTCAGTTCTGAGCTAGTGTGGTATTTCTTTTAAGTGTTCAGGAATGATCTCCCATGCTCTTGGATAGGTAGGATCAACATAATAAAAATGGCAATCTTTCCAAAAGTAATCTACAGATTGAATGCAGTCCCTAATAAAATTCCAACACAATTTTTCACAGACTATGGAAGAACAATACTCAACTTCATATGGAAAAACAAAAACCCAGGATATCTAACGCAATACTGTATAATAAAGGAACTTATGTAGGCATCACCATCCCTGACTTCAAGCTCTACTATAGAGCTACAGTAATGAAAACAGGTTGGTGTTGGCATACAAACTGAGAGGTGGACTAATGGAATCGAATTGAAAACACTGATATTAACCCACACACCTCTGAACACCTGATTTTTGACAACGAAGCTAAAATTATACACTGGAAAAAAAGTGTCTTCAACAAATGGTGTTGACATTACTGGATGTCAACATGTAGAAGAAATAGAGCTACATCTATCATCATGCAAAAAAAATCAAGTTTAAAGGGATCAAAAACCTTAACATAAATTTAGCTACACTGAGTCTGATAGAAGCAAAAGTGGGAAGTAAACTAGAATACATTGGCACAGGAGAACACTTTTAAATCTAAAGCCAGTAGCACAGATACTGAGATCAACAATTAATAAATGGGACCTCTTGAAACTGGGAAGCTTCTGCAAGGCTAAGGACACTGTCAATAAGACAAAATGGTAGTCTTCAGAATGGGAAATGATCATCATCAACCCCAAATCATACAGATAACTGATTTCCAAAATATATAAAGAACTCAAGAAACTAGATATCAAAATGCCAAATAATACAATTTACAAGTGAAGTACAGATATACACAGTGAATTCTCAACAGAAGAATCTCAAATGACTGAAAGACACTTAAAGAATTGTCAACATCCTTAGCCATCAGGGAAATGCAAATCAAAGCACCACATCTTACATTGATGTTGAGGACATGAGATGAGTAATTGCAGTATGTTAATTTTTGACAGGGAAACAGGAAACATTTACTCATGTGTAAATCTAATAAAGAACATAGACCTAATAAAATTATTCTATCTTGTTAACTAAACCAAAGAGAAGTTTGTTTTTGACTTTGATTTTGTCTGTTTTGAGACTGGTTCTCACCATGTAGCTTGGTATAGCTCTATTCTTTTTTCTTGTGTCAACCCTCAAGTACCAAGATTGCATGTGTGAACCACAACATATCACAATGTTTTATCATTTATTGCATTATTATTATTGCTGATATTTTTTTTAGTTCTTTAATTTTATTTTTTATACTTTTTATTAAAAATTTCCACCTCCTCCCATTTCCCTCC
>LOEQ01001810.1:91223-114747 GCA_001685075.1 Bramus lutescens
ATAACATGTAGTTATCCTCCTGAATATCGGAAGTAGGCAAAATGGCAAGGGAAACGTTATTGCTGATATTATTATTGTTTTGTAATGATGTAATGTTGAAATGACTTTTTTCGTGTGTATGTTATGTGATGGTGTGGTGGCCTGATGGTTTGTGTGTATCTGTGATAGTTTCCATGTATATATGTGTGATGGTTTGTGTGTGTGTATGTGTGTGCACAGCTGTGCCCATGTGACAGTCTGAGGATAACTTTTAGGAGTTTCTTTTCGATTCTACCTTGGGAACTGGAATATAGCTCAGATTGTCAGTCTGGAGCAGTTAACACCTCAACCTCCTGAACAACCACACTGGAACAATTCACTTCTTAATATTATATTTCTTTTTAAAAGTCACTTTATTGTCCAAACTTTACACATATTACTTTTAGGATAAAATTAATGAAATTATAATTTCATGAAAAGCATTCTATTGTCCTAGGCTATGAAATAATGGACTTCTACAGTCCCAGGACATGTTAAAGTGCAGCTTGTCTAATCCTCTTTCAGATACATAAGTTCTTTCTATAATTATATTTTTAGCATAATTTCAATCACTTTCATAACAGAAAGCTCAAAATGCTTTTTTAACATTCCAGCTTTGATAATTATTAGGGTCTTTATTATGCATCAAAGCTTATAATTTCTTCAGTGTGCATTTATTCTTGTATGTGTGTGATATATGATATGATGACTGATTATACAATAATATATGAGATATTTGGTATTAAAATATTAGAAATTGAAATTAGATTTTTGTTTTAAATCACAAAAGTAGCATTAAAATACATTTCTACAAATTGTACCAGTTTGTTAAGAATTCACTAAATCCCATTTAACCACTATAAATGAGCACCGAGTGATGCATCAGTTTTGTTATTGGTGGAATCACTCTCCCCTGTTAGCAATAATAGGCCTCATTATTAAAGAGGACTATGATCCGTGAAGAAGTGCCAACAGCTTATTTTAATTCAATAGAAAATTACCTCTATTATTACTTTAAGGATAAACAAAACAAATAAAAGGCTAATTTAAGTCTTCATACTGTTGCAAATACACAGCCATTCATGGCAAATTTATCATATTGTACATCTATTTCATAAACTCTTCCAATAATGACATCAAGTTTAGGTTTTCTCCTCATTGTAAGCCATGACAATCAATATTTCTTCTTCGTTTTGAGTTTCTTGCTTGTTTTGTTTTCTCAGCTTTGCTGATAATAATTTACCTCCTATTTATCTCTTTTTATGCAGATAAAAATGCTTTGTCAAATACATTGTCATTCAAATAATTAATATTTACAGATGATAAATATCCATTCTAATTTTATGTTTACAAATCAAAATCTAAACATGGAATAGGTTATAAATTTGACAGTCTGATAAAGATCTTTATTTTTAAAAGATTAAAATTTCTTCCAAGGAGAAGGGCAGCAGATAGATTCAAATGTAAAGAAATATACTCTTTCCTGTCAGTATTTAGGAGAGGCCATGGCCATGCTGATGGGGCAACAAGCAGCCAATACAACCTAAGTATTTCTGACTGCAGCATTTGCTTTTTGGGAAGTATCCCAAGATATCAGTCATAGGGGTTGCTGTGTTCACATCCTGGAATTCATCAACAGAAGACTCTTTTCCTCTTAAAAAGTTGAATAAGACATAATTGGAAATGCATATGTTTATGATGAAATTTCTGTTATGCTTTGAATATAAAATGTGACTCAGAAATTCATGTTGGGAGCTTGGTTTGGAAAAGACACTGATTGATGAGGACTCTGACCCGAATGGGTTAATACCCTGAAGAATTCATAATATGATATCATTATTGCCTTATGGTGAATGAAACATAGCAGTTGGGTAGAATTGGAAAAAACAAGTTCTTGGAAGATAATTTTTTTGAAGATAGGCTTTCTCTTTGTTTCTTATTCAACATGAGATGAGTTGATTTTCTATATTATATTCTCACTAAAGTGACTTGCAACTTACCTAAGGTCCTCTGTAGTGGGCCAAGAGCATGAAAAATTGATTCCTCTGAGGCTGTGAGCAGAGATGAGCCTTGACTTCTTGCAAATTTTCCTATTTGCTACTTGTCACAATGGTGAAAATCAAACACATTGCAAATTTGAACTTCCTAAAGAAATTTTTAAAATTAAGGAGTAAGAGGCTACAGTAGATTTGTGTACTTTGAATTCCATCTATTCAGGAGCTTCAGGCAGAAGGACCTCAAATTTGAGCATACTCTGGGTGACATGGGACAGTTAAAGCAACTTGAAAGGAGACCTGTATAATTATTGTAGAAATTTTTAGCCTCAAAAAACAATGCCATATTGTATTTTGGCAAAATGGATAGAACTGGTCATAGTCATATTATCTGAATTAAGCCAGACTTTTAGAAACAAGCATTTTCTTTTCATTTGTGGGCTCTGTGTTTATTTATTTGTTTCTTTTATATAGATATATAAATCCTATACATACTTGAGACACGGAAGCAAAAAAAACTGTCTACGGAACAAAGGAGACGGGTGAACATGAGATTGGAGAAGGAAGAAAGAGTTCAATATGGGATTTGGAGATAGGGTTAAGCTCAACACACATCATATACTTCTATGAGCATATCTTTATGTAATATGATACCATGTATGATGTGTCTGCAGCAATGAGAAAATTAACTCAAATTGCTTATTTTTATCTAAAGTTTAAAAATGATATGTTTTCAAAACCAAAAATTAATGTCTAGACAAAAAAGGAGAGACTATAAAATTCCCCCAATATCCTTACAAGGTTAAATATATGAATAACATCAGCAAAATCAATAAACCCTTATTGTGAAATATGAAAAGCTTGAGTCAGCCAGAGCTGCTGTGCTATGTAGCAGTTTTACTCCAGTGCCCAAGCTCTTTAACAACATTTTTCTCTGGAATGTATGTACAGCCACTATCATGGTGATTTCCTCACATCCTGCTTGCTTGATTACAACTGTGTGAAGACAGGGAGAGGATTAGAACAGGAAGGCTCAAAAACCTGTTCTCAGTATGTTTTAAAGGGAGGAAGCAGTGCTCTTTGAAAGGCAGCATTCACAGTGATATTGCTGGACTTTCTTTCCCACCCTATTCTCTGTGTCCCATGTCTTTGGCAGAAAGAGACACATAGACTTTTACAGCTAACCTGAGCACAGAGTCTCCCATGAGATATTTTCTATTACACCATTAAGCATCTGCCTCGAAACTTCCTTCAAAAACATTGCTATCCAATTTACTCACTCACAAAATCATTAAGGCAAAATGAAAAGATCGACATGAGATTTCAGTCCATTCTCCTTTACTAACACATGAAGTATCTATCTAGGATCTTTTGTAGCGAGTAGCAGTGTACTGGACATCACAATTCAGAGGAAGGGAAGATGGAAGCATTCAGGGCAGATGCCAATGCATGGCAAAGAGTGCAGCACAGGCAATACGCAGACAATCAGCTCACCAATCATCAACACAATTCAGGCTAAGGCGATACTGGATTCCTAGATAAAAAAAAAAAAGTGAGTTAAATGTTACAAGGACATAAGGATGGAGAATTCCCAAAGCACATCTTATTCACACAAAGAAACAATCACAAACAAGCAAAACCTGCACACAGCTGTGTAGCTTGCTATCAGATTCAGATGAGAATCTTCAAGTGTTTATGGATGAACAACAAAGTAAACACTTTTTCTGTTGTTTCTCTTTTTGACCCCTTACGAAAGGAAATCACTTTAACTGTAAGGCAGAGTAAGATGTATGCAGTAAGAGCACAAATCGTGCATTAACTTAGAGCATACAGTGCTGTAACATGCGTAAGTCACATTAAGACATGACAACCTAGCTGCTGCTCTCTTACCAGCTATTCTGGTCAATTTAAGGTATATGCAAGTTCTGTAATATGTCCAATTCTTATTCTATATTTCACAATAAAGTTGAGCAGAAGCAATTGTCAGAATTATACGTTTTCAAAATTTCAATGATAATTGTCCAATATATCTTACATCTTGAGAAAGTATCTTGTTTTATTTTTACCAAACCTATATAAATGCAAAATGTGCAGAAGACCTTTTTTGTTTACATACCACAGAGATTGTCTGTTTCTTAGGCATCATAGTACCATGTGAACATCTGAGTTCTTTCTGAATGTCATAGACAAAGACTGTTTTATTTGTTTATATTTTAAATATATCCCACTCATAAAATATTTGCATTTGAATAATGAAATTCACCCTCAACAACCATCTAAAAATAAACTGTTAAAATCAAAGCTATTTTTAACATAGTTTATAAAATAGATTTTTTTCCTCAAACATGAATAGAAAAAAAATTAGCCAGCACAAACATATTCATCAAGCTTGAAGATTCAATTATAAGAATAAGAACTTAATTAAAAGTTAAACTCATTCTGAATTTTTATTTTATTTCTTAGCATAAAGAAATTATTTCTAGTTATGTTATATTATCATAGCATTATGTTTGATTAGCAACAAAAGTCAGATTTTTTTCTATAAAATTCTTATTAATTTCTCACCCTATCCTTCCCCACTCCTTCCGTGCCCTTTGCCTTCCTGATTCCTACAGGCATGTAGAGAGGAGCTGAGAGTACCAGACGGGCTGTTTCGTTAATGGTCAGTTAAAGGATGGAATTACTCTTCATCCTCTAGGATTTGAGCATGCTGCTGCTCTGGGAAGCCCACATTCTGACAGTGTAGGAAATGAGAGGCCAAGATCCAAATTCCTTATCAAGTGTAAATCATGTACCTGGCAAAATGGCACTAAAAATGCCTGCTGAGCTATTGGGGTGGCTGTCAGAAAACAGCAATGCTGGAAACCTGAGTGCTGGACTTTTCATTGTAGCAATCTGTGCTGCTGCCTGCAGAAATAGTCTGCCCAAGTCTCCCCTTGCTCTTTTAACACTCCAGAAAACCTGCCAAGGGACACATGAGTGTAAAGGGAAAAGACAGAGCAGTAGAGTTTATAAAACCAGGTTTGCAGGTTTACCAAGTAATAAGGCCACTACAAACCAGAGGGGTAATAGGGTATGCATCTGTGTCTGCTGCTACAGAAAATAACACTGCATTATGGTGGTTTTACATAATTACAGTAGAGTAGCTCTCCCAAGGAGAGGCACTCACTCCTTAATAGTTAGGGAGGAATATTTCTTTTTCTTATAAAAGAAGTTTGTGGGATATTACAAAAATAATATTTGAGCCATGGATCTGAACTTTCTAACAATTTGTTGTACATTCACATAACTAGAGGCTAGTTCTATTAATATTCCATGAATTCAAAGTCTATGTTATTCAAAATTCAGGTATATATTTGCTCAATTTTTATCTGCACAGATTCCTGTCATTATATTGTATAATAATTTAGTAAATTTTGTAGCTAATTCCTGAAAAAAATCATGTAATTACATACATCAATGTTTAATGCTTATCAGTACAATGAGCTGAATAATTTAATTAGAGAGATGGTTATACTTACTATCTAAGAGGACACATGCGATCTGAGAGGTAGCGAGTAATATCTGATTTGGAATCATTTATAAATACAGGTGTGTCAATATTTGTTCAGTTATTTCTTTCCTTTTCATTTTTCCTCTTTTTGGGGGGGAGTGTTTGAGACAGGGTTTCTCTGTGGATACCCCTGACTGTTGTTCTGGAACTCTCTCTTTAGACCAGGATGTCCCTCGAACTTACAGAAATACGCTAGCCTCTGCTTCCTGAGTACTGAGATTAAAGGCCCCACTTGGTTATTGTATAATAAAAATTTGTTTGCATACATCAATTTACTCATTTATGATACAAGGTATTTTTTCAGAAATTTGTGAGCAATATTTTAAGTTTCTCTCAAAATATACACTATACTTCACTTGTTAATATTATGTTGTTGCAAAGGTAAGCAATGGTCATTGTTAGGATGTTATAGCTGTTGGGACAATAACAGAAATAATCCTTTAAAAAATTCAAATCTGTTATCATCAGTTCTAAGTATCAGGAGCATGATTTAGGTATCCCTGTCTGAAATCAGTTTCTGGAAGACAACTGTAGATGGAGGTGAAAGAATCTTTCTTGCTTTCTCAAACTGGAAGCTCACATTCTTTCACCCATGTTTTCCTTTCTCCATCCTCAAACTAAGATATTTCAGCTCCTTCCTTTCTAGTTTTCCATCTCTTTGATTCTGATTTTTGTAGTGAGAATTCTATTTTAAAATAATAAAAGCCCAGAGTCAGCTATTGTGGGGTAAAAGCTGAAGGATCAGAGAAACAGAGCAGCCAACCACTAAGAGAGACCTTTTATCTCTACCAATGCTTAGACTGAATCGACGATCCTGTCCTCAGACTGCATTCTCCGACTGACTGCTTCAGACTGCATCTCCAGACTGTACTGAGCTCATGTCTTCTCCTGCCTTATATTCGTCTCTGCACCTACCCATATCCCTTCCTGTCTCCACCTCCCTAGTGCTGGGATTAAAGGTATGGTACTCCCAAATCCTGGGATTAAAGGTGTGAGCTAGCACAGCCTAGCCTCTAATTCTGCACTCTGATTTTCAGACAAGCTTTATGTGTTAAAACACAAAGAAAACTTCACTACAGATTTTCATGCCTTTCATCGTTTGGTAAAGATCTCTGTGCTTGTGTAGAGACTATCCAGATAATCTAGGATAATCTTACCATTTAAGAAGGGTTGATTATGAATCCAGTTCCATCTGTCATACTAAATTCCCTTTAACAGAGACTTTTAGCACAATCACAGCCTCTCATGAGTGGAATGTATTTTTTATGGCTCTTATTAAATTTACTACAGATAAAAATGTCTAGATTTGGTAAATACAGCCTCAATCAGATAGGTAATTCTAAAAGTTGTACTGATTGTTGATGTAGGAACTATTGCTGAGAAAAACAGTTGCTTCTAGTTATGAACTGAATATTTGCAAAATCAAATTCCTGATACCTTATTTTCAGGTCTGATTTATGATTCAATTTTCTGGTGATGTCTTTGCATTTACCATACATCAATAATTGGCTAATTAAAAACATATATATTTGTTTGAAAATGCCTGTTTTCTGTCCTTTTTTGTGTAAATCGATATTAATATCACTTCAGGCTTTCAGTGGATCAAAAAGAAGGAAGGAATATAACTTTTGATTTTCACCTTTTTGACCTTAGGAAATCCTCTTGGAAAGTGAATGTAGTTTATTTATGTATTTATGGCACATAGGAAAGGTAAAATTAGTCTTTGAAGACTAATTAGACTTTGAAGCAGAGTGAAAAATATAAACTTTAGGTGGTTTTTTAATGACATAGATGAGTATCTTTTCAATATACTGACTTATATTAACATTGGTGCTATTCACAAAAACAAATTTGTATGCCAGCCAGACTGGGGACTGTAGTTCTAAATTAATATGACCAAGTTTACAAAACTAAGAACAAGTGCTAAAAAGGAAATAAAAAGCATAATCTAACCAAGATTCATCGAGTACCTGAGATGATTGTTAATTACAGGCTGTATATGAACACTATGCACAGTCTGAATTGCCAAACATTATCAGTTGCTATTACAAGCTTCCATTGTAACAGCAGTACTCTTATAAACCCATCTACCCCCCATCCTCACTCTGCCCTCTTAAGCTCTAATTCTTAACAGTTCTCACTTTTTTTACTGTGTTACTTCTTCACCTTTTTGTAAAAATTTTGTTTTTATTTGATGAACTCCATTATACAAAGGCCAAGGCTCATTTATCTTAAGTGTGTGACCAACTTGCTGTCTCTCTAGATCCTGATATTTGTAGATAGCAGGCACAAATGATTCCAAGACCAATGATCAATTTTGCTTTCATGTCCACGGTGTTAGCTTAAGGTTGAAGTATGCCAGGTGGAATTTCACTACTTAATGTCTTAAATCAATTACTTATCTAAATAAGCAAAATCAATAATCTTTGGATCACACTTTTGCTACCTGATTCAAAGATACTTAAAAGTCATACCCGTATTTCACTAGCAAAATTAAATGTGTATGTCTGTGAACAGAATTTGATTACATGATGGGTCAACTGCTATTTATAGGAAAGTACCAGAAAGTCACATTTTTTTTCTTTCTGTGAAGTTTATCAATGGAGAGGTAGCATGTAATGACTTGAGAATAGCGCCTTTTGCATTTAGTTTTTAATAGGGTCAGATTTCAGCCACCTTTCGTTGAATTAATTTTTTTCTGGTACTTGGATATAATTTTCATAAGGTGCTGATCTCTGTAATTCCTGTTCACATAGAAAATTCATAACCTAGAAATCTTTTTTAGAAATTATGGAAGTCAATCCAATATTGAAACTTATTCTTCACTATATAGTTTTATGTTTTGGTATGAGATTAAACAATAAAAGATTACAATAAGGGCTATATGTGATTTATCAATAGACAACAGAATATTGAAGGGGAAGAGTGTTGACATATTTCCAATATCAGAAACAAATCCATGATGCCTTATCTCACCACTTTTATTCACTATAGAATGGTAATCTTGGCCAGAACAATTAGACGAGGGAGAAATAAAATGATACAAACATGAAATAAATGGACTAAGTTCTGTTTTCTATAACAGAATTATATACATAGAAAACCAGAGATTCCACAAAAATAATATAAGTAAGCACTTAATTTTGAAAATATCAGCAAAATAATCAGATGTGAAGTGGGCTGTTTGTTCTCTGTATCAACAGTATATTGCTGAATAGAAATTATAGAAGTTATTTAATTCACTATATCTTAAAAGAATAATAAACTTAACTAAGAACATATAGATCTCTTGTTGATCCCATTGGGTGAGAATAAGATCACTACTATAATCTTTGAGACAAATTAAAGCAAGCTTTATTAAATACTTGCCAGGATGATGTACAAATTCATACCCAGGACTATCAGAGAATGGCCATTAGTAACATTAGTCAGGCACTTATAAAAGCAAAACTCAAAAGAATACATAGGGGAAAGCATACATCCTGTAGTACTTCTTGCCTACATACCTCAATATGTGTGATCAGACACATTCTCTGCAGTTGGACAGCCAGTTGTTTCTAAATGTGAAAACGTGGGGCTAGTTATCTTATGAACAGCTCCTAACATTCCAGGAAGTTGTCTGTCCTTGGGCAAGTGAGGCTTACAGGTTAGAAGCATTTTTGTTTTATAGGTCTCTTAAGCACAGGAATTTCAGCTTAAAACATAGCTTCAGCCCTCACACTCTACATTAAGAATTGCAAAGTAGTGATCAAAGGAATCGAAGACACAGAAAACTGGAAATAGTCTGCATTCCTGAGTAGAAGACTGCAGTTAGAATTGTATTTATTAAGTTGTCTCACACAGTATAGTCTGCAATCAAACAATGGTGCCCTCAGTCAGGAGAGTCCAGGAATTTAGTAGTGGAAAACACAGTCTGCTACTACACAGAGAGGATTAAGAGGTGAGTGATCAGCCAACTGGCAGAAAACCCCACTCTCTAGGCCCTCTATACTGGGTCAAAACCCTGGGCCCCTCCCCCATCTTCTCTAGCCAGCCATCAGGAGAGTTTCCTGCAAGTTGGCTACTCCAATACCCTCACCCTATCCATTGGACCCTGCAAGCTACAAGTCCCACCAGGCCCCCAAACTCACCTTTTCTCCTGAAACCTCAGAGGAACTCTGAAACACACCCTGCTACTTAACAGAGAGGACTAAGACAGAGAACCAAGAGAGAGGACCAAGAGAGGAACTCTAAAGCACAAGCTGTGACTGCACAGAGTGGACCAAAAGAGTGAATCAAGAGAGAAGACCAAAGAGAGAAGGCCAAGAGAGACCTCAGTGGCTCCTTGAGACACAAGTAGTGACAGTACAGAGCAGACCAAGAACAGTTCCCAAAGATACAGAGAAGCTCTACAAGGATTGGCCCAAGATGCTAAGACACTGACAGCATCAACTGAAGGAAGAGATGGGTGGGCGTCAATGTTAGAATTCATCCAACAACCTAAAAAGCAACATGGTAACACCAGAACCCAGTGGTCATATAGCAGGAAGTCTTGATCATCCTAACCTGGAAGAAACATAAGGAAACAATTTTAAATGTACCTTTAAGAAGATGATGGAAGCCTTTAAAGAGGGAATGAAAAACTCCCTTAAAGTAAAATGGAGGAAAAGATATGTTGCAAGGAGCCGCTTGTTAGTTCTAGCTGCATGGTCAGCATAGACCCAAAATAGTCACACAGAAACTATATTAATTAAATCACTGTGTGGCCCATTAGCTCTAGATTCATATTAGCTAACTCTTATTAATTTAACCCATGTCTATTAATCTGTATATTGCCACGTGACTGTGGATTACTGGGTAAAGTTCAGTGTCTGTCTCCGGTAGTTCCATGGCTTCTCTCTGACTCTGCCTTTCTTCTCCCATGCTATAGGCCAAGCCAGTTCTTTATTCATTAACCAATAAAAGCAACACATAGACAAAGGACTTCTCAAACCAAAGACAGACAAAAAAAAAATGGAAAAAAAATAATAAATCTCTCAAAGAAAACCAAGAGAAACGGTCAAACAGATGAAGCAAACAGTTCAAGACTTACAGACTGAAATAGAGTCAATAAAAAACACAACCAAGGGAATTCTGGATATGAGAAATCTGGATAAATAACTGGAAACTGCAGAGGCAAGCATAACCTACAGAATAAAAGAGATGGAAGAGAGAATTTCAGGAGCTGACCATATGATAGATGAAATAGATTTATCAGTCAAAGAAAACATTAAATCTAAAAAAAGCTTAACACAAAATATCCAGGAAATATGGGACACCATGAAAAGACCAAACCTAAAAATAATAAGGATAGGAAAAGGAGAAGAACTCCAGCTCAAAGGCACAAAAATATATTTAACAAAATCAGAGAAGAAAACTTTCCCAACCTAAAGAAAGATAACCCTATGAAGGTACAAGAAGCCTACAGAACACCAAATAGACTGGATAAAAAAAAGCCCCTCACCAAATAATAATCAAAATACAAAGCATGCAGAATAAAGAATGAATATTAATAGGTACAAATGAAAAATGTCAAGTAACATATAAAGGAAGACCTATCAGAGTTACACCCAACTTCTCAATGGAAACCATGAGAGCCAGAAGGTTCTAGGCAGAGATGTGCTGTAGACACTTAGAGACCATGGATGCAATCCCAGACTAATATACCCAGCAAAGTTTTCAATCACCATTGATGGAGAAAACAAGATATTCCATGACAAAACCAGATTTGTCATAGATAAATAGATAGATACCTATCCACAAATCCAGCCCCACAAAAGTACTAGAAGGAAAACCCCAATGCAAGGAAGCTAACTGCACCCACAAAAACACAGGCAACAGATAACCTCACACCAGCAAAACCCAAAGAAGGGACACACACACACACACACACACACACAACTAGCAAAAAAGGACAGGAATTAACAACTATTAGTCATTAATATCTCTTAATATCAATGGACTCAATTCACCTATAAAAAGACACAGGCTAAGATGGTAGATAAGAAAGTAGGATCCATCGTTCTGCTGTATACTAGAAACACAACTCAACCTCAAAAACAAGACAATACCTTAGAGTAAAGGGTTGGGAAAAAAATTCCAATCAAATGGACCTAAGAAACAAGCAGGTATAGCTATGCTACTATCTAACAAAATAGACTTCAAGCTAAAATCAATCAGAAGAGATAGAGACAGACACTTTATACTTATAACAGGAACAACCCATTCAGATGAAGTCTCAATCCTGAACATCTATAGCCCCAGTATAAGAGCACTCACATATGTAAAAGAAACTGTACTAAAGCTTAAATCGCAAATCAAACCCCACACACTACTAGTAGGATACTTCTACACACCATTTGTTTCAATAGACAGGTCAACCAGAGACTTAACAAAGATATAAGAAAACTAACAGATGTCATGACTGAAATGGAATTAACAGACATATACTGAATATTCCACCCAAACACAAAGAATATACTTTATTCTCAACACCTCATGGAACCTTCTCTAAAATTGACCACATAGTCAATAACAAATTGTAAACATTGATGCAAAAATATTCAAAAACTACTGGCAAAATGATTCTACAAATACATGAAAAAATCATCTATCATGATCAATTTGGGTTCATCCCAGAGATGCAGGAGTGGTTCAACATATAAAAATGTATCAATGTAATTTACCACATAAATAAACTGAAAGAAAAAAACATATAATCATCTCATTAGATGTTGAAAAGCATTTGAGAAAATTCAACATCCTTTTATAATAAAGGTCTTGGAGGGATCAGGAATTAAAGGAACATATCTAAACATAATAAAAGCAATATATAGCAAGGCAACAGCCAACATCAAATTAAATGGAGAGAAACTCAAAGTGATTCCAGTAAAATCAGGAACAATACAAGGGAGTCCATTCTCTCAATATCTGTTCAACTTAGTTCTTAAAGTTCTGGCAATAGCAGTAATACAAAAGGATGAGATTCAAATTGGAAAGAAAGAAAAAAAAACTTTTGTTATTTTCAGATGATATGATAGCATATATAAGTGACCCCCCAAAGCTCTAATATATCTTCTATGGCTGATAAAAACCTTCAGTAATGTGGTAGAATGCAAGACCAACCCAAAAAATCAGTAACCTTCCTTTATACAAATGCTAAAGAAGCTGGAAAAGAAATTAGAAAAATATCACCCTTCACAATAGCCACAAATAATATATAAAAATATCTTGGGGTAACGCTAACCAAAGAAGTGAAAGACCTGTTTGACAAGAACGTCTAATGTTTGAAGAAAGAGTTTGGAAAAAAAATATAAGAAAATGCAAAGGTCTTCCATGGTCTTGGATAGGTGGGATCAACATAATAAAAATGGCAATCCTACTGAAAGCAATCAATACATTCAATGTAATCCCCAATAAAATTCCAACACAATTCTTCACAGACCTTGAAAGAACCATAATCAACTTCGCATGGAAAAACATCAAACTCAGAATAACCAAAACAATTTTGTACAATAAAGGAACTTCCAGAGGTATCACCATCCCTGACATCAAGCTCTATTACAAAGTTACAGCAATTAAAACAGCTTGGTATTAGCATAAAAACAGAGAGGTTGACCAATGGAATCAAATCATAGACCCTGATATTAACACAAACAACTATGAACACCTGATTTTGAAAAAGAATCAAAAATAGGCAATTGAAAAAGAAAGCATCTTCAACAAATGGTGCTGGCATAACAATATGTCAATGTGTTGAAGAATGAAAATAGATCCATATTTATCCCCATGTACAAAACTCAAGTCCAACTAGATTAAAGACCTCAATATAAATCTGACCACTCTAAACCTGATAGAAGAGAAAGTGGAAAGTAGCCTTCAATGCACGGGCACAAGAATCCACTTTATAAATATAACACCAGTAGCCCAGACACTGAGAGCAACAATAAATAAATTTGACCTTCTGAAACTAAGAAGCTTCTGTAAAGCAAAGGACATAGTCAATAAGGCAAAAAGGCAGCCTACTCAATATGGGTGACAATTGTATGGCTGGGGCTTACTGATGGGTCACTGATAGTGGCACCAGAATTTATCCTTACTGCTTGTACTGGCCTTTTGGGAACCTATTGTCTTTGGATGGATACCCTTTTCAGCCTTGATGTACTAAGGAGGGCCTTGGACCTCCCCCAAAGCAATGTGCCTTACCCTCTCTGAACTTACCCTCTCTGAAGAGTGAATGGAGGGGTGCGGTAGGGGAGAAGATGGAAGGGATGGGAGGAGGGGAGGAAGTGGGAACTGGAATTGGTATGTAAAATGAAAAAAGATAGTTTGCTTTCTTTTTTAAAAAAATAAATTAATTTAAAAAGTTCAAGCAATAAAGAGAAGAATTCAGCAGCTGTATAGTCTATGAGACTGGATGCCTTAGCACTCTCAATCATACTGAAGGCCTGGAGGATTCCTAGAGAGCTGCTGCTTGTCATTGTATGTTTGTATCCCAAACACATTGGTTCTGCATCATCAAAGGGAAAAGGAAAAGCAGCACTGGCAAAAAAAAAAAAAGATGGATGAACTTACTAAGTATAAGTGAAGCCAAGAAGGCAAAAAGCAAAGTTTATCTCGGATGCTGATGGGCAGGTGGTACCATGTTTGGAGTGGGTCTTCCCTCTTCAAATAATATGATAAAGATAATCACTTACAGGAGTGGCTAGTTGACTCCAGTATACTCAAGCTGACAGCCAGTTTTAACCATCACAAATCTTTTCCCCCAGATTTTTTGATAAGAGATGTGCATATAGCATATAGCCAGTTCCGCTGCTAAATTCTTAGTGTTTACAACCCTTAGTACGCCCAGTTAAATGTTGCTTTATTGCATGTTTGTATTTTCAACTCTTAGTGACAATTTTATATTTTTCAAGTATGAAAATACATATTCAATTTATTTTTCAAGGTTTATGTTTGTTTACAATGAGATAGTAAGTCAAACATTATTATTCTCTCATTTACATTTTTTAACATTTTTAGACTTTTGTATACATAATAATTCCATCACCATATTAAAGACAACTTCTCCCTCTAGAATGTAGCACCCTTCTTATTTTCTTTGGAATAGATGCTTACCCTGTGAATAACAGTTTATAGCCTCTTTATTATTCTAGGTGAAATAAGCAATATCTATATACAAACGATATTTATCTTCAATATAACTTTTGAAAAGTCTGGACACCAAAATGAATATGTAGTTTCTCACTCTAAAATATGTGCCATTGAATACATGAAAATCTATGCTTCTACTGTAATAACATATAGATAAGAAACACAGAATATCTTAAACATAATGGTATGTACATTCAAGTTTAAATTATAAAGTGATGATGAAAATTGCCAATAATGGCTTCCTAAGGGAAGATCCAACACAAAAGACAAAACAATGTCTTTGTATTCATCTGTGATATTTAGATACATGAAATGATGTCTTAATTTTGCTGTGAACGGACTAATATATANTTATGATAATGAGGTAAGCAAGCACAAGGGATAGTTTAGGTGGGGACCTTTATTTAATTGGGCTATGCAAACTCCCACCATCCACAATAATCTGCTTGGCAGACTAGTTTCTTCACTTGAACATACTATGTACACCCACATCTCTCTCTACACAATGCTCTTTGCAACCTCAAAACTCTCTCAACCTTCTACCTGTGTTGGGCTATATACACCCCCATCTCTGAAAATAATGTAAGTTTCCTCACCACTGCTAAAAGCAAAGTTTCTATTCAAATGTCAAATGGGTATGAAGAAAGGAAGAGCCAGTTCATCTTGAACTGTTTTTGAGTCAATGTATCTAATCTTAACCTTTTATGGCAACTTAACATCTTATAACTATGATTAAAATCAGATACACTAGGGGAAAGAACATACAGAATAGGAAAAGTGAAGGTACGGTCCAATTTATCAGTATGAAAGGGACCTACCCCAACTTCACGTCCTCTTAGTCAACTCTTCCTTCTATTGAACCACATAAAAGGAAACACTTGAAATTAGTTTTTATGTTTTAGCACCCTACTCATGAGGCTGTTATCGGTCTTGACAGGGTCTCTCTGTGTGTCATTTGCACTGTTGTTTTGAACCAAAGAAAGTTCTCTTGCGTTATTTGCAAAGCTGTGTGGGTCTTGTTTTCCATTCAATGGATGAGTGGTGGAAATCCTGGAAACACATAGCACTGACCGCAACCACCACTGAGGACAACACTCAGTTGTTATGTTTTGTTTCTCTGGACACTGTAATTTAATATGTGCAATAGCACCTAAACATATTGGTATGGCTTACACAATTAAATTTTTCCATTTTAACTGATCTAGTGAACCTATTACTAGAGGTTTATTTTCAGAAAATAATATTTTTAATAATATTATATTATAATTTTACAGTGTTAAACTATTATAGTGAGTGATTCCCTAAAGAAGAAAAATTGAAATATGTTTTTTTAAACTTATGTAGATTTATGTATTGATATAATAGTCCTATAATTTCATTGTGTGTGAAATATTTATACCAATTCAAACAGAAGTTGGTTTTAGATATTATTAAATTGAATTCCAGTTTTTGGCAATGTCATATATATGCATGTGTGTGCATACAATATATACATGCAAAAGAATTTACATACAATTTTGCATATATATAGCAATATGCTCACAAAACATATAAATATGTGTAATGATCAATAGAAAAATAGAACATAATAATTAATTTATCAAATCACAAGAAAATTGTATAAAATATAGTTATATATTATTATATTTTATAATAGGATACATAGGAAAAATATAGCTGTAACTTATAGCTTCAGTCATAAATATATTTTACACAAGAAGTATTATATTTGGTTAAAATATCAAATATTATGAGACCTAAAATTTCTTACATTGCTTAGCTTATATTTTTATCTCAAATCTGTAATTTTCAGGGAAACTGAATTCTGACTTGAATTAGAAGAAAAAAATGAAATAGAGACTCTAAAACTTTTAAAATATTTAAATTAAAGCAATGCTTAGAAAGCAATGTATTCATATCACAAATTATGTTTTAGAAAACAACAGAGTAATGAAAACCTGCTTCCTTAAAATTTCAGTTTCCATCATGAACGATGTCATAGCTATTATGGGGTCCTGGTACAATGCATTACTCATGTATACTCATAATGTATTCATAATGCTGGTGCTGGTGTAAGATACCTGCCAATTATACAGGAGGAAATAAAGAAAAATAATTATGTACTATCTAAAATAATTGGCAATGATAGCAATTAGCTATGTTATCAGTGTACGCATTGTTTATCACCATAAAATACATTTGACTGTTAAATCAGAGTATCCTCATTCTGCTTATTAAGAAATACCAAAATGCTCACCCAGGCTAGTCCTACACTGTTGTCAGAAGCAATGACAGTTCTCTGTGTGACCCTCCCTATGAGGATCTTTTCAATAGGACAAGATGCAAAAGTAAAAACATCGATATTGACTACTTTGAACCTGGTTAGCATAGGCTAGTACATGTGAGTGCTTATGTGTTAGATTTCAGTCAAAAGGCTATAATATATATTAAATATATTTTAGAAAAAATATTACAGTAAATAATTCTGTATGCTTATATGATGTCTTTTAATAATGTGTCACTATAAAACACTCAAAATACCTTACAAATTTTTAATGGAAAATTAATTCAGAAATCAAGTTAGTATGACCTAAATTTTCAGTGTTGTGAAGTGTGTTTTAGTAAACAGTATAGACATAGGCCTTCATGTTAACTCATTTTATAATCACTCAGAACTGAGCCTAGCCAGGTCTGTTCACCAGATGTATTATATTTTACTGCAACTTTTTATCGGCAAAATAGTATCATACTATTTAAGTGTTCATGTGTATAAACACCAATGTGGTATCCTTGCCTACAGTATACAGTATAGTGTTGTGATATGTCAGTTTGTATTCAAGGGTCAATAGGCTATACCATAATAGTCAACATAGACATGCTGTATCATGTACGTTTATGTAAGTTAGCTGCATGATTTTTTCAATAATTTACTGTCTAGTGGCATGTTTAAAATAAATCTACCATTAAATTACTCTACCAGATGTGATCTACTAATGCTTTTGTACTTTCCTATGCTTATTTTTTTTCAATTTGAATCACTATACAAGATACAGTACAGTGGTTATTAAAACAACTTCATGGTGCTTGAGTCTGTGATGTCTTCCTGTAAAGTACTGGGAAATTATGCGTTTACTGGGGACTTGATTCCTGATTACTTCTCAGTATGTCTTACATAGGAGAAGAGGTGAGGAAGCTCTGGGACCATTTTTATGAGGGCATCAACCCCATTCATGATCTTACAATTTAATCATCTCCCACAGTCATTTATTGAAACAGTACCATTCTAGAGGAAAGCATTCTCTCTTCTTCCCTCTCCTTTCCTTCCCTTCCCCTCCCCCTCTTCTCCACTCCTGCTTTCTTTCCTCCTTCCCTCTCATCTCCCCTCCACTTCTCTTCCCCCTCCCTCCTCTCTTCTCCCTGCTTTTCCTTTCCCCCTCTCATCTTCTTATTCTTTAGATGCAAATTAGAGCAATAATAATTGAGGTCAAGTTTAAATATTCAAACTAAAAAAGAATCTCACATCTTTTGCTTAAAATCCAAAACAAAAGCAATCAAGTTTAGAAAGTGGCGCAGGAGAATTGTCTGTATTCTGTCAGTCATGTATTTTAATAAAACGCTGATTGGCCAGGATGGAAGTATAGGCGGGTCAACCAGACAGGAAGTAGAGGTGGGGCGATGAAAACAGGAGAATGCTGGAAAGGAGGAAGCCCATTCCCCCCAATCCTGCCCAGACCACCGAAGAGACATCATGTGACCTACCCAGATGAGAAAGGTACCCAGCTGTGTGGCTAACGTAGATAAGAATAATGGATTAATATAAGCTACAAGAGCTAATAAGAAGACTGAGCTAATGGGCCAATCAGTNTTATAACTTATGGAGATCTCTGTGTGATTTTCTTTGGGACATGCCAGCTGTGGGGTACCGGGCAGGATGGAAACCCCAAGCAGGCCCCCTATCACTACAAGAAAGAAAAGTATATTAAAACAAGCAGAAAACTAAGTCTCTCCATCAAATTTAGATGAGCTGTGAATACAAAGGAAAAAATACCAATTTTAGTCAAATTAATATTGCTACTGTAGTCAATACATACATCATTTAGGAAGAGGGGATACGTTTATGGTGATCTAAATACAAAGTGAAACCAGTCATTACAAATTCTCAAATGTAAAACCTGACCTGAAACACAACCCTAATTTCTTCCCCTCTGTATGCTGTGAATACGTTTTACTGCCATTGGTTAATAAAGAAGCTGTTTCAGCCAGTGGCTTAGCAATATAGAGCAAGGCAGGAATTCCAAATACATAGTGGTGGAAAGAAGGCAGAGTCAGGGTGAAACCATGCGTTCACCAGAGGAAAACGATGTGAGCTGCCAGTTGGAACCTTGCTGGTAGGCCACAAACCTCATAGTAAAATATAAAATAATATGAATGGGCTTATTTAAAATGTTAAAAGCTTGCTAGGAATATGCTAGAGTCATTGGCCAAGCAGCGTTGTAAGTAATACAGTTTTTATGTGAATATTTCAAGTCAGGGTGACTGAGAATGAACATCCTCCACCTACAAGTTGTCAGAGGCTCTCACACAGCAAAGCCTGACCTGAACCACTACTCTAATTTCTTCAGAAATGACTAAAGAAAGGAAGGAAGCCAAATGGGACAGGTTGGAAAATAGCAGAGATTTGCACTGGAGGCTAAAGAAAGACACCATTTTCATGGTACAAACAGCAAGTGTTGATATGGAGACTACAACTCTGGTGTGGGAGAACTGTCTGTATTCTGTCAATCATTTTTTAAATGAACGCTGATTGGTCATTTGCCAGGCAAGGATGTATAGGTGGGACAAGCAGACATGCAGTAGAGGTGGGGCAAGCAGAATAGGAGAATTCTGGGAAGCAGGGAGCTCCCCCAGCAGTCCTGCCCAGACCCTGAAAAAGCAGGATGTGACCTTCCCCACTGGAAAAGGTACTGAGCCATGTGGCTAACATATACTAGAATAATGGGTTAATATAAGTTATAAGAGCTAAAACAAAGCTGGAGCTAATTAATGGTCCAATGGAACTCTGTGTAATTTTTGTCTGGGGGCTTACCAGCTGTGGAAATTGGGCAGGATAGAAACCCTAAAAAGTGGCCCCTCATGTTACACAACTCACTCTCCAGGAGCTCTAGCTAAGTTCTTAAGTGAAGTTGGCCCTAATAAAGGAAAGATCTTCAAAGCAGAGGAAGCATCCTCACATTGGAAGAAGATGGCATCTACAACTTTGCTAGATGAGAAGAGAAAGCAATACCTTCAGGAAACAAACCCATTCTGTTAGGAACTAATACAGTTGATGACATTTAGTTGAAGTCAGTGTTCATATTCCATTTTGAAAACCCCAGGGCCTTGAAGATTATACCGGCTCTGCTCTTCCTTGTTCTATAAATGGAATGACAAAGCCTGGGTGGCAGACCATCTGTTTACATCATGGCTTACTGAATATTTTAAGCCTGCTCTTGAATGTACTGCACAAATACAGAAAGATTCCTCTCAACATGTTAGTGTCATTACCAATGAAGCTGGTTACTGGAGCACTCTGATGGAATTGTGTAGAGAGGACTGCTGTTCCTAGGTCACTAAGACACATTCAGCTCCCAAGTCATATTAATTATGAACTACATTTTCTAAGATGTTAACTGCCATTGACTAGGATTCTCAAATGGATTTGTTTAACGAATGAGGAAAATGTTTTGAAAAGTATTTGTCCTTTCAGACGTCACAGAAGACCATCATGGCTCATCAAAATATCGTGAATATGAGGAGCTTGGGAGAATTTGATGCTATTGCTCACATGTGATTTTGGATAACTCAACCCTTTCTTCAGTGGGGGAAGATACTGAAAATGTGATCCTGTTCCAGGAAGGGAGGCAAAGTCTATAGCTGTTACTGAATAGTTGCAATCTCATGGTGCAACTTTAATTGGTACAGAGTTGCTTCTTATTGGATGAGCAGAGAAAGTAGTTTCTTGAGATAAAGAAGCTAAAATGACAAGCAAATGTTTAGAAATCTTGGTTCATTAAAGCACATAAGAGCTTGAGAGGCATGACTCAACTTTGCTAAGTGCTTGTGTATCTAAAATGCTACCAGGCAGTGTCTCAAGCTCAGAGGAAAATGTCCTAGTAAAGAAAGTGTTCATTGATGTCATGAACATGAATGTAAATGACTATTTTTTATGAATTGATGCATAAGACCCTCTCTTAATTCCTTAGAAATGAAATTCTCACAACTACCAAAATCCCTCAATAGCTATTTCAATGAGTCAAGATTCATCCACCAAGAAAGATAGTACTATTTGCTGATAGTTTCAGTAATATTACCATTTTTATTAGAAAATACTTTAGATTGGGTATATGCATTGCAATATTTTTGATATTTTATACTTAAAGGACTAGTACACATATAACTTTTTATACTCATCTAGAAACCAAAACTTTTGTTATTAAGTTTATTGTGATGCTCCTTTTATTGTAGAGATCGTGAATCAAATATGCTCTATCTCTCATGTAGGTCTATATATTTATTGTCTCACTATACAAAATAAATATTGGAAAAAAGACCGATGCTCAATAATTTTTTGTTTTTCCTTTTTTTTTGTTTGTCAGAAAGGGAATGGAAAGAGGAAAGAATAATTTAGCAGAGCTATGGTTGGGCCACACTTCTCTGGGACAAGCACTTTGCCTTCATTTTAGACTTCCTATACTAAAGCAATTTCCTACACATAAAAAAAAATAGGTAACTAGATAAATAAGCCAACAAGAGTTAAGTAAGGAGCAAGAGTTGAACAAGAAAATTATCATCCTCACAAAATGGAATGAGGAGAAAAATTACAAAGAAGTAATTTTCACAAGAAAAAAATATGTTGAGTAAAAGCTGAAGAAGGATGATTGGAGAAAAATGAAGGTAGAGAACAGGAGAAGAGGAGAGAACAATAACAATAATGAACAATGGAGAGATGGTCAAAACAAGATATAAATTTTCTCTTATAAAGTTAGCAAGTACTGTAACAGTTAGGGTTAATGAATGTCTCTTGACTACTTTACAGATCAAAACATACACATGAACTGAATATAGAAAATAGTAAGTAGGTATGCAGGTTTCCCCACTGTCAGCCCAGAGTCAGTGAGCTGCCTGCCATATGCTCAGGTCAACTGTTTTTTTTGTGGGTATCCTCATCATGGTTTGATCCCTTTGCTCAAGTTATCATGCCCACCTCCCTCTCTTTGACTGGACTCTGGGA
The DNA here is from genome assembly GCA_001685075.1 of Bramus lutescens. Lineage (NCBI taxonomy): Eukaryota > Metazoa > Chordata > Mammalia > Rodentia > Cricetidae > Bramus > Bramus lutescens. The sequence continues at coordinate 113,230 of LOEQ01001810.1, forward strand.
CCTTGGCCCAGTGCTTAGCTGTGGATCTCTATATCTGCTTCTGTCAAGGGCTGAAAGAAAGTTCTATGATGTCAAGGTAATCATCAATCTGATTACAGGGGAGAGACAGTTCAGACATTCTCTCCACTATTGCTTAGGGTCTTAGCTGGCGTGATCTTTGTGGATTCTTGGGAATTTCCCTAGTTGCAGGTTTCTTACTAGCTTTATAATGGCTCCCCCAATAAAGATATCTCTTTCTTTACTATCCCTCTCTCTTTTTCTCTCAACTCAATCATATCATTCCACCATATTCTTCTCCCCCTCCCCTTCTCCCTTCCTCCTCTTTCACATTCTGCTCCCCCCACCATGCTCCCAATTTTCTCAGGAGACCTTGTCTATTTTCCCTTCCCAGGGGGATCCATGTATGTCTCTCTTAGGGTTCTCCTTGTTACCTGGCTTCTCTGGGGTTGTGTACTATAGCCAGTCTAGGCCTACTGAATGCTGGTGACAGTTGTATGGCTGGGACAATTTGTGGAGCCACTAACAGTGGGACCAGTATTTATATCTACTGCTCAAACTGGCTTTTTGAATCATATTGCCTTTGGAGGGATACCTTGCTCCCCATAGATATAGTGAGGATAGCCTTGGTCCTGTCTCAAAGAGATGTGCTAGACTTTGTTGACTCTCCAAGGCAAGCCTTATCATCTCTGGGGAGTGGTTGGGGAGTGGGTGGGGGGAATGTGGAGGTAGCAGAAAGATGGGAGGGAGTAAGGACTGGGATTAGTATGTAAAAAGAGAAAGGATTGTTTAAAAAAATAAATTAATTAAAATAATAGGAAAACAAAGAAATGAGCAAGTTTTTTGATGGTGGTATAATGCTGAACTCACCGATATCACTAAGCATTTTTCTTTATTTTGAATATACAGGGGAAAATCTATTATTTATGCATACATGGTTTTGTGTATACAAAGCATTCTTGACTTTTGGGGTAATAGTAATAAGATAGGATGTTCCTAATTGCCATGACAATACCTAAGTATCTTCTATTTTTATAGCACCTTCTTTTATCTGTGTGTAAAATCCTTCTCTGTATCTCTCCTAAGAGGAGCCATGTGATCACATTTAGGGCACGTTGTGATCGTCTTGGATAATCACCCATTTTATGATCGTTACTGTTACTGTGCTGTGGCCCATATAAGGTTACATTCAAGCCAGGATGATGACTAATATTATGTGTCAAGTTGTCTGTATCAGATTATGCTTAGTTTACTGGCTAAGCATCATCTTGGGGCTTACATGTGAGGTTATTTCCAGGAGCTGGTAACATTTGCATTGATGGAGTGAATAAAAAGATGTGGATGGATGTTAACCCATTTTTTATGCTTATGCACTCAAATATAAGTAAATGGCAAATTAACTCTGCCTGTTTAGTTGAGATGGGACATACTTTCTTCTCTTCCTAAGGAGATACTTGTACTAAGTTGAACTATCATCTATCTATCTATCTATCTATCTATCTATCTATCTATCTATCTATC
>LOEQ01001810.1:114803-126400 GCA_001685075.1 Bramus lutescens
CTATCTATCTATCTATCTATCTATCTATCTATCTATCTATCTATCTGTATGTCTGTCTATCTCTGATCTATCTACTATCTATAATCTATCTACCATTCTATTTATTATTAATAAGTATCCATGCATATATTTTAGTAGATACATCTATTGGCTAAAACATATGCACAATAAATAGATATATTTTCTGGGTTTTCTGTCAATTTTTGTTGTAGTGTGCTTAAAATATCTTTTCAATCTAATAATGGTTTCACTCCTGTCATCATCATTCTGTATAAGAGATAGATGGTATGCAAATAAATATTTTGATGTTGTGACATATTGAAAATAGACATTCTCACTTTTTCACTGAGATCCCATTTTATCATTAACATAATGGTATTTCCTCTGTTTCATTTGTGATATATGGAATTTGTGTAAAATATTATAAAAGAAAAAATTGAGTCATAATATTTGAAACAATTTTATTATTTTGAGACATTAAAGAGTTAAAACATTTAAAATATTTTTTTTCTTTTCCCTCAAATGAAAATAGATTTTTTCTCATATAATATATTCTGATAACAGTTTCCCCTCTACTTCTTTGTGTTCCTCCTCACCTCTCCTCTCATCCTGATCCACTGCCTTTCTCTCTTTCATTAGAAAACAAACAGGGTTCTAAGGAATAATAATAAAATAAAATGAGATAGAGAACAAAAACAAATACATCTGAATAGAACAAAATAAACAGATAAACAGAATGAAGAAAGGACAGATGAAACAGAAATAAAGCTAAAAAGAACTGTCTATATTAAAAGACACATAAAATAAGATGTGTGTTGCTTGCAAACATTAGTTACAAAACACATAATAATACATATTATTTCAAAGTAGTCTCATACCAATGTTTTCAAAATTATTTCAAGGTTGTATATTTAATGCATTCTGCTTTACCACAGTTCCTGTGATCTGAGTACATATACGTGAGCATAGCTACATATGTGGGAGTCTTCTAACAGACTGGTGAAAGCAAAGGCTGCTGAGTGATGATTTCTACATCATAAATTGCATGTCCCAGCACTGGAGGGAACCTTCTTTTCAAGCCCTACTGCATTTGTAGTAGATACAGAAGCTTCTCCTCCACTCATTATGCATATCACCTGGGGCCTCAAAATAGGAGTGAAGACCTCTGATGTAGTATGTAGTATGCATCTGCCATCTTAATATCTCTGGTTGTAAATTTAGTAGATGTTTATGAATAAAGAAAATATTCTGAGGTACCAAGTTCTGAAGCACTGATAGACATTAATGACTGAAAAAAAAATCATAGGAATAGATCCAAGATTCTCAATGCAAAGGAGTCCTTAAAATAACCAGCTAGTTGCTTTATTTGGGCAGATGATCTTTGGTAATAGAAATATAAAGACATTAATTGCATGTTATCGAAAAAGACATGATGCTAAACCAGTCTATAAGGAAATCTGATCAATGTCCCTTAATGTTAATGCAAACTGTTTCAGTATAATTTATGTGTTCAAGATTATAGTAGGTCCTATCAAGGACCAAAACTAACAGAGTTATTGTATCTATTCAAAGAAACACTCTTCTGTAATCAATTAATTTGATAACACTAACATATTTAATTTTTGCATAATTTATATCATAATTACCTGAAACTTATTTTACAGTTACCATTGACCTGCTAAACTAGCCCAGAAAGGACTTTTTCAAGCCAAGAACAGATTTCTCAGAACAATATTTTTAACATATACTTCAGTAACACATTATTAAAGTTCAGAGTGCAATATAATGTAAAAACGGTCACTGCAGTCATATACTGAGCACTCAACTGAGTCAAGAGTGTGTGTCCAATACTTTCCACAGGCACAATTGTTTTCTCCTCCAGTAGGGCCTAGCAGCAGTCCTAGTAACTAGGGGTGAGCTCATGCTTTTATATATAAACAGATGTTGAATTCAGGCCTACTGTTGCACATGTTCTACTCTATGCATTATCCATGATTGTCTGTCTTTATATAAAATCTGAAAATGTGCAGTGTGGCTGACATATTGTTCCAGAAAAAAAGGAGAAGGAAATCAATGGAGAGTATTGTCATGCAGTTTTCTATGTTTATCTATGCTTACTTTTTTCAATATTTTATATAGATACATAATTCCAGGATATTGGTTATGATGGGAAATCCTGGTATCCCTACAATCTTCTGAAGTGTTCTAGAATCTAGAACATTCTATGGATGACGAAGAATGGTTTTCAGAATCAAAATGAACCTTGTAAGTTGTGGGCTTGAAATATATACATGATCTTGAGTGAATTGGATGGGTAAGTTCATTCTGATATCATATATAAGTTCATACACCCCAGATCAGTGTTTCACTTTGTTAAAAGAAGCAAAAGTAAGAAACAAAGTTCTGGCCCCATTTACAAAGGTAGTGATTGATGTGGGCTTCCCCTCTGTATGCTATGAATACCATTGGTTAATAAAGAAACTGTCTTGGCCTGTGATACAGCAAAAGAGTAGAGCTAGGCAGGGAAAACTAAACTGAATTCTGGGAGGAAAAAGGCAGAGTCTCTGAGAAGTCATGGAGCTCTGCCAGAGACAGACATGGGAACCTTACCCACTAAGCCACAGCCTTGTGGGGATACACAGATTAATGGAGATGGGTTAGCTTAGGATATAAGTTAGTCAAATATACGCTGAAGCTATTAGCTGAACAGTAATGCAAATAATATGGTGTCTGTGTGATTATTTGGGGGATGAGCAGCTGAAAACAAATAAGCAGCCTCCTATCACAGTTGATCCCATAACTTCCAATGCCTGATAGTGCATCTCAAATGCCATGTAAAGAAACAGTTGTAGAATTTCCAGTCCAGTTATAATAAATTCACGGGACTCTGTCATAGTTTAATGATGTTTATTGCCTTTCATTTTTAAAGCATACTCAGGATTTACTACTTCTATCTGAAGACTGTTTGTTGAAGTTTGTTTTAAGTAGAGTGTTTTATGTTAATAAAGGTACAGTTTATACAGCAAAATTTCTGATGTTGTAGTAAATAAATAGTTCCCAGGAAGCAAACTGTTCACATCTTTGCAACAAATACATTCTTCACATAAAACTCAGTTCAGTGAGTTAATAAATTAAGAATGGTATTGTCCATTTAATATGCATGTATGGTTTACAATCATGGATGAGTTTATGGTCTGTATGACCAAGCCAACATATGGTTCATTAAAATGGCATAAATACATGTAGTATTTCATAGAACAGAAAAAATTCTATGAAACACCAATCAAGAATTGAATAAGATAAAAATCAGCAAAAATTGTCAATACGCATTGTGCAATTCAAAGTCAATATTTCAGAATGAAAAGCCAGTATTTGTTACTCTAAGGGTGGATGCACTTATAAAGAGAGACCTAGTCTGTATATGCAATGAATGGACCAATGCTCCCGAATTTATCAGAACATGGCAGGGTCCTCCTCAACCTCTTCCAGCTATTTGCAATAAATAACAGGACTGATTTCTTTCCATGTTATGTTTTATCATGTTTATCTAAGTCCTGGCAAATCCTTCCATGATTCTTTGCTCTTTGAAGTGTTTTATTAATATCCCTGTTATTATTCTAAACAACTCTAGGAATAATGCAATCTTACTGAAAAACTGTATTCCTGCTTGTAGCTTTTTAGAGAAACTTAATATTTGGAATCTAAGATGTATCTGTCTAAATTTTCAGCATTGACACCTCTATTCAGTCTCTCCATGGGAAAAAGAAATCAATCAACTGAATTACATCCTCTTTTACAGGAAAATGTATTATTAAATTCATGAGATCCCACTGTGTTATAAGAAACCATATGTCACATCTATCTCTCTGTATAGATATACCATTTATAATCTAACATGATAATGACCAATAGACCAGAAACATTAAATGTCTTTGCTTCTCATACTGGAAAATGTTGCAGAAAAATAATGGCATAAGTCTTGAGTCAGAAATTTTAGGTCAAGCCTCAAATTTTTCATTATTATGTTTTATAAGCAGGATTAACTTATCTAAATATTCATTTATTTTACCTTTTAGAGAGTCTGGATCTTTTTCCATAAAGAGAATTCAAGAATAGTTAGAGCTGTTACACAAAGAAACCTGGTCTCAAAAAACAAATGTGTGTGTGTGTGTGTGTGTGTGTATAATGCATAAAAAAGTTAAAAGTGAAGTAAAATAGTCTTGTAATAGAGAGTGTTACAAAGATGCATATTATGCATTTATCTAATGTCCAAGAGTTGTATCATATTGTATATTACAGAATGTATGAATATCATTTTATAAGAAAAAATAAGATTTTCTAACAAAATAAGTAAGAAATGTGGCTTTTCTGTTAAATCAAACCAAGATAATAAAAGCATATACGTCTCTGTTTTTTCATCGTAAAAATGTCTAAATTTGCTTAACAGAATTGTAGGAATAATTTAAAATTATTCATGAGCAATCACTCTGTAGTCTATAGTGCTTTCTTATAATTTGAAATCTGAAGCTGGATTTGCTTTGAACTATTGATAAGATTATCTTCCTCACCTCTAATTCAAGGTGGAAGAGCTGCAGGAAATGGCTCTCAGAGATAAAAATACAGCTTCACTGAGAAGCCAGATTTAACTCCTACAGAATCAAGCTACTGTTATCAGACAGTATTTCAAAACAGATAACTCCCACTTTCAAATGGAAAAACTTATTGGCAGTATAACTGAACAACCTGAAGAACTACTTCAAATGGGGTGTGATTGTCTGAGTCAGTCCCTTCATCTGAATGGGGAAACCTTTCAAATGTCCTTAATGAGGATCTAGTACTGAAACAAAGCAGCCCTAGCTATATAGTTATGCCGAAGTCAGACAGAATTATAGAAGACTATAGCAAAACAAACACCGTTTAGTAATTTTACATGTTCACAGCAACTTGTTCTTATATGGTTTTGCATCAATGAGAGCAAAAACACTTAAAATGCTGATGAGAGTTTCTTTAGTATGACTTTGGCAGGGTGAGGCACTTGGGATCAAAGAAATAAGTACCACAATACTGATGTTTGCTGCCCTTCACCCAAGGAAATTTCCATAATTATTATCACGTATTTACATTCTCAAATGAAGTTCAGTATTTGCATTGTGCTTTAAAATGCATACTGATTGTGATTTGATTAGTCATTAGCATACAAAATATGGAAAATCTAGGCTCTGGAAAGGTTGGAAGCTGGATTTCATTGTCTTCCAAGTGGATAATTCTTTTTTTTTAAGGTGTTTAGAATATTATCCAGTACGTACATTTATTGGATTTGTGTCCCTCCTCATGACAAATTAGGTCAGGAATAAAGTGTTGTAAATTCTCTTTCAAAGACCTAAGCATTAATATTCACATGGTTGGTGAGGTGTTGCTTCATAGCATTAGAACCTGAGTTTGGATTCTCCACTACTCACATATTAAGCCAGGTGCAATGGTACCTATAACCTCATCACTAGAGAAACAGAGACAGGTAGATCCCTGGATCTCACTGGTAAGAGAGTCTAGCAAGGCACACGTTCAATGAAAGTCTTTGTCTCAAAACAAAACAAAACAAACAACAATAATATGGTTGAAGAGATCCTGGAAAAGATACCCATCTGAAATAATACTTTCTTCACTAAATTTACACAGCAGGCAGGGTTTTAATTTCTCACTTGAAGGATCACAGAGAGAAGTGGGAAAGAATATATAGAGAAAATTTTTTATTTAAGATTTTATTTTTAAGATTTATACTATATAAATACATATATGCGATTTATAAAAAATCTTAGTCTTCTTCATTTTGTCTTAGATCATCCTCCCTCTCTACCCACTCAATTTCATGTTTTTTTGCCTTCTAAAAATTGTGTGTGTGCGCGCACACACACACACATACACATTTTGTGTTAACCAATTATTTCTGAACATGAAACCTGCACTGAATCATGGTTAGCATACCCGGTGTCACTCCAGTGAACAAAATTGAATTCCCCTCTCTCTGCATCTGTAATTGTAGATAGCTTCTTTGTTAGTGTGAATTCTCCCCCTTCCATGCTCTGATTTAGTCTAATTTGAACTTGTTTACATTTTAATATCTGACCTTATGATTCTCAAGGTTCTTATCATTATGGTAAGGAAAATGCAAAAGTATTCATAAGTAACTAAAGTATATCAGTGGTTTAATTTTTAATAGAGTATCATTCCCCTAACTTCTAAACTATGAACATAAACAATTTAATGAAAAGGTTTCAAAATATTTACCATGTGTTAAGCACAATTTGAGTCACTGACATGAATGTCTTCTTTTTTTTTTTTGTTTTTGGTTTGGAAAGCCACAATAAGTTTAGAAGGCTACATGGCTGCATGCCATTACCATGGAAGATGAAACACTTCAGAGGTGGTAGTTAAGTTATAACATGAGAAGGAATTTGCATGTACAATATAGGGTTGTGAACTATATATTACAAGAGAATTCAAGGGAAGGAGCCAAGTATCAAATTGACAGGGGGCTTTATCTGTTTGGTTTACTGGCTTGTGCCAAGTTTTTGAATTATATCCCGAAAATAAAAGATTCTAGAATTTGTGCGAGATTGAACTGAATCACAGTAAATTAAGTTTATATTTGTTGCCTTTGGAGTTTAGGGCAGGAAGGAAGAATGGAGTCAGAAAAAGTTGTGAAGGTTGTTTGAGGCTCTCTTTGGTAAGAACCAGCCTTAGATCTTTTTTTCTCATGATTTCTACCAATTGGAGTTACTCTGATAAGATACAAGCACTTTCTGGACACATCTTTTGTGGAATAATCTTTTTGTACACTAAGAAAATATATCATTGCCAAGGTGGCTTTTGATTAGCTTAATAAAGAGCTTAATGGCCAATAACCAGGTAGGAATAGGCTAGGTAGGACTTCTGGATAGAGAGAGAAGAAGAGGTGATGAATCTAGGCACCAGGGAGATGTCAAAGGAGACAGAGAGGAAGCAGGACATACATGAGGAGAAGTAAAAGACATGAGTCATGTGGGAGTTTGTAGATTATTAGAAATGGGTTAATTTAAATTATAGAGCTAGTTAGAAACAGGCCTAAACTTAGGCCAAGCTTTCCTAATTCATAACTCTCAGTGTTATGATTTGTTGACTGGCAGTACAAAGACTGAGTGCACACCTCATTCTAAGAGTTACTTCAAATTGTCTAAATACAGTGGTATTTCCATAATCTTGAGTGAGAATAGTTAAAATACGAAGACATATTGGATTTTAATTTGCATGAATTTAGTGTGTTGTGTTGTGCTTGTAGTTGGTAGATACTAAATTATCAGTTCCTTAACTGAGTGAGGTGATTCAGTTAAACCCTGTAGCCAAAGGCATTGCAGGGGAGAGACACAGTGGAAATATAGACTATGGTAGACCAGGTGCTTAACTCAGTTAGGAAAGAGGGGAAATGCCTGACATCTCAGTGAGTCCAGGAAAAGACAGAAACCAACTGCTGGCAACTTGAACTCAAGAAACTGCTGTATTCTGCTCAGTTTTAAGAAGCATGCACATTTGCTGTGCTTGTATGTTTCTCGTGAGCATAGAAAAGAAAATTTGGAAATAATATTCAAGGCGGAGTTTCATAGTAAATGCTTTCAACAAGGATTTCCTAATTAAGATACTATGTGATTCCATTCTTTTTGCTAGGTAATCTGCCATGTGTGAAGAGTGTTTTTATTTCCAAAATAGAAACAGCAAAGGGAAGAGTTCAGAGCAAAGGAAATGACACACAGAAACAAGGTGTTTTTCATGAGAGTAGTTAATCAATTAGGAATGAAATTCTGGAAAAGGGGTACCAGGGAGAGGAAACACAAGGATATAAAGCTATGAGATGGGCATTTCACTATAAAAAATTAGACATAGCAAGTAGACCATCTTCTAAGAAAATCACCCTTAAGTAAAGATTTTGGATATTTGGTTTGCTGCTAGATATAATCACAAAATGTTAACTAGCAAGAAATTCAAAAGCAAAGGTGTTTAATCATAAGGTAATTTGATTTAATGAAAGATAATCTCCCAACAAAAATTTAAATTCTTCATGACAATGAGGACTAATACACTTAGGTATTAATAACACTTCTAATATAGTCCTACACACCACTTTTCATTAAGAAATTTTGAAGAATGTATAAGTCAGCATATAACTGTAAGAAAGTCATATCCCAAAGTGATGCTCAAGTGTCACATGACAAAGTAGGGTTGCATTTTGAGAAATGTCTCACAGAGGTCAGTTTCAAGGCCTGATATTTTCCAAACACTTTGTCAGTTGCTGAGACATAATCTCACCAACCAGCTTAACAGAACCCTATCAGTTCACATCTGGGAAGGCTGCCAAAACTACAGGGAACAAGAGCTCAAGTGTCTCTGATTAATTGGTAACTGCTCCATCAAAAGGGAAATTTAAACAACAGCAAGAGACGCTTTTTATTTTAGGGTTGACCATTGGGTACTGGGGAATAAGCACTGCCATCTTTGCAAAGTTCCAGACATTGGTTAAAAACAAGGAAACCCCATTTTTGACTGCTTATTTATTTATGTATTATTTGTCTGTTCTTTGCTTGTTTATTTATTCACTTACATAAAACTAAAATCAATTGTATGAGTGAAATAAAGTGCATTTGGTGTCCTAATTGGAGCTTTGCTTTCTTTTCAAATTAGTTGTTTTTGTTAAGCAGGACACCACAAACAAATATACACTGAGAAACATTGCTTGAGATAACAAAAAAATTTATATCACCTAAAGTTTTAAATTAGAAATAAACTAAAATTGCTCCAGATTTCAGTAAACAGGTAAACATAGTAGTTAGTTGAATTGGTGATTTGAAGAAAGAAACTTGAAAGAAAACAAAAAGGATCCAAAGGAAATTAATTTCTTTATATGCAGTTATTCATTGAAATTGTATTTACTCTGCTTTTCTTATTTACTAATATGTAGTAAACCCTGGGAATAAAGTGATGGACAAGCCAAGGGCCTACTCAGAGGATCAGGCAGCATAGAGGAAAAAGACAAAAAAAAGAAGGGAAAAATCAAAATATTGTGATGTGTGACCAATATCAGAAATACATGAGAAGGAATAAATGGACAGATGGGAAAACCAACTAAATTGTGACAAGATGTTAATCCACATTAAACCTGGATATTCGATGCTTGAATTGAAGTTTCAAGGTTGAAACACTCTTAGCTGTATATATAGTGCATACATCCTTTGGGCTTGAGTGCATGCGTACATTTGTGCCTACATGTGTGCATGTGTGTGTGTGTGTATGCGTGAGTGTGTGTGTATGTCTGTGTGTATATGTGTGTGTGCGTTTGTGCATCTAAAGTGTTTGTTTTCTGGGAACAAAGCCTCTTCCTTTTCCAGAAGAAAAATAAAATAGAACTGTCAAAGGAATATGAAGGGTTTCTCTGGAGGATTTGTAGACAATTTCCTTTTTTCTATAAAAGTGCTAAAGACAATTTGACTATAATAAAATCAAATGGACGTTAGTGAGCATCAGCATCTCCTCTGTGTTGTAACAGTGACCTGGACTATTCACAGGATACTGATACTTGTTCCTGGATGTTTTTAAATTTATTTTCGAAAATATATGTTTGTTCATTTTATGTAGGATAAAAGGAATTCGGAACTGGACATTGTTATCTATATTCTGTTTATGCATTGGAGAGAGATGGTTTCTTTAAGATGGAGAGGGTACAGTTCTTGAACATTTATCTCAAGTCTGCCATGAATGCTAATTTTTACAACTAGAGAAATTATTCCAGTCTACAGATATCAAGGATGTAAGTCTGCATAAAGTTATTCCCATGTGAGGCACTTTCTTTTGCAGGTTATTGTAGGTCTTTATTAAGCATGTTTATAGGTAGAGGTTGAGAGAAGTTTCAAGGTTGTTGCTATAAGTGCAACTTGGAAAATTGAGCCCCACTTTATCCACACTTCACACTGCTATTCTTATTGATGGAGTCCCAAGGCCAAGTATAATGTTAAGAGAGAGGGAGAGAGAGAGAGAGAGAGAGAGAGAGAGAGAGAGAGAGAGAGATGCATCCAGAAGAGTAAAGCTAGAAATATTTTACGAGAAGTCATATGTCATAACTCCCAATTTAAGAAAATATAAATTTAATTCTGCAGGGGCTCCTAACTGGGGCTACTGCCCCTCTCTTTCTACCCCATCCAAGCCTGCGTTCAGGCAACCCCTCCTTTCCCTTCTTGGGGGCCATAGATCCCTCAGCTCAGCCTGTTTGGGCGCTGGGACTGGGTGATGAGTGCAACCAGGCTGGAGTTCTTTTGTTTCAGTAGCCTGCCAGCAGCAAGTTTGCCCTTTTATCTGCAAGGTCCCTGGCCAGCAAGGGGCCCTGATCCTGCAGCAGAAGATCCATCAGATGGGTAAGTGCGTTCCTGACCAACGGAAGCGGAGCACAGACATTCCTCAAACCCTAAACTTCCTGGTCGTTCTGCAGGGGCTCCTAACCCCAGCTACTGCCCCTAGCTTCCTACCCCACCCCAGATTGCTTTCAGGCACTCCCTTGCTTCCTTTCTTGGGGGCCATATATCCCCCAGCTCAGCCTGTTTGGGCTCTAGGAACGGGTGGTGAGTTCAACCAGGCTGGAGTTCCTTTCTTACAATAGCCTGCAGGCAGCAATGTAGGCCTTTTGTCTGCAAGGTCCATGGACAGCAAGGGGCCCTGATCTGGTACCAGAAAATCCATGGGAGAGCATTTGTAGGAAGAGATGGGCAGGTGCCAATGCAAGAATTCTTCCAACAATCTGAAAACCAACACGATAACACCAGAACCCAGAGAACCTACAACAGGAAGTCTGGAACACCCTAATTCAGAAGAAGTAGAAAAAATTGACATTATGAAAGTGATAGATGCCCTTCAAGAGGATATAAGAAAGGTACCAAACCATGTGGCTAGCATAGATAAGATCAATGGGTTAATATAAGCTACAAGAGCTAATATGTAGCCTGAGCTAATAGGCCAATCAGTTTTATAGCTTAAAAAAAGAAAATATAAATTTCAATTGTGATGTTACAGAGTATATAGAATGCATTACAACAGAGTTAACACATTTCTTCATTTCATTTTATGAGAAGATGAAAAGAACATCTTTAAGGATGATAAAATTGAAGAAAGTACAAACTTCGTATTCTAAAACTGCTTAATTATGTTAAAGTTGAACAAAGGGCATAAGAAAGCATACAATCTTTGAAAATGAAGGGAAGAAGCATTGGAAAAAGGAAGGCTATCACCAACAAATGAAGGGAACTGGAATGGACCTAGGTCATGGAAACCTGCATCATTGGGAAGATGAGGCTCTTTATTCTGTGTCCTCTGAGAAACCCATCTGCTTCTTCCTTGGGCAACTTTACTCTGCATAGCTTCTATTGCTGCCTTTTGGGTTTGATTAAAGGTTTTGGGGTACTGAAAGAATGTTGAAAATGAGATGGAGGTGGAGAAAAGAAATAAGGAGGATAGAAGAGATGGGAAGGAACCTCTGATCTACCTATCTTTCCACTTTGATTGCTCTATCTCTCTCTCTCTCTCTC
>LOEQ01001810.1:134928-151156 GCA_001685075.1 Bramus lutescens
GGGCGGAAGCCAGCACCATCTTTAAGGTGCAGCCCCACGCGGCTCACTACACCCCATGGAGGAGCATAAATGAGAAATATGGGTTATGTTAAAATACAAAAGTTATCTAGTAAAAAGTCTGAGCTATCAGATTAGCACTTACAAATGATATTAAGCCTCTGTGTCAGTCATTTGGGAACAGGTGGCCAAGACAGGAAAATTCTGACTAAAAATGGCACTCAAACAATTGGTAAGAATTTCCACATAAAAACTGAGAAAACTTTTTTTAAGTTTCTAAATTAACAGAAACGGAGGCAAATGCGCTTTCTAGTCTTGAAGTCTCATGCTGGCTACAGTGCAGAGATGTGTCTCCTGTTGGCTGCCTGTGAGACGGAGCCAACTGTCAATTGCTGTGAGCTAAGTGGGTTGTTGGGTTCTCGCAGTCTCTCACATGGCATACAATGCAGAAAGGCTTCTCCCAGCCACTGCTTGTGGGATTTAGCTGACTGTGCAAACTCTGTCCTCATGCTGCGTGGAAACTTTGAAGTTTTACTCACTAAGAGAGAAAAGGATTGCAAATACTCAAGAGAGATTCAGGTGGAAAAAAGTTCTGAATGGGCTATCATGTGCATGGGCTAAATGCATAGGAGAGAAAAGAGAAAGAGTATACATAGTGTTAGATTTAAAAAATATAGTTTAAAAACAATAAAGTTCTTTACAAAGGTGTAAAGTAATATAAGAAAGCCAAAAAGCCATGTAAAGATGGAAAATAAACAGAGAGTTTGGATAATGTATGTTACTGTGCTGTCTTTGAATTGTTTAACTGTGAAGGAAGGAGCAAAGCTGCTAAGAGACATTTGGTTATAAGTGCTTCTGGATCCATTCAACATTTGTTTTAAAAATGTTCTGATTTCAAAATTTAAGTCAAAAGATATATTACTATGGAAGAGAGAGTATGCTTTTATTTCCAAAGGAAATGAGAGGATATGGATTTATTCCAGGCTAAAGAAAATCTCATTTGAGAGAGGAAGATCCCCTGAAATCCTGACTACAGACATAAAAAAAAATAAATCTAGAAGAATTACAAGACATATGATGTATGTTTTACCTGCTCAGACACATAAAGTAATCATTTTGGCTAACTTGTGCAGAATGGACAATCATACTTGTAGTAATACAGATATGTATGTTACCTTTAAAAGTTTATGTATTTTCAGAACAAGTAGACCAGATACAAATAAAAATGATGGTCCAGATGATCCAGCATCTAAACCTGCTGAAGGCTGCTGACTGACTGAGATGATATAGCCTCATAATATACTCCAGTCAAGACCTAACAATTATTCTGATTTTTACAGGGGCTCTTAATGATTACCAGCAATTAGCTGTAATTTGTCTAGAGAACTATGCCAACTTTCAAAAAATGGGTTATGGATATTTATTATCATTTAAAGGGATTGGTTATAAGTTGTTATTGGAAATTGTCAGGAAAAGAGCTACACCAAGAAAATCAGATTCAAGGATCTCTTTCTGAAAATAAAAAGGAGAATACAGAAATGGTAGAATAAAAAGGTAGATTATTGACTCTACTGATAAACCAAAAAGAAACTACTTGTCTTCAATATTTTAGATTTGTATGAATTTTTACATATTGATACAAATTTAAATTTAATTTTGTGATACCTTATATATATTTCTATTCTTGTTTGGGTTTTTGTGCTTATGTAACTGATTTAAATATGTAATGTATAATTAAATACAGTTTAATAGTCATTTATAACAGTCAAACTTATAGTTATGTTAGATATAATTTCAAGGTCATAAACATATATTTAAATAGGTAGAAGACCTTCAAATATTTCAAGACCTACAGAATTGGCATTGAATGTGTTTAATAAACTAAAGATTTTCATGATAGTGAGACACATCTACTCCTGGCTGTACCAACTTACTTCACAAATGATGGGTAGTGGAAAAATTTCCATATGGAATTTACATTCTTTATGGCAAAAGTTGGGCACTGGGCAAGAAACTTTCCTTGTCTTGACTGCTGATGGTATGTTGTCCAAATTGAACAAGTAGGACACAAAAGAATTACTGAATTTTGCCAAGTCAAGGCAGGACAGTTCCTCAAAAATCTTGCTTCACAGGAAAGTCTGTCAGATATTCTAGGCCTGAAGGCTGAAGATGAATTCCCAAACATTGCAGAGGAAACTTAGGTCCAGACAGACTGCTGTTTCCGTTATTTTTTTAGTTTTGGAAGTTGTTTGCTCTGTACTTTGTGTTTACTCAAATAATATTATATCCTTTTTAGATGTCTAATGGAGTTGAAAATTAGATAATTACAGTAATTTTCCTTGTTGCTAAATTCAGAAAAGAAACTCATACAAGAGGTGTAATATGTATAAGATTGAGAGACATAAAAATAACTTGGGTTTGGTAATTCAACTTAGGATATAAGTAAATTATATCCTTTGTACTATAAATTATATCACTTTGGACTCACCAAGATAAGATAGAATTTTTTTTCTCTGCATTTGTCAAATGCATATGGACTGAACATTGTTAATGTAATTGTTGCCTGTATATATTTGCATAGAGTTGTCATATTTATTGTGTGTAATCTTACTATGTTAAAGTTAAAACTTTGTTTTTAATTAGAGAAAAAGTGGGAAATCCTGTAGAATAATCCACTTGTGCATGTAAAGTTTTGTCACTTCAATTGGTTTAATAAAACCCTTATTGATCAGAAGCCAGGCTGGAGTATAGGTGGGGTCACCAAACTAAGGACGATGGGAAGAAGGGCAGAGTCTGCAGTCACTAGACATGGATCAGGAGATGAATGTGTCATGCAAATAAAGGTATTGCCACATGGTAGAATGTAATGAAGCAGTATGGGTAACTTAAAATATAATAGCTAGCTAATAACAAATTTGAGCTATTGACCAATCATTTATAAATTATATTAAACCTTTGTGTCAATTGTTTGAAAGTAGGTAGTTGGGACAGGAAAACTTTGCCTATAATCATTCTTACAACAATTTTTAAAAATATATTGAATAATAGCCAACAGGCTGCCTTTTCTCAATTAAAATATCAACACATGTATGTTTTACAGTCCATGCTTGTAGGAAACATAAAATCTTGCTTCAAGGAAACACCCAAAGGATTCACAAAACTTTTGCATTAACTCAAATCATAGAACATATGAGTAATAACAATTATGGACACATGTATTTCACAGCTTGCTTCCGTTCACCTTGCTGAGTGGTTGTGTAGATGGGGTTTTTGTTAGTATAATTGTGTTTCATCATTAATTTAGAAGAAAGGGCAACAAAGAGTAAAAATATTGTCTCTTCTTCCCTTGAGATGTTACTATTTATTGAGTGTAATAGTACACTCAAAGACAAAAAAGAATGTGCAAGTTTGAAAAGGCAACCTTTGTGCTTTGAGCCAGCAGTATATTCTATATGATTGCTCAGTTCATGCAGAGGTCCATTAGCAACTCTGGAAGTTTAAGGGTAGGAATGAATCCTGTAAAGAAGACTTCTCAAAAGAACAACACCAACTTAGAATGTTTTTGTTGAGGTTTCTATTTTGCCCAGTTCCCACAATCGTTAAGTCCCAAAGAAATCACACAGAGATCTACATCAATCATAAACTGATTGGCCCAGTATCTTAGGCTTCTTATTAACTCTTAAACTCATATTAGCCCATTATTCTTATCTATGTTAACCACATTGCTCAGTACCTTTTTCAGTGAGGCAATCACATCTTGCTTCTTCTGTGGCAGGCTCACAACTGCAGAGAAATGGGCTTCCTTTTCCCCAGAATTCTCCTGTTCTCATTAATCCACCTCTACTTCCTGACTGTTATGTCCTGCCTATACTTCCTGCCTAGCTACTGGCCAATCAGCGGTTATTTAAAGTATAAGTGACAGATTATAAACCATTGTCCCACACCACTTCCCCCTATTTTAAAAAAAAAATAAACAGGAACTCTGAATCTAATATCCTTTGTTTAGCTTTCTCCTGACCTTAGCCATACCCACTTGTAACCAACATTCTAAACAAATGAAAATATCCATTGTCCATTTTGGGGGGGAATGTGGCCAGAGATTTCCAGGCTACTTCCTGCTGGTTGGGGGCACACATAATCTTTTGGGGATCTAAAACAAATTACTCAGAATGAACCCAAAGTCTCTCATTTCCTGTGGAAACAAAAGCAAAAAACCTTTCCTGAAAAGTAACATACATTTTACTTAAATTTTGATGTCAAGGTATTTTCAAAGTATCTATCTTGGATTAATTCTGCAGCATTTATAAACAAATATCTTTTAGCAGCTGTTGCTCCTTCCTCAGCATTCAAACAATTCAAAGAGAATATAATAACATACATCCAGACTCTCTGTGTATTTTTCATAGTTATGTGGCTTTATTTTAACCTCTGTTTATTTTATTTTTACTCTTACTTTTTGGTTTTTTTGAAACAGGGTTTCTATGCACCTTTGTCCTGGAACTCACCCTCTAGACCAGGCTGTCATTAAACTTACAGATATCTGCATGTCTCTGCCTGCCAAATGCTGGGATTAAAGGTAACACACCTTGAACTCACAGAGGTCTGTCTGCCTCTGTCTCCCAAGTGTTGGGATTAAAGGTGAGTACCACCAAACCCAACTACTCTCTTTTTATTTTAAGGATTTTAACCTTTTTTCTTTACTCTCCCAAAGTTGCATATATTTTCAACACACTGTAAACCATTAAGAGGTTTTCTTCATCTTTGAATCTCTCTTTACTGTGTCTCTTTCTCTTTTTCTGACCACATGAGTCTTTAATTTGCTAAGCAATATGGATAGGATTAAAGATGTGGCTTTGATGGCTGGATCCATTCCATTTCTTACCTTTCTGAGATTCCAGACTCATGGCAGAGGTACCAGCTGGATCCATGCTTATTGCCACAACTCTATGGCATTTCAAGGTCCCGGCCACCACCAGAAAGCATGCAGTCAGCTTTTCATCAACACTATTTAAGTGTTTTGTTGCAGGACCTCTCCAAAAAGCTGCAAGGTTTTGCAGTTAGAGCCTTTTAAAAAGGCTGCAAATTTTTGTAGCTAAAGCTGAGTCAGGAAGCCTCTCTTAAATGAGAGCACTTACCTTAGCAAGCATAGCACACTTTATAAAGTGCTGCTATTAATAATATGTGCTTAGCTCTATTATTTTATGTCTAGAATTACTTCCCAAGCTCTGTCAGGCTTTATGTGGATGCATTTGTCCACGTCTGCACCATTTGTTGTTGGGATTTCTGTCCTGCCTGGTTCCCTCAGTCGTTAAGTCCCAAAGAAATCACACAGACGTCTACATTAACTATGAACTGATTAGCCCATTAGCTCAGACTTCATATTAACTCTTATAATGTATATTAGCCCATTATTCTAGTATAGGTTAGCCACATTTCTCAGTACCTTTTTCAGGGAGGCAGTCACATCTTCCTTCTTCTGTGTCTGGGCAGGACTGCAGAGGAATGGGCTTCCTCCTTCCCAAAATTCTCCTGTTCTTATTGACCCACTTCTGCTTCCTGACTGGTTGTCTTTCCAATACTTCCTGCCTGGCTACTGGCCAATCAGCATTTACTTAAAATACAATTGACAGAATATAAACCATTGTCCCACAGAATGTCATAGGCAACAGATACAAGTTGCAAGATAATTTAGTAAAGAAGCTGATATAATAACATGGCTCAATACATTAGGCTCAAATATACTCGTGTACAACAAATAGTATAAAAGGTAACATGTCTTTTTGACAAATAGTCGCCTATATTAAGCTATTGTTCAAACTAATGTTTGTTGAGGACCTTAGTGACAGTACTGAGCTATTTAAGATAACTCAGCATCTGATATCATACAGTGTAATAAGGAATGATCTACTCTCAAAATTATTATTCTTATAGACTATAATTTTTCAATACCTTCTCTTTAGAAATAGAATAGAAAACAATCAGTTTTGTCTGTGGATGCTGCAGTAAAGTCCAGTGGTGACTGTCCTTGAGGTTAAAGCCAGTTACACATAACCCACAGTACCTGTCTTCAAGTTCCCTCTGTCCCCAATGTTTGTCTCTTTCTCTTTATCTCTCCTTCTAACCCTTTCTATTTCTTCCAACTTCAACCTTTCTCTTATTCACATCTTTGCCCCTAACCACCAATTTGATATAAATAATATAAATGTTTTATCTCCACAATTTTTAAACCATTTGTCTTTCATCACTAGACAGCTTTGTTAATACTTCTTGTTTAATTTCAGTGCTGTTATTTTTCTGTCTATTCAAGGTGGGGTGAATATATTTAGGAAACATTCACAATAAAGGGAAAGCATTTGACCACAGTATGAGAAAATATCAATGGGTTTCCTGCTAACTCAGTAGTAATGATGAAATTTATTATAAAGTCCTGGATAGTAACTTCCTCAGGTATACCATGGTTCCAAAAGCCTTCTACATGGTTCCTAAGGTGATTGGATTCACTTTAGATTTAACTTAAATATCCATGGTATTCAAATATAATGTAATGTTCATTTATACCTTTATCGTTCTCAGAGTATGTAAGCTAATATACCAGTAACATAATTTTACAGAATATATTCACCATAGAGTTTGGTTTACTTTCCCCTGTCCAAACTAAAATGAAATTCATGCCAGATCATTTAAATTTCAGAATAAAATCAAAATAGAATTCCAAGAAAAGAAATAATTTCAAACAATCAAAACAATGTGGCACAAGAGAGATTCTACTAAGAAATGACTAGTCAAAACAAATTTTATATTTTAAATTTTATGGTGGCTAATATGAATTTGGTGAAAGGAAAAATTCATTCTTTGAAGGGGATGTGCAAAGTCAGAGCCACTATGGACATTAGTGTGGAGTCTCATCAAAAACCAAATATATATATACAATATGTTGTATGATATCATCTATATCACTTTTGAGAATGTACTTCAAGGACTATATTTCTCAATACAAAGGTACTTGCTCATCCACATTCAATGTTATTCTATTCACTGTAGCTTTATATTGCATCATATTGTAACCCCTAAAATGTATTTGTTCCTCTCTTCCTTGACAGTAGTATCTCCAGAAACAATAATCTCAAGATTTTTATGATCTTTCTTAGATATTTTCTTTGGCTCTACTACATACCTTTTAAATTTGAGGGCACATATCCTCCCATCACATTTTTCATGTGTGTGTACGTTTATTCATGTTTGCTTTTATGGGAACACAGTTATATGTGTGAGGGAGTATGGGTGCACATATGTGTAGGCTGTTCATATTAGGAATCATCCAGCATTGCTCTTTTACCTCATCCATTTAGGAAGGTCCTCTGAGCCAAACCCAGAGCTCACTTATCTAATGATTCATTTAGGAAAGATCTCTGAATCAAACCCATGGCTTCCTTATACACTGAATCTTACTGAGCAGCTTGCTTTGGGGATCCTGACTTTGCATTCTGAATCAGAAATTACAAAGGGCCACTGTACCCACCCAACATTTATATATATTCCATGTGTCTTGATATCTCAACTCTGGTGGTCACCCTTTGTTGGCAAGTGCTTTAGCCACTGAGCCACCTTTCCATCCCTAGTATAGTATTAACTTTTTTCTTATTTGACAAAATGTCCCTAAGTGATCTTATACATATTCATATTTTATACCCACTAATGGACAACCAATAATTGAATGAGTTTCATAAATATATATGGTATGTGGGTGTTTGCATAAATATGTATATGTAAAACAATTATAGATTATAACTTAAATTAAATTTATTGAAGACAATTTGTCCTTAGAATTTTCAACTAAATTCATCAACTTTTTTTATTCATTGTTAGGAAGTTATTAAGCAATGAGTTCAATATTTTAATTACTGAAATTATAATATTTATTTATTCTCTACTTGTCCTATTCAAGTAATCAGTATGAAAATCATTTCAACTCAGTTTCCAAAAGAAGATTGTATCTTGGCTGCTAACATCTGCTTAAGAGATTTAGTATCACTATCTGTCAGATATTCTTATGTTCAAGTCCAATAAAATCATTTCACTACTCCCATTAATACTTGACTGACATTTAATCACTGAGAATATTGTTTTAGATTTATCTACTATAGTATATGTTATGAAGCTTTCATGCATGTATGTTTGTGAACCACATGAATTCCTCTAGACCTCAGAGATCAGAAGAGCCTTTGGTTCTATGGTACTGGATTAATGGACAGTTGGGAGCTGCCAGACATGTGCTAGACCTGAATCCTATGCAAGAGCAACAAGTGCCCTTTACTGTTTCCATCTCTCTGCTCTAATTTCCAACTTTTTATTACATATATTTATTCTATATTTATTATATATAACATATATGTACACACATTTGTGGGAAACAAAAGAAAATATGGACTACTATTTTGGTGAAAAAGTTAGAACCTGAGATAATAGACCATGCTGAATAATGTCCAGACTTTTCATAATTTATGTTATCTCTTTGAGTTTTTGTGATCGTTGAAAGTATTAGGTGAAAAGACATCACGATTTTACATAGAAGAAAACTGAAGTATGAAAATGACAATTTGATCACCTATAATCAAACCTATAGAATCAGAAAATAATTTCTATCAAGTCCAGTTCCAGAGCTGAGGCTCACTAAGTATTGACAAGTATTGCAAACACTATCAGCAACAGGTTTTTGTTTTCCTGATGAGTACAAAATGGCCTACCCATGAAGGTGACATACAGCAATGAAAGACAATGGTGAAGCTGGAGAGTAGTTAAGGGAATATGTTGCTCTTGTTTAATTCCTAGTGCCATTGTCGGGATGCTCAAAATTGTGGGTAACTCCAGATACAGAAGAAACAAAGCCTAATTTTGACCTCTAGAGACAGGTACCTTCATGTACACATGTCTGTACACAAATTAAATTAATTAGAATTTTACATAGCATTTATAATATATACAATGAAAGCAATTATGTTAAAGTAGAGAGAGGAGAAGCAGCTCTTGTAGTAGAATGTGTAGAATAAAACAGTCATCTAAGGGAAACATCTTCTTTCAAGGATGTGTTGGATTCTAAAGTGATGGACAGAAAAAAGCTGTTCTTAAATGTCATCTTAATTTTTCTTGAATGTAATCAGTAGTCTTTGAAAATCTAGCATTTTAGGCTTGTTAGGATGGGAGCTATTTTTAATAAACTCTTGGTTACAACATCTCAATATTTAATCATAGCATATCTTTTGCAGAAACAATACAAAATAAGATCAACCAAATTTTCAATGTTTTTCAAGCACTTTACTTGCTACTAAAATTGTACAGGTAAATACAGAAACTGGAGTAATGTGTCATGTTATTTTAATAACTATTTCAATGTGAAGAGAATAAAGCATAATGAAGAACATATGTTTGCTTGATGCTAATGACATGACGTAGTAAGTTATAGATGAAGAAAAATACATACTTTAGAATTAGTATCTAAGGACAAATACTTCAGGAATTATGTGGCAAGGTAACCACATAGTTGTTAGTGGGAGTCCTCTATAGAAGTGTCTTTATGTTAGGCTTATTTTGTTTTCTAAGATAAAATTGCAATCTGCTCTCAATATTCTAAGCTTTAAAAAATCTGCAGGTGAAACAGATCAGAAAAATGATTCAAAGTTGGGTCCTATAACCATATTTTTTATTTTATTATTTCCTAATTTTTGGTTTTGTATAAAATTGACATCCATGAGCTCTCACTTGATAAAAACAAAAATATCCAGTCTTTTCTTGTAGGACTATTTTATTTATGTTAAGATGAAATATATAAAGTGCTTTACCCTAGAATTTAGCGAATTTTTAATGTAAAATACCTAAGATTACTGTTATTATCTTAATGGTTTTAATTATAGTTAACGATAAAATATTTTTCTAAGCTATTTACATATATTTTAATGTAGTTATTATTTTGCTTGATTTCTCATTAAAATATATAGATAATTTGAGTACAGTGTGATCTTTCTACACTTACATAATATTGTATTAAACTAATCTTCATTTGTACATGTTCTTTTATTATATTATCCTTCACAAGTTTCAGAGAAAGAGAGAACACCTAACATATTTGTCTTTCTAATTCTAATTTGAATCATCTAGAACAGTGATGTGGTATTCCCCTCTGTATACTTTTATTACCATTAATGAATAAATAAACTGCTTTGGACCTATAACAGGGTAGAACTTACCTATATGAGGACAAAACTGAACGCTGGGAGAAGGAAGGCAGAGTCAGGAGTGAAGCCATGGAGCTGCCACCAGAGACAGACATTCCAAAACTTTGCTGGTAAGCCACTGCCATGTGGGGATACACAGATTGATAGAAATGGATTAAATTAATATTTAACAGTTAGCCAATAAGAAGCTAGAGCTGATAGGCCAAGCAGTTATTTAATTAATACAGTTTCTGTGTGCTTATTTTGGGAGTCTTGGTGGCCAGAAAATGAACAAGTGGCCTTCTTACTACAAATTGGCACCCCACATGTGTTATCTAAATCTACATAAAAACTCAGAGGGCTTGGAAATGAATTCTAGAAAGTAAAAAACAAAGTTTAGTTGCTTTTATTTTTTCAAATGGACTTTACTTGCTGGCAGCATGCTGCAACTCCTTTAAAATAGGTTTTCCTGTTTCAGTGGTAGCAGAAAAATATGTTGAAATGTTGGCTTTCCAGGCCATGCTGCCAACGTGAACACTGACTCTTTCTGGAGGTTTGGCTATGGAGAATATAAATGGGGTTTGTAAACAGAGTGCTATAACTTGCTTAATGGCAATAAAATGGGTCTGTGAATATGGCTTTCAGAGGCAGCAAACAGCTCCTCCTTGCTGAACTAGGCAGGGCAAGCAGGCAGTGCTGTATTTCCCCTAGAAATGGCGCCACTTAAATTCGTAAGAAGGGCTTAGCATTTATTAAGTACATCTGGTCAGAAAAGGATTACCAATACACAATAAAGATAAATTTAAGTTACAAAGACCTCTAAATGAGATACAGTATGTTTTAAAAATATACATACGCTTGGGAGAGAGAAGAAAAAAGTATAGAGGGTTATAAAAAGTAAATGGTTTATGAAAAAATATAAAACAAAGTCTTTAAAGAGACACAGTATGGACAGTCATGGATTAGGGAAGTGAAGATAATAAAATAGATATTAAAAAGTAATATAAAAATAATAAGCCACATAATAATGGAGAAAACACAGATAGTCTAGATTATGTATATCACTGTGTTTTCTTATGAATTTTTTGACTGTTAAAAGGCTAAGTAACCAACATATATATTTTCAAGTTATCTTGATTTCAAAACTTGGGTGTGAGGATATGTTGCTTTGGATAAGAGATTCTTCTTTTGTTTCCTTGGAGGATGAGAACTTGTGGAATCCTTCCAGACTAATGTGGTTTAATGGACCACAACCCCTCAAGAGGTAAACAGGAAAACCCCCCAAAATTACTTTGTCCATTAAAAAGGCAGGAAGCAGTTTAGATAGAGCTACATATAAATTTCCAAATATTGTTTATAAATGTTTGTTTATATTTAAAAGGTTATATGATATAGAGAAGAATACTTTGCATTGATATGTATCTTGGCTTATTGATACAAATTTAAGGTCAATTTTGTTATATGTACATGTATTTCTGATCTTGATTAAGGTATTGTGTTTGTACAGCTCATTTAAAATGTAATGTATAATTAAAATATAGGTTGATTGTTTATCATCTATAATAGTCAAGTTTGTAGTCATATTAGTTAGGTTTTCTAAATGTACAGAGATGTATTTCAGATTGATAGGTACTCTTCAAACTGTTAAAAGACTACAGAATATGGCATTTAAAATGTTTTAAGAACTTGAAACTTTTCATGACAATGAGATACATCTGCTCCTGGAGCAGTACCAATCTACTTCAAGAGGAAGATGGGAATCGAAGAGGCTCCTTATGGAGTTGGTTAGTCATTTTGGCAAGAAAATGTTCTTGCCTGGACTATTTGATGGTATGTTAGGTGAACTGGACATGCAGGACCCACAGAGAAATGACTGCTGAACTCGCCTAAAGGTGACATGATTTTGTAGGGTTCCTCTTCATGAAAGAGTCTGCTAGACACTCTGCAGGATGTAGAAAAAAGTGACTGGAAAACTGTCAATATAAGTGGAACTGTCTTTGAAATTTCCTGCTTCATGGAAAAGCCTGCCACATACTATGGACCTGTAGACTGAAGATGGATGCCCCAATTGTACAGAAGAACTTTAGGTGTCTGTCCTGGTAGTGAGATTTTTCTGTCAATTCTCAAGTTTTAAATGCTGCTTACAGTGTACTTCCTATTTACATAGGTAATATTGTATCCTTCAGGAGTCTTTGATGGAGCTGAAGAATAGATATAGTTTTCCTTAGTTATGATAACAGATAAAATATATATAAATTTTGTAACTGTAATTCTTGCTTGGCATATGTCTTGTTGTATGTAATTTTACTATGTTAAAGATAAAGAATTTTTTATTTAAACAGAAAAGGGGAGGTGATGTGGGATTCCCCTTTCTATGCTGTGATTACCATTAATTAATAAAGAAAAATGCTTTGGACCTGTGGCAGAGCAGAACTTAGCTAGATGGGGAAAGCGAAACTGAATGCTGGAAGAAGGAAGGCGGAATCAGGGGAGAAGCAATGGAGCAGCCACAAGAGATAGACATTCCAAAGCTTTGCCAGTAAGCCACTGCCACATGTGGATACACAGATTAATAGAAATGGGTTAAATTAATATGTAAGAGCTAGCCCATAAGAAGCAAGAGCTAATAGACCAAGCAGTGATCTAATTAATACAGTTTCTCTTTGCTTATTTTAGAAGTCTGGGTGGCCAGGAAATGATCAAGCAGCCTTCTTTAAACAGTACAGTACTTTATACTTTTTATTAACATTAATTACATATTGATACAAATGTGGTATTTCATTATTGCATGGTTAAATAATATTGTACTGTGTATGTAACAGTTTATTCATCCATTCATGTAATTTGCTTTGATTAAGTCTGTCCCTCATTTCTTGCCTATTCCTTTAGAATTGTTCTTTCTCAATTTCCTGTATTATTTTTCTTAAACCCACAGAGTCCTCTTAGTGCTGCCATTATGTACATATATGTAGGGCCATTTGCTGGACCATCAGCAGCTTCTCAGGGAACTCATAGTGGAAGAAAGCTGAGTCTCCTTCTCCAGACACCATCAGATGCCAGTAACTCCTGAGGCATAGGTGAGAATGTGACTACCTTCATTCTCCATGGTGAAATTTTCTTATCTTTATCTGGCATAGGTATTGTCCACACTATCAGTACTGCTACAAGTTCATATGTACAATTGCCCTATTATAAGTGGAAAATATTTCAGTATAATCATTTACACCCTCTGGCTCCTGTAATCTTTCTGCCCTCAATTATGTAATGACCCTTAACCATGGACAGATGAAGTGTTATATTGATGTGCAATTTGGGCCTAAGAACTCCAAAATCTCGTGTCTGCATATTGATCAATTGTAGGTCTCTATAATAATCATCATTTACTGAAAATCTAGTTTCTGGTAATGGTTGTCCTAATTTATTAATAGGTCATTATAAATCAGTTTAGTAATGAGACCATACAGCTGAATAATTGTATAGGTTCTATTTTCTACCTAAAAACAGGTTCTTGACTCCCTAATTATGGCAGGCATGAGTGCTATTTTGTGGAGGAATTATTCATATAACATTCCTTTCATTATTGCATCAGTGAACAGAACCTGCTAGGCCAGTTATTATTGTAGTTTTAGTGTTCTTAGTTGAATAAGATTGGTACTTGCTTTTCTCCCATGGTAGTGTGCATGACACCTATCAAACTGAAAATTTCCCAGTAAGGATGAAACTTACAGAGTTGTACCAACTTGAATTGGTGGGGATATAACTGATATGGGAGGGGCTTATTACCTGAAAGAGAATCTTAGAACATATGAACATTAAGCAGCAAGAATGGGGATCCCTAGCTGGGAATAGCAAAAAATGGTCCTCAGGTTCTCAGGTAGTGATGGTGACAGAAGGATTTTGGAGTCCTACCTTGAAGAAGGGTCCATGAAACACATTGTTTTCAGTTAGTAATTATGGAGGTTCCCACATGGGGTGGTCCACAGGGCATACCTCAGACTGCAGAGGTGGTTGCTTGTTGCGCTCACTATTTACAATATTAGGTGGTACTTTTCAAAAATCTTTGTTAAATTTCTCATTTACAGAATATATTTTTCTCTAATTTTTACCCTCTACCTGTACCTCTAGAATCTCATTGAGATATTTGTAAACATCCATTTAAATTATCCATCCAATATTTTTCCATATTTATTTCTTTGGAATATGTTGATAAAATTAGGGGGTTTTCTTTTGCTCTTTTGCATGCATCAGGCTATCTTGAGTGTTTTTTTCTATGCTTTTATGGTTCTTCACAAAGAGCTATGTGTCTGTTATTTTATGCTTCACTAATACTTAGATGGGGCAAAGTTTTTAAGAAGCAATCTCCTGAAGATGTATCTTGGGTGCTTTTTAAAATGTTAACTTTATTTCTGCTGAGCATTACATTATAGTAGCTCTACAAATTTCATTGGCTATAATTAATTACTTTAACTACAGCAAATAGTGTGGCAAAATTGTGTAGACATGCTGTCTTCATGGCTCATGCAGTAATTGGATTCTAGCAGTTGTAGAAGTGTAGTGCAGATAAGAGTGGTTTTGGGATTTTCAGCATGTAACTAGTTCCTCCACAGGAGTGGTATCCCTAGTTATATATTGTAGATATCCTCACACACTTTAGATCCTATGTCTGAAACTCACAAAGTTCTTTTCCAGGGCAGCATGGACAGTCATGAAGGGTTTAAAGTACTAACCCTCTCACCCCCACTTAGAACCAGTTTGTGACTGGGGATGGATACTCTTCCAGCCCAAAAGTAAGATACAGTCATATATCTGCTAACTTTTGTACTGCAAAAGGCAGGGTGAATGTTGAAAACTTCTAGTTAGCTGTCTTGATACCTTGTACCCAAATTACTTTTAGGCTGGTATTCAGTTCAATCGCACACACTATCAGTATTATTGTTTGCCTCCTAAACCATAAATGTTTCATTAGCCTCTTCTCCATCCCATAGGACAGAATTATGCTATTCTTCAGGTAATAGGGGTTTATTGAAATAATACCTGAGAAAGTAAGGTAATGCAGTGAGTGCAGTTAGAAAGCACCCTAGACCTATAATATATTGCAGCTTCTTCTGTAACTCTGGCACACTTGATCCTATTTGTTGGCAGATGCTGATCGTCGGATCCTGATTTCCCAGACCCCAAATAATCACATAGAAACTATATTATTTGCAATACTGTTTGGTCAATATCTGAAGCATCTTTGTAGCTAGCTCTTAAATCTTAAATTAACCCATTTATATTAATCTATAGATTGCCATGTGATTGTGGCCTATGGGTAAAGTTCCCTCCAGTGTCTGCCATTAGTCTCCTGTTGTAGCTACATGGCTTCTCCCTGACTCTGTCTTTTTTCCTCCTCTCTCTGCATGGAATTCCCACCTTCATCTAGTCTGATAAGCGACTGGCTAAAACAGCTTTATTCATTACCAAATAAAAGCAACACATACACAGAAGGACTTCAGACACTATTTCCCTTTTTCTGTCTAAATGAAAAGAAAGGTTTTAGCTTTAACATACTAAAATTACATATAACAAAACAAATATCAAGCAAGAATTACACTTACAATATTTATATCTACTTTTCTTATAGTATGTATTCTTTTTCTTTACAGGAGCAAGACAATTTTGCTGTGCTTTATTTCAATCAAGTTTTATTAAAGATGTTTTCTTTTCTTTTCATTTTCTTTATTATTATTTAAAAAATTTCCACCTCCTCCCCTCCTGCCATTTTCCTCCCCTTCCCCCATTCCCCTTCCACCTCCATTTCCAATCCAAAGACCAGTCAAGGTTCCTTGCCCTGTAGGAAGTCCAAGGTCCTCCCCCCTCCACTGAGGTCTAGAAAGGTGAGCATCCAAACAGACTAGGCTCCCACATAGCCAGTATATGCTGTAGAATCAAAACCCACTTCCATTGTCCTTGGCTTCTCAGTCAGCTCTCCTTGTCAGATGAAGGTTCTATGGTGATATGCAAGATATTCATCAGTGTGGCTA
>LOEQ01001810.1:175498-192754 GCA_001685075.1 Bramus lutescens
TTAAATGAATACAATTTGCGTGTTGTTATTTCGGGGTATAAGCTAGCTGTGCGGCAGCTGGGCGGGACGAAAAGCAGGCATGCGCTCTCCTTTCACTACAAACCACCTACAAGCCACAGTACCAGAATGTCTAGATATCAAGGTAAAATGGGCGCAGGGGTTGGGGGGCTGGTTGAATGGAAGAGAACTAGGAAGAGAACTAGAGGAAGTGGGTTGGGCAGACTGGGTGCAGGAGGTGGGTTGGAGGCAGGATGGAGCAGGAGAGCAGCAAAAGAGACATCTTCATGGGGAAGTATTTCAGGAATAGGGAGAAAGCTGATGCTAGGAAAATCCCTATGAACGAACAAGGATGACCCCAACTAAGACTCCTAGCAGTGGTGGTGAGTGTGTCCGAACTGGCCATCTACGGTAGGCAGATTGGTGTTTTCACTAATTACTATCAGAGATAATCTATCCAGTGACTTATGGAAGCAGAGGCAGAGATCCGCAGACCAGCACTGCGGAGTCTTGTGAAAGAAAAGGAGGAAGGATTGTATCAGCTGGGGTATCATGATGGGGAACTCACAGAGACAGCTTACCTGAGCTTGCAGGAGCTCATGGAGTTTGCATGGAATTGACCTAGGCCCTCTGCATGTGTGTGGCAATCTTGTAGCTTGGTCTCTTAGTAAGGTTTCTAACAGTGAGAGCAGGACCTCTTTCTGGAACTAGCAGACATTTGGTAACCTGTTCCCCATGCTGGATTACTTGGTCCCACCTTGACACAAGGGGGAGAGCTTGGTCCTGCCTCAATTTGAGGTACCATCCTTTGCACTTGCACAAGCCCATGGAAGGCCTGTCCCTTTCTGAGGGGAGATGGAGGAGTGGATGGGGAGGGAGGCAAATGAGAAAGGGAGGGGACAGAAGAAGATGAGAGGGGAAACTAGTTAATAAACAAAATAAAATTAAAAATTTATCTATTTTATTCAAATACAAAGGAATGATTTCCAAAAGTTTACATGTACCTTGTATTCTGCAGCAACCTCACATCATATTTTACTCTTAAAATAATCATTATTTAGTATTCTGTAATCAGTGACTCCTATATTTCCTACATACAATGTGCCTAAAAAGCAATTTGGATTTCTGTTAATTTTTAGTTCTATTAGAAGATTTTACATAGCATATGGTCTCCCAGGCTTTACCATTTTGCTCATCTATGCTTCCAAACATCTCCTTTTGCTACGACTGAATATAGTTCATTTGGTTTTGCTGCTGCTGCATTTATTCACTAGTACAAATGGACTCAATTTATTTATTCATTTTCTTGTAAGCATGCTTTTAAATTATTTGTAGTTTACAGAGTTCTTCCCCATTCATGCAGATATTACTTCTATGTTCCCCAGGGTATTTGTACAAACTGTTCATTAAATATGTATTTCCTCTTTACACAGACCACAAATAGACTTAATTCTTCAGAATTCCTTGGCTTCATCATGTGACTGAGTTCGAGTCCATAGAATGAGGGACAGTCTTAAATATCTATAACTCACCTTTCAGATTGTTTGTCTTATCCATGTTATCTTCCCCTGTTGTCCAACTGATCATGAAAATTCAGAGGTTCTAGATAGAAGAAGGAAGAAAGACTCTCGTGGCAAGTATTATGAATCTGAAGTATTTAAGGGAACACACACACATCTAAATGATTGAGAAAACTTATAAATTTTGTATTTATGATTTTGAATGTTACTAATGATACTGATTCCTCAAATCAGTGTCTCTGTAACCAATCATTTCCCAATGTAGAGGAGGCATTTTATCACATTTCTAGGAATGGAACCCAAAAAAAAGTGAGATGTAACCCAGAAGGTATGAAATTTTGAATCTCATGGATTAAGTGAAGATGAAACATTCTATGTTGCAACCAGGAATTGCAACTACTCAAAGCTGAGTATCTTTATGAAAAATACAAAATAAAGTTGAAAGTGTATTCTGAATTATTTAATTAGAAAAATTAAGTGGTTTAGAAATCCACAGAATACAAAAGCCAACTGCTATAATATTATGTTATGTTTTGCCATGACCTTCTGAGATGTTGCATCAGCTCAAATTCTTGAGTCAGCTAAGCCTCAGGAAAGGTGCCTACCCAAGAGTAATCCTATTATTGTTTTGGCTAGCCTTGATATTTGACTTAAAGCCTTTTTTTTTTTTGGTTTTGTTTTTAAGCCAGTGTTTGACATGCATTTTTTCTGCTTGTTTTTCTGGGCTCTTTGAATGTAGTGTCACACTCTAATATGGGGCTCTGAGGTTTGTCCCAAGGTTCCTCTAGAGTCTATCAAATTGATAATAAGAATCACAGATAAATGAAAGATTTAGGCACCGATTAAACACAGAAAGCCTTCAGGAAAGAATACCCCTATGCTATGATTATCAGGTTCATCATTACTTGTCTGGATTTCATAGTTTGGGGTTTTCTGATTTTTCTTCATAATTTTGTGTGCCTACTTGGTTTATATTGTTTAACAAAGTTAATTTCTAGCCCCTATCTTTTATTTTCTACCATGATATTATGCAAATATCTTCTTTGTATTTTATTTGTTCTTATGTGGTATATATTATTGACACTTGCATTACTGAATAAATATCTATTATGTGACGACTACATTCGTTGGTTATAGTAACAAGAGAACTCTAATGCTGACTACAGTTTCATCCATTTGTTTGCTTTTGAAGATTATTTAGTTCTTGACTTCTTTTGTCTGAAAATTTAAACTCAATGCATTCCTTGATTAGCTTCATTATGCCTTCTAATATTCAGCCACACAAATAAAAGAACTGGTCAAGTAATAATAGAATCTATGAGACACAAAAGTCACTGCATAAGAATGCAAACCAAGAAAGAACTGAGAGGTTTGCTTGAATTCTGATGCTGACTTTCAGTGGTTTACAAAGACTGGAACTAAATCAAGAACACATGAAAATGTCAAACATATCCAAAGAACTTAAACTTGAACTTGGCAACACTGTGAGTGCTAGGATCACCAGGCAAACATTTTTCCATAGTAGGGGATACCTGTTAGGGAAGGTCGTCATCTGTTGATACCCTGAGACAGATTGCCTTCTGTCTCTGCCATTTTTATGTTGCCCCTGATCAGAGTCTATTTTTTTTTATTTTTTTTAGGTATACTTATGATGAGTGTTTAAAGTAGAAAGATGAGTCGGGAAGAGAATAATATCTCCAAAACGTATCAGTTCTTACATAATTTATATTTTTAAGTACCACTAGAAACCAATAGAGGAGAAAATACTGCTGCAATTTTGAAAGTCATTTTTTTCTTTTCCTGTTTATGTTTTATCTATGTCAATGTTTTAGTTTTGAAAAATAACCTATAAGGGAACATTGGAAGGGAGAAAAGGGAAGGAAGAAACTATGCAATTATATTATAATTTAAAAATTAAAAGAAATAATGTAAAAAAAGTCTATCTCACTAGCATGTAAATCTTCCTTCCTCCTTAATAAATACTAAAATTGCAAGCTCATCAAAAAATAACATTACCTAAATTACTCAATGTGCTCCAAAAAAAATGAGCAATGATATGTCAATTAAATTGTCAACATAGGTCCTCTTTTTCCTGCATCAAATAAAAGTTTTTAATTCCCTATTGGCTAATGCTAGAGTTCTTTTCAGTGCACAGGAAAGGGTTAAGTATATGTTAGAATGTGTAAGTGGAGCCAATCTTCCATAGCTACTGAAGACATCAGATTTTCTCACCTAGAAAACAACAACTACTAGGTTCTTCAACTAGGAATGGAAATTCCTCTTAGGAATATAAAAAGACAACTTGTACAGAAGTTCAAGGCCATTTTGTGAAGACATTTTTGAGGGAGGTAATGAAAGAAAAATCATGTGTTTTTTAGGGCTGGAGAGATAGCTCAGGTAGGACCTGATTTTGAATTTCAAAAATTGATGTAAAGAGAATTAAGACAAAGGAAGCACAAAAGCATGAAGGACATCTATTCTGGACTCTGCCAACAGATAGACCCACTGTTCAACAAGATGGAAGGCTAAAATGGACTCTTGAGGTAATCCTCTGTCCTCCACATCATCGTAGTATGGCACATATACACTGGCAATCAGAAATATGATCATGAACACACACGTGTGTGTATGCTATATATTATAAACTGTAATAGCAATTTGCACTGTAGCAAGGTAGAGGAAGAACTAGATAGAGAAAACAGTTATTTTACAGTGTAAGGGTGCAGAGCCTAGAAATCTGATAGTGAAATTTCTGGATGTTGACCAAGAAAGTGGAGACAGACAAGACTAAGCAATTTGTTTCTGATGAGAATACTAGGTATATGATTCCAAAGTTCTGTAACTTTTCAATTATTTACTTTTTGCTTACATGTGAATTTTTTTCTAAGTGAAAGTGATGCTCGAACCTAGTAATATCCAGTTTTGCCACATTAAGAGAGTAAGATTCAGTGTTCTATATAAACATCATACTTTGTCTTTCTGTCCTCATCCAAATAGTTCACAATGAATCTTTGACTTATGCAGCAAAGTAGACAACTGGAAGAAATGGGTCACATTAGAGTGCTTTTTAGGCAAGGGATTAAAATATGGCATGTGACTCTTATACTCTGTCAATTACACAAGTTGTTTAGAGATTATAGTATACTCCTGGAAACTGTCTAATAAAAGCACTGTTAAGCTACTTCCTCAGCCTCAGCAGCCACTAACTGTGGATTATGTGACTTAGCTTATAGGAAAGGCAGACACAAGAAGGGGATGCATCCAAAGCTGTTTTAGCTCCTAGAGAAAGCCATGTGAATTTAATCTATTCTGCACTGAGCATGTAAATTTCAGGCCACCTAGGTTACAGTCATGCCTGTAAATCTGTCTTTGAAATAGGAGTTACAGTATTTCATTGTAAGGATATGTGAAATTCTAGATCCTTGCTGCATTTGCCTCTCTGGAAGAAACTTTGAAGCACGTCATTAGTCTTCTTTGCTAAAGAGCCTGCTCACACAACTGAAAATTATGGGTAGTACACTAATAAGAGTTTCAGGAATCATCTATATTTCGTTGATGTTCCCATCATCCTAGAATTCTAAGCACGCAGACTTTCAAGTATTTAGTAAAAATGTACACATACACACACACACACACACACACACACGCACACACACACCAATGTTTACATAATTTTACCATCTTGGCAAGACAAAGTTTGGGGAAGGTTTTTGGGGGTTCCTGAATGAAAGGCAGAGCACATACTAGTGCCAATATAGTAGAAGAGACTGGTTTCATTTAAAACTAACAGGTAAAGCCAAAAAAGATTTACAAAATAAAGCTAACATACCTGCCATCCCATGCCTTTGATTTGTCTCAGTAAAATTTGGGTTCACACATGGTAATGGTATATATACCTATACATGTAGTAGCAGTTTGCACTGTGTAGCTAAAGTTTTATATTTTTTCCTAACATTTATGTTTAATTGCTTCTAGTTCTATTAGCGGCTTCCTTAATTGTTCAGGAGCTATGGCATCCATGGACATCTGTACACATATGGTGCATATAAACTCAGGCACATACCAACGTTTTTAAAAATAAATACATTCTTTACAATTTCAATCTTTGGCCAGTGAGATGGCCCAATGAGTAGACCCTTGCCTAGCAAACCAGATAATCTGAGTTTAAACTTTTGTTTCCACCTGATGCAAGAAGAGAAGCAAGTCCTGCAAGGTACCTATCCACTGACCTCCAATGTGCACCAAGACACACACAGGGACCAAATAAATGTAAAAAATATCATAAATTCTCACTCTCAGAAAAAGAACTACAGGTAGCTAATGATTTCTGAGAAAGGGAGAATTAACTTCTCTGAGGGAATCAAAGATGAGCATTGGCTATTTGATACAAAGTAGTCAGCCTGGAAATAACACACATAACACACACAGAGACTGGAAGAAAAATTAGCCATTGAGAGGGAGAAGGGGGAGCCTGGCAGGGACTGGAGGGAAGAAAGGGAAGTAAGGAAATGATGTGATGATATTTTAATTAAAATATAGTAAATGGGAAAGGGAAACAAACATCAAAGTGAAGTTATATACCATGCTCACATGGATAAAAGAAATCAATTTTTAGATTTAAAAAGTTACACTAAAGAAATAAGCACCCTGGAAATAGGTAGTGTTTTTCTGTAAGAAGGCAATCGAAGTATCTGCAATGACTAATGTAAATCAGTGCAAGTGGGTTTTATAAGATCAAACTGTAAAAGTGTCAAATATTCAAAAGGAGAGAAAACAAGGGCCAATCCAGTTGGACATGCTTCAAAGCAATTTAAATTGGAGTTGGGGGGTGGCTCATTGTGTAGAGTGCTTGACAATCAAGCATGAGGGGAGAAATTCAGATGTTCAGAACCCACTGGGTAGGCACTCTTAATCCCAGAACTTGGATGTTGTGAAGAGACAGGCTACTTGTCAAGATTAGTTAAGTAGTTGAGCAACTGATTCAGCAAGAGAAACTACTTCCATAAATAACATGGAAGCTTCTGGCCTCTGTGTGATGAGGAAATACTTGCATTTACACCCCAACACAGTTGAATCCACACAAATATAAGCACACACATATACATACACAAATACTAGCAAAAAAACACTACGTTTGTGTGTGTCAATGTTCTTGTATTTATGGCAAGAGACAACGTTAGATGTCTTCCTCAATTACACTGCACTCTCATTTTTGAGAAAAATTTAGCAAAATGGATGTTATTGATTTGGTTACCCTGATTGAGCAGCAAGCCCAAAGGATCCTCTGTTTCCCTGTCTCCATTTTTGAGAATCTGTGTAAGATTTTTTAGACGAGTACTGGGGTATTGACCTCAGGTTCTTACTTTTCCTGCCACTTACCAGCAGAGCCATGTCCTGTAATAAAATTATTTAAATTTAATTATTTAATCCTCAACTTAATAGTAAGTTTTTTTCTAGATGTTACCGACCCAAGTTTCCCACACATCATGGGTTAAATTGATTCTAATTCACTAAGAAAAAAAAAAGACTGAAAGACAAAGTGATGTTTTGATGTTTCCTCTGACTTATGAATATAGATCATATTTTCAGTCACTAATTGATATTTTGCTATAGAAGGGTAAGAACAAAAGGGAAAAAAGCAATAAGTTATCTAGATAACATGACTGAATTCTACAAAGATAATTGACAACTTTTTCTTTGTAGTGCCTAGTCTTGGTCTCAAATCAGTTATTTTAAATTATCCCTCTTGGTGACATTTATCCACTTATAGCACACTTAAATCTGGGAAATCCACAGCTACATAGCATTAACAGCAGGTCAACAGAGAACTACATCTGAAATTCAAAATAAACAAGAAAAAGACCAGTCAATTTGAGACTTGTTAAGTGCATTTTCTATTGATTGCATTCTCTTCCATCAGCATGAATCCAAAGAACAAAAACTGGTCCTGTGGCTTTTACTCTTTCACTCTGAACATGAAATAGCTGTTTCTGCAAAAAATGATCACCTTCCTCATCACTTCATAATTTACTCCCAGCCCATAAGGTCCTCAGTTCCCAGGATTGTGATGATGGATGACTCCAGTTCGGCTACCACAGGCCAAGGCGCTGCAATGTGTCTCTCTGCAGGATATACAATAGAACAAACAAAGCAGCAGGACCGAGTGGCAAGTGAAAGTGCCAAGGGAATTCTCCTCACTGGAGGAGTAGAGAGTCATTGCCTAGAATTATGTAAAATGCAGGTTGTAAATATTGCTCCCGTTGTGGACATGTGTATGTGTAACCTGACAGAAAAGGACAGCGCCAGCACAGGAGAATGCAGAAAAAATTTTCCACTTCAGTGCCTGTATTTTTCACATGGTCAGATTATGCATTAAACAAAGCTCTACTCCAATGAATTGCTGAGGACATATACTCATATGTGTTTGTGTGTGTGTGTGTGTGTATACACACACATACATACATATATGATAAAGGAAATTGCAGTTTATCACAGATATTTATTTGCTCTGAAGGTTACAATTCAGTATTAGGATATTGTTCAATGATTTGTCAATGCTGGCTTAAATTATATTTCTTGATTACCCTGCGTCTCTATCAGTATTAGTTCTGAGCTCTCGTGTCCTTTTCACCAATCTTTAACAAAAGGAACCTTGGATTTTCAGTGTGCATGCATGATGATCCTCATTTGTACCTCTGTCCTGGGTACCAGCCACAGGAAGAAAAACATAGTCTCACAGAAACTAAGAAGGGTATGTATGCTCTATGATCAGATAGGCTCATTGTGAACGTTGTAAGAGAATTTTGGTGGTTGGTGTTTCATACTAGGAATTAGTTGTTTGATAGCAGTTTCTAAAAAGTCCTAAAATAGGCAAAATCAACTTTGGTATCTAAGGCTTCCTTTCAATAGTAAATTCAGTGCTTGTTAGCAATTTCTCTCAGTCACTATTACTGAGAGACCAACTTCTGTCTATGAAAGATTCATGCACTCATTCTGCCAATGGCTTTATTATCTTTCTCATATGAAAACATCTGATCCATGGGAGGAATAGTATATTATTTGTACTTTTTCTTACTTTCATGGGGAAAGGAAACTTACTGTTAGCTTTCTATGCTAACAGAAAGAGGAGAGAGAGGGAAAAATTGTAAGAAATATCCTAAAGGAATTCAAAGCCCCAAATTCTGTAACGTCCAATCACAAACAGCTCCTGCCTCCCCAAGCTTCTCTTTCCCTCCCATCTCTCTGTCTCTGTCTCCTCGTGTGTGTTGGGGGGGTCAGGAACAATTGATAATCTCAGTTACTGGCCTCCATGATAGATGAAGTGCCCTTTATAAGTGAATGATCACAAGATGTGAGTTTCACCTTTTACATATTAAGTATTTGTATTTGATGTTCTCAGTTTTTTACCCCAAATCTTCTGTGACATCTACTGAAAAACAATGTTTTTTAATTTTTATTGTTATAAAAAGTGAAACTAAAGGAGGGAGTTATTGTGAAATAATACTTTGTGCAAGTTTTATTCCAAGGAATGGTCTTGGCAATTCCACTTCTGGTGGACATCTGATGACAGAGCACTGTTTTAGCCCCATGGTAGACACAAAATCTCGGGGTTTTTTGTGTGTGTGCTTTTTTTTTGTTATTGTTGTTGTTTTGTTTTTCGAGACAGGGTTTCTCTGTAGGTTTGGAACCTGTCCTGGAACTAGCTCTTGTGAACCAGGTTGGCCTTGAACTCACAGAGATACACCTGCCTCTGCCTCCCGGGTGCTGGGATTAAAAGCTTGTGCCACAATCACCCATTTCTATGTGTGTTTTATAGAATGATCATATTGAAAAGACTCCATGATCGAAGAAACAAACAATGTTTGATGCCTTTACTTTACTACATGAAATTTTTAGTTGTTCACATGCTATCTTAGTTTATATACTGCTCGGGAAAAAAAAAAACTACTCAGGAAAGGAAGAGGCCAGCAAGGATGCTCAGTAGATATTTGCCGTATAAAATTGGCAACCTAAACTCAATCACCTCAATACACAGAATGGTATGTGAGTACAACAAACTTCGTAAGACTATCCTCTGACATCCACTGGAAACTATGCCACCTTAGATACATATAATAAAGATGATAATAACAATTACAAAAACAATAGAAGAAGAGGTTGAGGAGGAAGAAAGGAAGTGTTTTGCCAATAGTTTGATCATTGAGACAGGCAAGTCACAGCAGCAAGGGTTTGAAGCAGCTGGTCACATGGCATCCACAATCAGGAAACAGAGAATGATGCATACTTGGGCTCAGCTCACACACTTTAATTCCCTCCAGGATTGCAGTCTGGGAATCGTGCCATCGACATTGAGGGTGTGTCTTTTCACTTTCATTGACCTAGGAATTTCCTAGGAGGAAAGTCCAAAAGTTTGTTTCCATGGTTGATTCTAAATTTCATTAAGTTAACAATCAAGTTTAACAACTACATGTATATTGTAAATAGCAAATGGTGATATGAGATATAGTTTCTCTCAAGAATATATAAAATGCAAACTGTTTTCATATGAAATGTACTATGCCGAGGATCTTAGATTAGACAAAGCATGTTTGAAATATGCTGCCTATATATTGTATTGAAAGTTACCTTTGGTTAATTTTATATTTAAAATTATTTTCAGTATTTTAATAATAGGCAAGGCTATGGCTTATGCAAAATTTTGTTTAGGCATTTTATTTTCCTTTTATCTATTTATAGA
This sequence comes from Bramus lutescens, assembly GCA_001685075.1. Classification (NCBI taxonomy): domain Eukaryota; kingdom Metazoa; phylum Chordata; class Mammalia; order Rodentia; family Cricetidae; genus Bramus; species Bramus lutescens. The sequence continues at coordinate 185,753 of LOEQ01001810.1, forward strand.
ATTTGAGTCTCACGTGAACTGTCTCCTGCATTATCTAAAAGGCGTCTAAATAAGAAAACAAAGAGTAGTAATTAAAATTATGTCAGTTAAAGGAGCTCCAGCTCCTTTGTTCCTTCCTCTGCCTTAGCTAGGCTCTGGAATCCCACCCCAACTGCCTTCAGAGCACTCTGGGAAAGAAATGCCCCCCATTCCCTATCGAGAAAGCACATGCAGATGTGAGCACTCACTCAGACTTACAGTTTGCAAAGTGCACTCTTTTCTCTGCCCTTCAGAATCAAGGTCGTCGGGGGAGGGTAGGATGTGAAAAAAATAGCATTACAGGATGAGGGCAGTAGAGGTGACTAAAAGGACTCCTCCTGGCAGGCCACTTTGTTCAATATCTCATGTAAGAAGAAAAGTGAATAGCTTGCACATCCTTAAGTATGGAAGGGAAATTGAAACACAATAATTACCCTATTATAATTATAACTATATACATATATAACTATAATAATATATAATTCTTGCTTTTTTATACATATGAGCCATTTTCATTGAAAATGAAAGTTATTGAACACTAACACAATATATCTGTATGTTTTTAACTTTTACATTTTTATATAAAATATATAAGAAAGAAATAGACTAGAATGTGATGCCTAGCTAGTGAGACCTGGCCCAACAGAACCAACATATCTGCTTGATATTTGTATTTAAATTATTGTTTAGTAAAATATGTGGGGTTTTTGTCTGTTTAATTCTAATCAAGCAAGGAGACCAAAGACTGTACTTTAGAATATATTCTATAGGACTTTTCCCCCCGAGAGACAGTTTTTAATAGACTGAGAATTCAGTGCATATCTTTCAATACATCAATCTGGCAGCACAATAGCTCTTTAGTGCCTTTATGTTTGAAGAAGAATGTGTACCTACTTGTTAGAAATCTTGGCACCTTCTCATCTATGTATGTCGAAGATATAATAGCTTGACATTAAAAGAACTTAGCTTCAACAAACTATACCCATTAACTGTCACATCTAAATTCTTCCTAGCAAAGAAAAAGGTACAAAAAAGAAAAATGTGAGTTTATAAGAACACAAATGAAGCTTTTTAAAATTCCTTTGGTTTAACTACCTGTGTTTTATCCATTGTTCGGTAAAAGACACTCGTTGCAATTTTTTTATTATGCATTGCTATCATTTTTATATTAAAAGTGTGTCAATTGCATCCTCAAAACATATGCATGAAATACTTTATACTGTTAAGGTATTTTCTGGAAAAACATGCCCTGAAATGTTTTGAAAGGGCTCAGAAACAACCTATGGCAAAGGGAGGTGAAAACATTTGCAACTTCATAGCTTTTAGGTTTAAAATACAAAATTCTCCATATAAAATATATATTTTTCATCCTGAAGAGGCAGAAAATATTTCCTTGGTTATTTTTCATACTGACAATTTATCCTTAATTCGAAAATGGAAGAACCATTTTTCTCCCTGCGCATTTCCACACTATGTGGCCCGCGCAGGCTCTTGTTTGTTATCCTTGCACTCTGACACCTTGGAGGAACAATTGTCAGTATTAGAGGCCACCGCATGCTGGTTGAAGATGACGGGTATTTAGTTACTGCTCTAGGGCAGGCAGACGGACTCCCCATAACCCAGAGATACTGAGTCCTGCCCTACCTGCAAGCACCAAAGCAGGTGTGTGCTGCTGATGGGCCTGCTTCAAATGGAGCATACCTCAGGTGATGCTAATTAAGGGAGCTCAGGGCCCATGGAGGAGCAAGGCTTATTGCTGATGGTGGAGTGCCAAAGATTAGTGAAAAGCAGGATTGTCTGCTGGCCCAGAGAAGATAAGAATACAAAGGGCAGAGAAATGGATTTGAATACAGGCACTTATCAGTGTGCCTTTTAAACTACCATAATGCAGTCTGTAATGGTGTGCTATTAGCCAGTAAAATTGGGAGTCTTTTCATGAATGTACTAATTTATTAACATTGATTTGTGTCACCATTTAAGTAGTTATTCTCATTTGTTTTTGTCTCCAAGAGGGAGCAGCAAGGGAACATTAGGCAAATCCTCAAATAAACAATGATCAATATAAAATCAGATGCGTACATTTGCAGTTTTATATAATGTAACTTTGGACCCATATGAAAAAATTAATTTCTGTACTAGCTGAATTTATATATTTTTGTCTTTTACTGATACACCTATTATTTGAACAATATATTTATTAATGAAGCAGTACTACATTCTAAAGAATAATGTAACTGACATGATCCAATGCCTGATTCTCATAATATGAGCTAAAATGCATTCATGTTATATTTGCTGAATGAATTTCAACTTTTATGTATGCTATCCCATTGGTACATTATATTCACTTTTAACCAATTATATTAGCCAGAACTTTATCTAAATAATAGTGAACAATTAAAATCAGGAAGCTACATAGTTTGAATATTATAGATTTCTGAATGTTTTAACATAAAGCAGAAACTTAATCATTGCACAGATCTCTTCAATTATAGGAGTTTTATAAATGATCTTTATGAAATTTATTGTTAAATTTGTTTTTCCTATCTCCTGTTGCTCAATATATAATAACTATGACTTAAAAGCACTTGTATTTTCTTAACCTTTCTACTTCAGGAAGTCAGGCGATGAGTGTGCTCAACAGCACATTTCTCTTTCTGCAGCATCCCCGGTGACTAACTGCACCTCTGACTATATTCAGTATGTGGTCAGGTTCCGGTGGAGCTCTGGGACAGGGGATGACTGGGGCTCATTCATCTGTGTCAAATCTCAGCTTGAATAACTGGAAGAATTGGATGGTACTGACTGCCTGGTCCTAAATAAACACACAGAAGCTTTTATTAATTACAGAGTATTCAGCTGATAAAGCAGGCTTATTGCTAACTAGTTATTACACTTAAATTAGCCCATATTTATATTTATACTTTGCCACATGTCTTGGTACCTTTATTAGCATGGCACATTCCTCTCCTCTTTCCTCTGTGTCTGGATGGTGACTCCTCTGACTCCACCCTTCTCCTTCTCATCATCCTTAGTTTGGTCTCCTGGCTTATACTTTCTGTCTGGTTACTTGCCAATCAGTGTTTTATTAAACCATTCAGAGTGACAAATATTTGCAGTGTACAAGAGGATTATTTCACAGCATCCAGTATCTTCTTTTTTCTGTCTGTCTGTCTCTTTCCTTCTCTAAGAAGACTAGTGAGATAGCTGAAGACTTGGAAATAAATTACATTCTAAAGATAACACTTCATTCCCCTTGTATTATCTTATCAGAAGCAGTCACTAATTAGTCAAGACTCAAAGAGAGCAAATAACAAATACAAACTTTTCATAAAGAATAGAATGGTAGGTATTATTGATGCCATCTTTAGGGATATTTTAAGTGAGCACAGTACCTCTGATGTTTATGTAAGACATTGCCATGCCTTTTTTAGAAGTAGCATGTTCCTATAGAATTCCTTAATCTTTAAAAATTTATTATTTGAAAATTTTTATCAATTTTGTATAAGCACATGATGGTCACTCTGCAACCCTGTGATTGGGAGAGTTCTATGAGGCAAATGTAAGCAAGACTTTCCCATCACACATTTCTAGGTTTACCTACTACTTGTGATGTTAGCCCAGTGACTCTCTTTCTCTCTTTTGATTTAAAAAAACATTCTTTCACAAAACTAATATTATAACTTGTGTGATATCTTTTTTTGTCCTGATAAAGAGGAGCGAGATATTCTGCAATAATTCCTGGTCAGATAAATAAAGTTGAAATCATTCCCAGAAAGCAAATGCCAAGTCAGCATCTATAGCTTTCTTTCCCTGAAGCCAGACAAAGATAGCTGTTCCAACTACAAAAAAGGAAAGAAAGAAAATAAAATAAAATAAAAGAAAGAACACATATTCATAAATTCAAACCCAAAGTGTATATGTTTCCCAAGGAAATCTAAACTATAATTAATGAGGGAAGCTGGTGGGGGTTAGGATTTTTACCCACAGTTTTGCTGTGTCCTAAATAGAGACAAACTTTTGGTATTTTGAGAGGCCACATTCTAAGTTCATGGCCACATTTGAGCGTGGTCATTTCATGGGTTTTCCAGCAAAGTATGATTGAAAATATAGCGACGCAAGTTCCCTCAAGCATCTGAAAGGAGTTAACACCCACGTCAAAAGCTAAAGAATATTTGCCTGACAGAGACTTTTGTAAATTGTAAAACTGAAACATGGAGTAGCAACCAAGAAGCTGTACAGTAGAAGAAAGCTGGATGTTCGTCGATTTGAACTTTCTGACCTCATTAGTTACAGCAATGAAACACTGTCCAGTGAATACTTGCGCAGAATGACAGAACCAAGAGTTTGCCAAGTTAGCAAACGACCTCATGGTTTCCCATTACCCACTGCAAGTTACTCACTAGCTTGATTTCTTCTCTCTGTCTCAGATGGGTGTTTGCAAATTATGGTCACTCTTTGGTAGAATCTGTAATCTATGAATTACATTTTAATGTGCGGGTGTGCACGTGTGAGCATGTATCTGTGCGTGCCTGTATGTATGTAAATGCATGTATGTGATCGTGGTGGATGCCTGAAGAAGCTATTAGATCCCCAGTAACTGGAGTTACAGGAAGTGGTGAGCCATCTGACGTAGGTGCCGTGAACCAAACTCATGGCCTCTTGTAAAGGTGGCAAGAGTTATTCACTATTGGGCCATCTCTACAGCTCTTCTAGTATAGTAATTTTATTTTCCATTACTAATTAGTCCAAGACAATAAAAAAAGAAGATCAAATGTGTTTACTTATGTATATTTAGTTATTCAATAATTCATGTGGGCATGTGTTTGTGTGTGTGTATTGTCATGCGCATGCTGGGGCATACTTGTGGAGGTCAAAGAACAACTACAGGATATAGTTTTATCCTTATTCAGTGTGGTTTTCTCCAGATCAGTTCAGGACATCAGAATGGGTGGAAATTGCCTCTTCTCACTGAGCCACAAAGATTATTCTGTAACATGTTTCAGGACCTTTCACCACTCCCTTGAGGTTGGCATAGGTCATTGGGAGTCCCGTTGTCTTCCTCTAGTTCAGTTTTCCCCAGTGTGAAAACATCTGGAATCTATAACACAATCTCCTTTTTCCCTCTAGAACATGAACATGGTGAGGTCAGAGACCTGGCTCGCTATTACTTACTGTCTTATTCTCATTGCTTGGGCCAAAGCAAGTGTGCAGTCAGTATTTCCTGAGCTGCTGGAAGAGGGAATATTATACATTTAGGTATTAATAAAATAACCAACTTTACTTACTTCCACTTAAACTAAAACTCACCAGTTTAAAATTTTAAGCAGTTTTCCCAATAGTGAAGACTATAAATAACTGTATTCTTTCTAAGTATAACTTCAGTACTCTCATCTAACTTCAACAAAACACATGCATGCCCCAAATGGCTTAAATATATTATGAAACATTCAACTTACTCATGTAACAAGACAATCAGGACTTTAAGGTCTTTTTATTAATTTTGAATACATACAAGAAGGGAAAGATAGGCCAACACTTGAGGCATAGAAAGAGAGACTTTTCTTCAATGGAAATTTGAAAGTGCAATCATAAGAAAAATATTTGTTTATTAAGGATCTTAATACAAACCTTTGCAGGAGCAGATATTATATCTAGACATCATGTATAGGTTTTACTCTGAAACAGCTTCTCCACTTTTCATTGATTCTTGTCCTTGATACCTTTGAAAGTACTAGCCCCATTATTCTTTACTGTTCTCCTTTAGCATTTTCTGTGCCTGTTTGTTTTTTTCATTATTAATCATGTTAAATATTCGTAACAGGACAATCATGGCGGCAATATTATTCTTTTCTTAGGACATTACATTAATATGACATATTTCCTATTTTCATCTTGAGTTTGATGACAGTTTTTGATCAGTTGTTTACAATAACATCATTAAAATGCTCCATCATGGAAATATTTTAATATTTCCTTTTTGGTAACAATTTTGGAGAGAGAAATATCCCTGTTTATCTGTGTAATTACTATGCTATTCACACTCTTATGAAAATTCAAAACATTTCACTTATTCAGTCTACCAGGATAGAGTTGTAGTTTCCTAGTATATGTATTGATGCATCATTTGTTACTATTTTATTCATTTTGAAATCAGTGTGATCACTATTTGTCCTTTGTGATCCATTCAAGTTGAAAATTTTTTGAGACAGAATTTCTGTAGTTCCGGCTGCCTGGAAGTTACTCTGTAGATCATATTGGCATTGAACTCTGAGATCTGACTTCCTCTGCTTCCTAAGTGCTGGAATTAAAGGCATGCATCATCATTAACCAATATTTTGATTAAAGCATTGTGCTAATTGCCATCCTTCCATATGCAGGTAATTTCCTTTCTTCTATATGAAGGTAATCACTTTGGGGCATTAAAAGTTATGTCAGATTCATTGTGTATGTTGCTTTTCTCTGCTTAAGTCTTAATTCTATTATTGTTATAGGACTGTTACTATTTCCAGAACTCCCAGTGGATCATTTATGAGGGAATAAATATTTGGGGATCAGACAGACAGATAGAATTCAAATCTAGCTGATTATATTTTTCTCATGCGAATATCTGCATGCTACCAACTTAATGTTATTTAATAATTGGTTAACAATTTGTTCTTTAATTAAAAAGGTGAATGGCCAATATCACTTGCAATTAAACAATTAATCATGGCTATATGTGCCATGCTTGATTCTACGTATTTGTAGCCACTGACTGTACTGAATCTAAAACATCCAGAAGGAGATCAGGGACAAATTTCCAAGGACTGTATTAATACAGTTGAGTAAATGTATCACTGTTAATAGAAGAGAGGCCAAAGAACATTAAAATAGAAATAGATCCACTAGATGATTCCCATATAGAAAAGTATAAAATTTCAGGTTAAAGTAGATAGATAGAAAGATAGATAGATAGATAGATAGATAGATAGATAGATAGAT
>LOEQ01001810.1:203409-229743 GCA_001685075.1 Bramus lutescens
CTGCTGTCCTATCAAAGGCCAAGGCAGTCTCTTTATTAACCAATAAAAGTAACATATAGACAGATGACCCTCCTACACCACTGGTCTTAAGTACCTCTTACATGCATTCTGGATGAGGGGAAAGAGCTATGGGTTTGTGTATTTATTAATTGCAAGCACATCAAAATACTCCCTCTATAAAGCAGCACTTGTTTGTCCTTTCACCCCATACATCTATAAACATCTCAGATACAGTTGGCCTAGGCTGAACTCAGTTGAACCTGGAATTGCTCATCTGCAGTTTGCTGGCTGGTAGAAGTAATGTGCTTTACTTCCTTGCTTTGGACAGCAGATCCAGGAAGGCTCCAGTCCACGTCTTTTTCATCTTCATTTGGAAAAAACAGATCTACTGAGATAAGATCTCATGGCAAAAACAGAAGGAAAACCATCCTGGTCCCACTGTGTAGGACTCAATTCTAGCCTTGATTGGGTCACATCTTTGATAATTTTATTGATGAAAGCAAGTCCCATATGAAAAAGAAGGTCATTATATTAACTACTTTGCTATTGCTGTGATAAAACACCATGACCAGGGGCAATTTACAGAAGGAGGAGTTTATTTGGGCTTTTGATACCAGAGGAATAAGAGTCTATCACGGCAGCAGGAGTAGAAGCTGAAAGTTCACATCTTCAAATGCAAGCAAAAATCAAGAGGAGCAGAGACCTAAGTAAGAGAGACCCTAAGCTCTCAAAACCCTCCTCCAGTGACAAGACATGCTTTCTCCAACATTGCCTCATTAGCCTCCCCCCCAAAAAAAAGGCCGCCCTTACCTGACTGGGGGACTAGGTATTCAAACACATGAGCCTATGGAAGGCATTCTCATTCAAACCACCCAAATCACAAAGTGATAATAGAAAGGCACTTGACAAGTAGTCAGTCTAAAGAAGAATAAAGGCTCTAATCTAAATGTGCAATTAAGATCAGTACTTAGACAAAGTTGGTTTTAAATATCAGCCTAATCTATACCAATTATATAATCGTGAGTTCTGTGTTTTTCAATTGTAAAATTTTTGAGGTGATGGCCCCTATGTAAGATTATTTGTGCAATCAACACAATGAAATGAAATAATATGGAATGTGTAGTGTCTAACAATAAATTAATATTCTTATAGTAGTCTTGCCTTATAGGAAATTTGGCTCCCTCCACTTTAATTTATTCATAATCAACTGATAACCCACAAATGACATATGTCAATAAAACTTAATGCTGTGTTCCGTGCCAATGTCACTTCGCCTACATCATCATACTGGCATATCTCATCTCATGTGTACACATGGAGAGAGCAGATGAGGCCAATATAAAGAGATGAGGGCATTTATAGAACTTTGGGTACAGAAAATGCTATTATAATTTCTCTCTATAACTAATTGTATCATTAATATGCTACTATATTTAGTATAATCATAAGTATATCCAGAAAATAATGATGTGCATGGGGTTAAGTACAATGTGCAGTTTCAGGCATCCTCTGGGTACTTGGAATACAGTACCCACTCATTTCATTAGTGAATGCTCTTTAGTAGTCATTGATAATGCTCTTTCATTAGTAAAATGTATGGTCAGAAACATGCCATTTCTAATATAATGAAAACTACAGTTTTTAAAACTATAATACCAATATTTACATTTTGGCTAGCCTAATTTTGGAATTGCATTTTGGAATGCAATGACCTAGGTAACAGAAATTCATGAAAATTATAATTTGTAGAAAGTTAGGAATAACTGATCTACAACATGTTGAATTTAGCAATTGACAGTTAACATATTACTCCTTTGTGAAAATAACAATTGAACTTGGACATCTATTCATGAATATGTTAGCTTAAAAGGTAATTTTGTGGTCTTTAATAAAATAATGATCAATTTTTGTTCAACCAACAATTGATTCTTTCCCAACAACTTTTAATTGGTAGTCTTAAACTTCAACGGCAAAGTTTTTTCTTAGTGATCTGGAATCAAAATATTTGAATTCTTGTATAGATTTTGTGCAACTGTGAAGTGTTCAGTGGGTCCAGACACATGATGCATTATCCTTATTTCTTTGCCCCCAATGACCATGATTAATTAAATACATAGAAAAAAAATTAACGAGTTTAGGACTCACATCTATTGCTTAGATTTCAATCCATGACCCTGATTTTAGAGCTGAATGCCTTACTCCCTACACAGAGTCATCACATGTCCCTGACTTGTGGCTGTTTCACACATCTCTGCTGCTAGGATCAGCAAACACCAGCATTCCTTGAGAACCTTCCTGTGCAACTTTAAAACTTATTTCAAGTAGTTGGAAGGCTCGCACTCCCCCGCCACCCTCTTTAAATGGTTCCTCGGGGAAGACAGATTGGACAGGGGTAGGTAATGATTCTTCGCTCTACAATGTCCATGACATGCACTAATGAAAATGTTCACCTTTATGTTACTCTTGATTATAACCAAGAGGCTTTGATGCTACATAGGCATAAATTTTTGCTTCCTGATTGGAAAAGGGCAAAATGGTTGTGGGTGTAACCTCTGAAAGACGGCAGGAAGAACTAAAGGTTATTCCCAAGTTATAATTCTTTCCCATATCTTTACAAATAGCTAAAATGTCACTTTCAAAATGTGAAGTTAAACTTTATTTTCTGAGGTTACCTCATACATTCAGATTTTCTCAAAGTGATCGTCTACATCAAAGAACATTGGAGCACTCATACACCGTCATGGTTAGGGCACACAGGTGGAAGCTAAGCAGCGTAGACCTTGATCAGAGATAAGGTCACTGACATTAAAGGTACAACTCTTCTCTTTATGAAAAATAAAGTTGAACAAGTATTTTCACTCTTCTGCTGTTGAAAATGATGTGGTAACAGCAGAAGATGCCAGAGAGATGGTTAGAAACTGAGAAAAACAACCAGTCCTGAGAGTTAATTTTGTTTATCAGCCTTATGTAAATGAGAATTTCCATGAATACATACTTCTCAGTGTGTCTATGATGTTTTCCCAGAAAGGATTAATTGAGCAGGAAGCCCCCCGACCCTGAATGTGAGCAACACTATCACATACCCTGGTATCACTGTTAATACAAAGGAAAAATCAAGCTGAGCACATTGCTCAGCTCTTTGCTCTTGAGCGTAGATGCTTATGTCTGCACAACAGCGACTTCCATGCCAGAATGGACTGAATCCTCAAACTTGGCGCCAGAGTAAGTCTTCCTTTCCTTAAAAAAATTAACTTGATAAAATAAACTATATCATGGATTTGTTTCTTTGTTTTATTTTTAATTTTTAATCAGGTATTTCATCAAAGTAACTGGAAAAATAAATTCATGTAGTCATTTATACCCCAGAAATGTTTGAGCATATATGGGCAGCCCTTTTATGGAAGGTCTCCAGCTTTTCCTCTTCTGGGAATTTCTAGATGCTTGTGTTATTGTCATACCCAAGATTCCACAGTCTTCCTTTATGCATTTTTTGAATCTTTCTCTTCACATTATCCCGTGCACTCCTCCAAGCAGTTCAATCTTTATGTATCTGCTGGCATTCATTCTCATAACAAGGCTGAAATATCTCAAGTGCCTTTGCTGTATCCTGAAGTTTACTTCCTTCTATAGATGAAGATGTTTCTTAATAGCATCACTGCACAGCCTCTCCGTGTGACATCTAGAATCCTCCTGAGACATGCCTCCTCAAGCACATTCAGCTACTGTTCTGAGAAACATTTCATTGTTCAGGTTTCAGAGTTGTAAGGAAGGCAGCTCACGAGAAGTGTCTCATATCCCTGTAATTTTTGTTATTGTTATGTCTCTTGCTGACCAAACCTTTCCTAGTGCCTGGAATGTAGCCCTGACTATCCCTATTCTCTATCTGCCTCTTGACGTCTGAAATAGTTCCCTCATTTGAACTGAGAGTTTCTCCCAAATAGACAAAGTTGACTGTTTGGTTGAAGTTCTGATTCTTTATTACAAAGTTAAAATCTGTGTCTGCCCTTCTTATGCATTGTATCTCAGTCTTCTCAATATTTACTTTCATACCAAGGTTTTCACTTACTTCCATCACTCTATTTACCATGGCCTGAAGCTTGTTTGAACATTCAGCAAGTATTGCTGTTTCATAGACAAAATGCAAGTTATTGATTCACACACCACCTATCTGCATGCCTATCTCCTCATCCTCCAGGACTGTTGTTATTATTAATTCCAGGAATATATTAAAAAGTAGTATTGAGAGGATGCATCCCTGTGGCACTTTTACGATTGTCTTAAACTGATCACTTAATTAATTCTCCATAGACTTTGACTGATGAAAAGGTATCTTTATAGGCATTTTCTAGTATTCTTATGATTTTCTCTGGGTATCTGAAGAACCTCATTGTTTCCTAAAGTCCTTTCCTCCAAATGTTATCAAATGACATTCTGAAGTTGGTGTAAGATATGTATAAGTTTTTTTTTTAATTCTTCATATTTTTCTGCAAGATGCCTCAAAGTGAAGATCGGGTTAATTGTGTTCATCTTAGCTTGGAATCTACACTGGGCCTCTGCTAGGATTTCCTCTGCTCTGCCCTTGATCCATTGCAAGATAATGAAGGAGATCTTTTTGCTATGACACAACAAACTAATGCCCCTGTAATTTGAGCAGTCCATCTTGTCTTTCTTATTGCATATCGGAATTCTAATTGAGTACTTCCCTTCTGTGGGAATCACTTTGTTTTCTCATATCTCTCTGAAGAGTCTGAGAAGTGCCTCGACCCCTGAGCCTATTGTAGCCACCTCCTCCTCCTCCACCATGATGTCATCTACTGCAGAGGGCCTTCCAGCATTTCGCTTTCTTGATAGCATTCTCAATCTTGCTTCTGTCAATATTTAATATTTCCTCATTGTCTCTGATATTTGAGTGGCTGCTGAAGCGTTTCTTGTTGTAGTCTCTGTTGACAGCATTAGGGTCATTGGTGAGAGTGTCACAGTATAGTCTCCATATTTACTTCACATGGTTCTGTTAATTAATGACCTTGCCCATCTTTAATCACCTGAATATGAGGAGCATATCTGACAGTTATCTGTCTGATAGCTGTGTAGACAAGATGAGTTTTATTATGGAGTCTAGCTTCTTCAACCTCTTTGCATATACCTTGTGCATAAAGCTCTCTCTCCTTCACTCTTCTTTTGACTTCCCTGTACAGAGAGTTGTGGTGTTTTACTTCCTGTGGATTGCCTCTTCATTTGATCTTTAGCTTCCTTCTTTCTTCAGCCAGGTTGTTTGTCTCTGTAGTAAACCATTATACTCGTGTTGCTCTTTTTGCATAACCAAGCATCTCCTTGAAAGCCTCCTGTATAGCTCTTTTGTTTTTTTTGTTTTTTTTTTGTTTTTTTCATTTGCTCTCTATATTTGTCAAGGGTTGTTTAATGATTTCCCTCATCTTTTTTTTTTTCCCCCAGCCATTCTCTTATACTCTCTCCACACAGCTGGGTTCATCAGTTGTTTATGATTGTTCTTCCAGTTCATCTTGTCTGGGGTGCCTCTCCTAAGTTTCAGCTGAATGTTGGCCATGACAAGTTGGCGACCTGACTCTAAGTCATCACTAGGAAATGATTAGCTGTTTCCTGCTGACCACAATGTAGTCAATTTGGCTGCATGTGTGCATATTGATGGTTTGGCCTGCTGAATTTTGTGTTGGATATGTTCAAGTAATTTGCATAGCAGAGGTCAAGCAGTTTTTCCCCTCTGTCATTCCTTTGTCTGAATCCATATGTTCCCATGACACTATAGTTCATTCTTTCTCTGAATCCACTCTTGCATCAAAGTCACCTATAACGATTACTATGTCATTCTTATACGCTCTGCTGACTTTATTCTGTAGATCTGTGTAGAAACTGTTGATGGCATCCTCTTGTGCTTCCACTGTTGGTGTGTATACTTGTATGATAGTTATTGGCTGTGTCATTATGTGAAATCTTGCTGATAGAGTTTGGTCATTTGCAGGCCTGTACCTGAGCATGCATTTTTAGGTCAAATTGGATAGAACTAAAGTTATACCTGCTGTGTTCTTTCCCTCTCCACCCAAATTTATAATCTTACATCTGTTTACTATACATTCTTGCGTTCCTGTCTAATGCATTTCTGCCAATCCAATGACATCCCACCTGGAGTGACTGAGCTCATGCATGGGCAAGCAGACTCCCCTGACTATTTTTAGTGTTCTCACGTTCCAGGCCCCTATTGTGTTGACTCCTTTCAGCATGTTCATTTCTACTAGCTCCCCACTCTTAGCATTAAGAGAGAAGCATCATCTATCCTGCACTTAGGACTAGGAGGTACTGGGGCACTGTCAAGTTTTGGTTAAAACACTGTTAACCCAGATGTTTCTTTTGAACTTGTCAATATTGGGTTTCATGGTCTAAATTAATGAAGATGGCTGACTGGGTCTCTTTCTCTTCAGAGCAAGTCTAAAGCAGAGGCCAGTTTCTTGTACCTTCTTAGCTATGCTGATAAACAATGTGGTAGCCATGTGGCATTTTCTTGAATTCGTAGCTTTGCTCCCATTCTGCACCTTCCCAGGTGTCTGGACCTACCAGTAGCAAAAGCAGCAGAGTGATTTTTTCCCCCTCAGTCCCTGTCGTGTATCTGTAGAACTATTATAGTTCATAATAACAGTGATGATCTCAATGTCTATAGTCCCATAAAGGCACTTACTAGACAGTGCACTTGGGTTTTCCAGTATATATAAGCATCAGTTTCTCACAATGTAAAGTCCACTAGTTATTTTTCCTCTCATGCTTTTTATTTTAAAGAATGAGCCTCAACTGAATCAGAGGTTAGATTGTTAATTGTATGCTTTATCATGAACTCTGTCCAAATCTTATAGAAAGGAGAACATCTGGTAAAACGTTGATGACTACTTGGTGATTATATTAGTTATTAAATGATATGTAACAAATCACTCAAAACTTGCAACCTTAAACAAGAGGCATTTCTCCTACTAAACAATGTTTGAGGATCAGGAATGTGTTTTTTTTTTCCTGAATAGTTTTTTTATACCCAGAGAATCCAAAAAGATTACAAAATTTGGAAATGAAATCTGCAGAGAGCTTGAATGTGACTGAAGTGTCTGTTTCTGAATGTGCGGGTATTATAGTTACATCCTAGAACCTCTGAATCACATGGATTAATTCCTCAGTACTAAGGTCTCTGTATTAAGTTTCTTATGACAGAACAACTGGCTATCTTCAGAGTAAATAATATGAGGAAGCCAGGGAAAATGGGAAAGAGAGAAAAGAGAGAGAAGTGGAAAAAGTCCAAGCATCAAAATGAAAGTCACACTTTCATTTATAATCTGTCTCAGAAATGCTGCACCATCTTTTCTAATCCATGCTATTTGTCACAGAGGCTATTCCATTTAAAACACAAGGAGGACCATATAAATAATCTGAATTTTAGGACACTTCACTAATGGCAACTAAATTACTGTCCACCCTCTCCCAGCAATAAATTCTGTCCTGCATGTGACTATCTCCCCCACATACCCAAATACCCACAAGGGTCATTCTTGTTTAACTGAAGTGTACTTGTCAGAATTTCACTATCTAAACCACATCTGGATGGATGGAAATATGCCTAGGGTTACCACTGAGACAATGTCTTAGGTTCAGGGCCTCTTATTCTGGAAACTCTTAAGCAAAAGAGACAAGTGCTGATTGCCCAGAAAATTTCACCTAAATACTTAAAATCAATATACAGTGATAATGTATGTTAAGACTATTTATTTGAGTAGAAATTCCTATCAAAATGGGGGAATAAGAGGAGCAACCAAGACTGAAATTCATTCAGGTTTATGTTGAAATTTCCATTATTAGGACTGAGTCCAGTTCCTGGCTACAAATACCATATGGTTTGAACTTTTGTGTCTGGGATCTTAGTTCTGCTCTGAGCAATCTTTTCTTTTTCTGGGCAGTCCAAGATCAAAGCAGATCCATAGTGAAACCATTTTCTGTTTTGTAAATAATATTTTAGAGCTTTCTCCTCATATGATCAAGGCAATAATTTTCAGGAATCTCTTTTGGAGATACTGATCCCTTTCATGAATACTTGCCATCATGGCTTAATAATTCCAATAAGGTTATATCCAGTTCCTAATGCCCTTACCTTGAGGTAAGTTGTATGGATTGTATATTATAGTGCAAGTATTGGGAGGGGAAGTGAAATTATTTAGACCCTCAGGAAAGAATCAATGCTGTGTCAAGTCTAAAGGCTGCCTGCTATAGGATTTGTCTTGCTTCAAGGAGATCAATTTTGTGTTCTGTTGACCCGACTAATGACCCCAACAATATACACAGCTTGTGAAGGCAGTGTACTTTATTAAAAGTGGGCCAGTTTAAATATAAATCTAACATTTAGACACCTTCACAGAAGCAGCTGAAATATTTGGCTAAAGTTTGTACATCATGCCCAGAAATCCCGACATATTATCTGTCAGATCATATATGTTTATGTTCATCTTTAAGACACTGAGATATGATATTTTGACATGATGAGTAAAAAAATTCCCATACTCATATCTGTCTAAAAAAACAGGTTTTCTTTTCATCAAGGCTCATTCTAGTTTTAGAGATGCTAGAACAGCAATTGTCAATCATGTCCAAATAATAAAAAGTTAGCATATAATTGTGAGTACTGTGGGAACACAACCATTTATGTCATCACAGATTGAGGAAAGTGAATGGAAGCAAGAATTTAAGAAAGTCAAAAAGGGAAACCAAAAATAATTTCTGTAAGAGGCATAGAATTTTACACTATTTTCCCTCTTATCTACAACATGTAGTCATACATAGAAGGTTCATAAACAGAGATATGTTGTGTAAACATAACAGTGCACTACCATCTGAACATTTAATGCCAGGTCTAAACACTGAGGAGAAAAAAGTGGATGAGTAAATACAAAGAACTCTTTCAGTTTAGAATCATAGGAACACTATTTCTAGAATGTCAACAATAAACCAGAGAAATGTTTCCCTTTCATAAGTGAGTGACTTCTATCCTCATTGAAACTGAGAAGAATCTAGAATTCTGTAGTAAGAAAGAAAGGTTGTTTATTCGTATCTTGGCTGCCCAGACTCCTGAAATAACCACACAGAAACTCTATTAATTAAATCACTGCTTGGTCCATTAGCTCTAGATTCTTATTGGCTAACTCTTTTATATTAATTTAACCCATCTCCCTTAATCTGTGTGTTGCCACATGACAATGGATTACTGGCAAAGTTTCAGTATGTCTGTCTCTGGCGACTGCTCCATGGCTTCTCCCTGACTCTGTCTTTCTTCTCCCAGCATTCAGTTTAATTTTCCCCGCCTAGCTCTATTCTACTCTATCATAGGCTCAAGAAAGTTTCTTTATTAACCAATGGTATACGCAGCATACAAAGGGGAATCCCACATAAGAATTTTATGTCATATATTAAACAAATAATTTCATGGAATTTTCATGGCATCAGTTTCTGCAAAAAATATTTTGCTAGTTCCACCTTTGAAATATAAGTGTAAAGAATTACATGAAAATTCAAAAACCTGCTTGTGGAAGGAGCAGCGGGCTGCTTCCTGCTCTCTGGCTCCCGGCCGGATGTCAGTGTGGCTATTTCTCAGAAAATTAGGAAATAATCTTCCTCAAGATCCAGTAATATCACTTTTGGGTATATATCCAAAGGATGCTCAATTGTACCATAAGGACATGTGCTCAACTCTGTTCATAGCAGCATTGCTTGTCATAGCCAGAACCTGGTAACAACCTAAATGCCCCTTAACCAAAGAATGGATAAGGAAAACTGTGGTACATTTACACAATGAAGTACTACACAGCAGGAAAAAATAATGACATCTTAAATTTTGCAGGCAAATGGATGGAGCCAGAAAACATCATTTTGAATGAAGTAACCTAGACACAGAAAGACAATTATCACATGTACTCACTCATGAGTAGTTTTTAAACATAAAGCAAAGAAAAGAGCTTTCAAATCACAATCCCAGACTACTTAGACAACAATGAGGGCCTATGGATCTATTCTGCATTTGAAGTTGAAAAAGACAAGATCTTCTGAGTAAATTGGGAGCATTTGGACATTGGGAAAGGGTAGGAGGCGAGCAGAGAAAAATGTAGATCTCAATATTTTTTTAAATCCCCCCAAAAAAGAAGCACAGTTATTATCACACATCAAGGAACAGAAAGTTTGCTGTAAGACTGAGTCCCCTAAACCTGTCAAAAGCTACTCTCATGAAATTTCATCAACATGGCTGCCTCAACATGGCCTGAACAAGTACAACATGAATAGACATTCTAGCATTTACAGGCAAATGAAAAACTCATGTGTCATCAGCCTTAGATAAAGAATTACAGGCAACCAAGGAATACTGATAGCAGGAGAAATAATGTTCTCCAAGGAAGAACACACTAATTAGTTATCAATACTAAATGATCGCCCTGATAAAATAGTAACATTATACATTATATGGACTGAGTCGGTTGTATTTTTATATTTAGGAGTGTGTGTGTGTGTGTGTGTGTGTGTGTGTGTTTAATAACAATAAAAAAAGAGGCCATGGATTTTCAGGATAGCTTTTGGGAGTATGTGGGAAGGTTTGGAGAGAGGAAAGGGAGGAGGAAATGTTGCAATTATACTATAATGTCAGAAACAATTTTTTTTAAATTATGTAGAGCCTCTATGTGGACATGATGTTGAAGGGTGACTTCATTGAGTAGCTTAACTCAAGTGAAAAATCAAACTCTGTCTTTCCGTTCTTCAGTTTATATCTTTAAGTGGGGCAATCTGTGGCTGAGTACAAGGATGTGTGGCTTTATTCCATTAGAACTTAACTTTTAGCCAGGCCCTGGAATCGTTTATTTGTCAGGTTCTGCTTGTTTTACTTGCTGCACATATATTTAGGATGTGTATTCTTAATGCATAGATGTAGCCCACTCTAATGAGGTTTCCAAGATGAAAAGGAGAAAAGGGGTCAGGTGAAATAATAATTGGGCATTTTGCACACATGCTCTCTATTGTAATGATGACTCTGACATTTTGGCAGAAAAGTAGTAGAAATTCCAATGGAAATTTATTACATCAGCTGTCATCAGGCAATATTTGTCATCCATAAGCTACCAATCACTGATTTCTGCTACTAAAACAATACTTGATTGAGAATGACTACAGAGTCTTAAGAAGCCTCCTTTTTGATATTTTATGACAAATTCTTTTACAAGTAAAAAAATCAATCTATGTAGATAGGTTAATAGTATGACAGAAATCACATTGTATCTTACTTTTCACAATAAATATCATTAGTATTTTCATATACAGTATGGTTTTATGTTAAAAATGCATAACTATATATCAAATAACTAGGTATTATCTATACTTCCCCTCAAGGAAATTATAGTGAACTTAACTTATCTTTTACTTTAAAATGATTTAAGTGCCTAGCTACAAGAATATAATCATGCCATAACATACACACACACACATTATGGTGTGTTTATGAAGTAACATATTGGCTTATTTTTGGATGCCCACTGATGAACTCTTGGGAAGAGATTAGCACTTCAGGGCTTTGACCTAATCAATGGATCAATCCCTTGATGGATTTATATTTTAAGAACATTATTGGGAAGTGGTGAAATATGCACTTGCGGCCTACCAATTGAAAGTAGTTCACTAAAGATATGTCCCTGGGAGCCACCTTATTCCTGACCCATCCCTACCTCTCATGCTTCTGCTTCTGTCGGTGTGCTATGAAAAAAAAAATGTTACTTTCTCCTGGCTCCATGGTGGTTTACCTTACCTCAGGCTTTGGTGGAGCTAAGATTTATGCACTGAAATCTATATGAAACTATGACCAAAATAATTGCCCTTGCCATTTTGAATAGCCTATATTAGCTACTTTTTCACAGTAATGAAAAGTCTAACATAATGCATATAGTGCTTTTACTTTTCATGTGGACACAGTCATCTTCCAATCATTTTGGTTTTAGCTCTAGTAAGTATCCTTCCACCAATAGTTTATAAATACAGTTTTTCTCCACATTTCTCATAAGTATATAACATTATTAGAGTTTTAATATTTATCATTTTAATGACTAAAATAAATTCATTTTTCAGCTTTACACACTCAGTGGTTTTTCTTCATTCAACCCCATTGAATTGAGTTAATCAATATTTTCTGGTTACAGATGAGTTTAAACTAATTATGTTAAGTTTATTGGCTATGGTAGAGGATGCAATATGGTCCTGTCCCCAAGTATAACCATATTAAAGAACTATGTGAATGTTACCTTTCATGAAAGAACAAAAATGTGCAGGTGTCATTAGTATCAAAGACCTCCTGATTACCTTTGTTTCCAATCTAGTCACAGGGACTCTTGCAAAAAAATAAAAGTTGCCATAAGAATCAGAGATGTCCAATGAAAGAAAGTTCACCTCTACTTTCATTGGCCTTGGGGGGAAGTTGAAGGGAAATGTACATAGCCAGAAAACTATGGATGTTTGAACAATTTCAAAGCTGCTACCTGAGATGGCCTAGCATCACATATTACTACAGCCAGGAATTCAGTTAATTTCTGAACTTCCCCATTACACAGAGACCATACAACAAATGATACAGATAGGTTTTCCAGAAGTTGACCACTATCTTAATTTTCTCAGGTTCAACTAAGGTCTCATTGCCCTCAGACAGCAGGAAGTGATTTTAAGAACATGATGCCCACATTGTCAAGAGGGGGGATGGGTAGTTTGTGGTCATATGGTAGGCTATAGGTGTTTGTAATCATTTAGTGGGGGGGGGTTGGCAAATTGCTACTCTTTCTTTTAACTAAGGAAAGTAAGCAAGAGAGGTTGGATGCAAGGATCTCTTTCTGATAAGAAAATGGGGATGTAGTGATATTTTCTTTGAATTTTAAAGATTAAAGCTTGCTGGAAGATCACAGGACACAGCAGTCATACTAGTCAGCCATACAGGCCAGGGAGTGGTGGCACACACCTTTAATCCCAGGACTCGGGAGACAGAGGAAGACAAATCTCTTTGAGTTCAAAGCCACCCTGGGCTACACAAGATTGAGTCTATCTAGAAGAGAAACAGAGTTCACACAAAGATGATCCCAGCACTTGGGATCCCATGCCTTTAATCCCAGCACCATAAGAGACAGGAGTGATTTGGTTGGATGGAGAGGGAAATATTAGGAGAGAAGATTCTGAGGAGCAATGTAGAATGAGATTTGGTGGTGACACAGTCTGAATATTCAGTCTGAGGAGTAGATCGCCCCTTTGGTATGAACATTGGTGGAGGTAAAAGAAGTTTCTAGTGGTTTGTGCTTGCTTCTCTGATCTCCAACTAAAATCACTATATCTGACTCTGGGATTTTATTATTAAGACAAATTAGAATTTGTGCTCCAGGGGGATATGGGAATGAGAGGAGAAAAACATAGATAATAGAATCTACTTTTAAACTAAAAAGGAACCACTAGTCTTAAATATTTTACATTGGTGTGGATTTTTGTATATTTGTACAAAATTAAGGTTATTATTGTTATAACACACTGTATATATGTTCATACTCTTGTTTAAGATTTTGTATCTATGTAGTTCATTTAAAAATGTTTTATAATGTTCTTGTCCTTGAAAGCTATTATTATAAACCATTTAGAATAATTGTGAAATATAGGTTAATGATTAGTCATTTATAGTAATCAAACTTGGTGTCATGGTAGGTACGTTTTTAAGGCCATACTAAGATACATTTTAGAAAGATATATGGTCTTCAAATATTTCAGAGTCCTACAGAATGTGGCATTTAAGATGGTTCAATAACATAAGGCTTTTCATGACAGTGAGACACTTTTACTCCTGACGACATCAGTCTACTTCAGAAAAGGATAATGGGCATTGAAGAGCCTCTATATGGAGTTTTTGACATAATTAACCACTGGTCAAGAAACTGCTCTTGCCTTGACTGCTGATAATATGCTGTCAAAATTGGGCCAGCAGGGTACAAAAGAAAGCAATTACTGAATTTTGCCAAGACAAAGCAGGACAGTCAAAATTCCTTCTTCACAGAAAAAATAAGTTTGTCTGATGTGGGATTCCCCTCTCTATGCTTTGAAAATGTTTTATTACCATTGGTTAATAAAGAAACTGCTTTGCTCTATGGCAGGGCAGAATATAGTTAGGCAGGAAAACTAAGCTGAATGCAGGAAGAAAGAACAAAGAGTCTGGTAGCGGCCAGTCAGCCACTGAGGAAAGCAAGATATATAGAAAATGAAGTAATGTCATGGCCATGTGGCAGTACATAGACTAATAGAAATGGGTTAATTTAAGAGCTAGTTAGAAATATGCCTGTACCACTGACCAAACAGTGTTGTAATTAATATAGTTTCTGTGTGATTATTTGGGTCTGGGCAGCCAGGAAACAAAAGAATAGTTTTTTGTTTATATCCTGTAGACTGAAGGTGGATGCTTCAATATTGCAGAGGGAATTTGGGTGACTGTCCAGGCAGCTAGATGTTTTCGTTACTTCTATAGATTAGGAATTTGCTTGCTCTACACTTCCTGTTTACTCAAGCGATGCTATATCCTTCTTAGATGTTTGATGTGATTAAGGACTAGATACTTATGGTTTTAAACATCCTGTCTAGTTTTACAGTTTTCCTTGTTACCAAATTTAGACAAGAAATTTACATAAGAGATGAAAAGTGTCTGAGATTAAGAGACATAAATGCTTAAATTGTTTATCTAAGAAAATGTTTTGAGGTCTAAAAAGATGGTTTTAGGAGAGTTATACAAGTTAAGAAAGAAAATGGTTTAGGTATAAAACTTTAAAATTATTGAGATAAGACTTAGAATATTATATATAATAGAATACTTTCTCTGAATATGTCAAAGGGATTGAACATTGTAAATAATTCTTAATTGATAATTGTTCTTATTGTATATAGTTTTACTATGTTAGAGTTCAAGCCTTTCTTTTTTATTTAGACAAAGAGAGGAAATATTGTGGGGTATTTATATATTATGAGAAAATATGTTGCTGTTCTTGGTTTAATAAAGAGCTGAATGATCAATAGCTAGGCAGGTGGTACAGCTGGGACTTCCAGGCAGAAAAGCGTAAGATGGAGAAGACAATCAAGATACGGAGAGACAAGAGGAGATATAAAATAAGTATAATACCTGAAAGAATATAGATTAATAGAAATGGGTTAATTTAAGTTATAAGAGCTAGTTAAAAACAAACATGAGCTAAGGACAAGCTTCCATAATTATTACATCTCCACATCATTATTTGGAGCTGGCTGGCAGGACAGAGAAAGACTCATTACATTCTTTCTCTTTCATTATGAAGTAAAAGCCAGGCCACAAGCTGAACTGATCAATATGTACACTTTTATCATTTGAGAGATAATAATGTTAACTTTCTACGCTTAGTCAAATATAACAAGATTCAGGAAAAGATAGATGAACAAAGGCTTATGTTTTATTTTTTTCAGTTCTCTTATAACACAGCTTCCATTTTTTCCTTTTTATTTAATTAAATTTCTTTCATTATACATTCCAATCCCAGTTTTCCCTCCCTTCCCTTCTTTTGCCTCCTCGCCTTCCCCCACATCCAACTTCCCATCCAATCCTCAAAGGGAATAAGGCCTACCTTGGGGAGTCACCAAAGTCTGGGGTACCAAATTGAGACAGAACCAAGCCCCACCACAGTTTCCATTTTATTATTATATAGAAAAATGTTATGCTTTGCTCAAAGTACCATTTTCCTGATTCCACATGAAATATTCCACATTGAAATATGACTCTGAAAGACATGTGTATTTCATCCTAGGTCTTGAATTTCAGAATCTTGAAACATACTACACTTCAAGGAAAAAAGAAAAGCATTCTGCTTTGCCCAACTTCCTCTCTTTAATCACATTTACATATTACTACTATTATACAATTTTGTAATTTTCTGCAATTCACTAAAAGTTCTTCTAAATTCATCAACATATGGTACTTTATGATAGCTTTTGCTTGCAAAATATCACAAGCTCTCTGGCGATCATGTTAGTGTAGCATTCAGTGGCATCATCTTTTCTCTCTCGCATAGGGTTCCAGCTATCATTACTTGAAATGTTTTCTTATATTTCTTGTTTCTGCTTGGTTCCTTTCATACTTGAAATCAGGCAAAGAGGAAAGTTGAATACAAACAATAAACTTTGTTAACCATCAAGCAGAGATGGCCTAAAGTTTCTCTTGAATATTATGCAAAGCAATAGTAAATTTAAAATTGTAAATATAATTTCTGTACCTAGAACAAGCTTTTCTATATTAAACCAGTGAGTGGTGAGGCTACATAGAGATTTCTGTATTTAATGAATTTCTTCACTAGGGATGTGATCTAGGAAACACATAATATATCTCCTTAAAATTCAAATATTGTGGTAGCGTATGGGATTAGTCAAGGAATACCCAGATGTAACATGAGAGTCCTGCTTGTTGGGGTTTTTGTCCCACCTGGTACCCCACAGCCAGCATGTCCCAAAGAAAATCACACAGAGATCTCCATTAATTATAAAACTGATTGGCCCATTATCTCAGTCTTCTTATTAGCTCTTGTAGCTTATATTAACCCATTATTCTTATCTGTGCTAGCCTCACGGCTCAGTACCTTTCTCAGCCAGGCAGGTCACATGTTGCCTCTTCGGTGGTCTGGGCAGGACTGGGAGGAATGGTATTCCTCCTTTCCAGCATTCTCCTGTTCTCATCGCCCTGCCTCTACTTCCTGTCTGGTTGACCCACCTATACTTCCTGCCTGGCCAATCAATGTTTCATTAAAATACATGATTGACAGAATAAAATTCTCCCACACCACCCAGAAGTCAATATTCTTTCTTAAAAAGTAATAATTGTGATGAATATTGTTATTAAAATGATTTATTTCACTAAGACTCTAAGTACTTTATGAACTATAGTTATAACTTGGTATAATTTCTGTGTAGAGATGAAGCTATTTCCCCCTGTGGAAATACAATGATTTCTATTTCAAAAATAAAGATGATATTAATAGTACATTTCTTACATGAATTGGAAAAAAAGTTAAGGCACAGTGTACACAGAAACCAGAGGACGAGCACTTTATTTGAGGTAGTTTAGCATCAGTCCAGTTGAATACCATCAAATATTTCACTGGTAAATGTCAGTACCTCAAGAAAGCCTTGAAACTGCAAGAGTAAACTAAAAACATGTATATTTGTATTATTCTGCATGTTCTGTGGAATCATACCAACATAAAGTGTGTGGTACATGTGTTTAATGGGGCATGACTTCAATTTGTAACACAAAGAAGGAAGCAAAGAACTAAGAAGTGGATATAGAGGAGGAAAGGGGAAAGAAAGAAGGGAAGAGGAAAATAGGAGGAAAGAGAGAGAGAAGGTAGGAAGGAAGGAGAGATAAAAAGAAACAATAGTCACACAGATTTTCCAAAACTCATTGGATCAAAAAGTTCCAAATAACATTTTCTCTCTTTAAAAAAGGAGTATAATATTCTTCATCTCTTTATGAATTATGTATAAGAGTGAATCATTATTTTCCTATGAACAACAAAATTAATATATAAAACAATATATTTCTGCTTTTAATCAAGCATCTATTCTCTGCCAGAATATTGTTACAAACATCTTTATTAACATTATGATCAGGCTTTCTATGTCATTATACTATATATTGCTATCTAGTTATTCATGATTTTTTTATAAAATCAGATTTGAAAATCTACTTGAGTAGAATCCAAGCACTTAAAAAGGACTTATTATATATGCAACTATCATTATCAGCATGCAATAATGTGCCTGTGTTCAAATTACAGAGTTAAGTTAGGGAGAAAAGTGCTTTGGTCTCTTTCAATGAATAAAGTCATATTTTTGAAGAGTTCAAGAGCATAATACATAAGGAATTAATAAAACACTGGTTATTATCCATTCAAAAACTACTTACTAAAATAATAGCAGAAAAATGTTTGTTTTGAGGTTTAGATGATTGTATAATTTTATTATAAAAAGTGGCCAAATCCCAGATTCTTATATCAAAATGCAGCTATAAAAATATGAGTTGTATCCAAAGATTATCTTTAATGTGGAAGACACTTTATGGAATCTTAAAGATAGAACTTCACATTAGTTCTGATGTTTTCCCACACAATCTAAACTGAACTAGCCATGTCTTCATTTGGAAGATAAAAAAAAGCCAGCACNATATAATCAGAGTTTCTGTCTCATGTCAGGAGCCATCTGCTATGGGACAGAAAGAAGATAGATTTTAAGAATATATTTTACTTTTCTCCATGCCTATTTGTCTATATTGTATCTTTAAATAAATACATGTGTAAATGAATAATGTTCAAGTTTTCCACAATGAACCATAGATTTTCCTGTAGTAATCTTTGAAGTTTTCAGAAGGAAAATCGGGTCCCACAGAAATGACTCCACCTGGTCGATATGACATCATGATGAGGATAACAGTACATTAAGACCAGTTTTGGGGGACCAGTTGCTGAAATGGTGCACCTTCTTACAATGTTCTGGCCAAAACTCCAAATAAAAGCTTTGGAAAAACCCTATCAACTACTCCGGGCTTATCTGCAGTTACACAAGACAGTATTCTTAAAACTTAACCATCATTTTACTTTTACAGAATCCCATAGGAAAAACATCAACCCCATGACAGCTGGAAGCAATTCTAGAAGATGATGTACCCTCTCCCAATAAAGTTTGTCCTCAGGGTTACGGACACCTTTTAGGGGTTGATTATTACTTATTTATGTTGAGTAATGGGGTGGAAATTATGTAGGCCCAGAGATCTCTTTGAAAAAAATAATAAGAGGAAAATTGAATAGGATAATAGGTAGATTAATGTTGACAGAATTTTCTGCCCTGACTGGTCCCACAGTCATTCAGTCCCAAAGAAACATACAGAAGTCTACACTAATCATAAACTGATTGGCCTATTAGCTCAGGCTTCTTATTAACTCTTTCTTACATTGTACATTAACCTATTATTTTTGTCTGTGCTCGCCACATGGCTCCGTAACTTTTTCAGCAAGGCAGTCACATCTTGCTTCTTCTGTGGATGGATCAGGACTGAAGAGGAATGGGCTTTCCTCTTCCCAGAATTATCCTGTTCTCCTTTACTCACCTCTAATTCCTATCTGGTTGCCTCACCTAAACTTCTTGCCTGGCTACTGATCAATCAGCGTTTATTTAAAATATAATTGAATAGAATACAGAAAATTGTCCCACACCACTTCACCTCCTTTTTTAAATAACAAGAACTCTGAATATAATATCCTTTGTTTAGCTTTTCTCCTGACCATTAGCCATAACAACTTTTAACCAACATTCTAAACAAAGGAAAATATCCATAGTCCATTTTTTAGGAATGTGGGCGTAGTTATCCAGGCTAATTCCTGCTAGTTGGGAGCACTGATAATCTTATGCAGACCTGAAGAAAATTTAGAATTATGATCAAGTCCTGACTGGAGTATCCTGTGAGGCTTGAAAATCTCAGGCAGCAGTTTTGAATCTGTTCTGGATGTAGAACTCAGACATCTGGGCCATCTGTTCTTATTGGAGATGTCTCAGGTAGTCTTCCTTGATCAAATCTGATTTTTATTAATTCAGAATCAATCTGCATCCTCTCATTTTCTGTGGAAACAAAGGCAAAACATCTTCTCCAAAGTAACATATCTTTTGACTTCAATTTTGAAATCAACCTATTTTCAAATGCCTATCTTGGATTAATTCACCAGTATTTATAAACAAATATCTTTTGGCAGCTGCTGCTCCTTCCTCAGCCTTCAAACAATTCAAAGAGAACATAATAACATATAGTATCCATAATATGTGTATTTTTCATCTTTACATTGTTTTATTTTAACCTCTATTTCTTTTGCTTTTAATTTTTGACTTTTTGAGACAGGGTTTCTGCGTATCTTTGTCCTGGAAGTCCCTCTGTAGACCAGGCTGTCCTTAAATTCACAGAGGTCTGTCTGCCTCTGCCTCCCAAGTGTTGGGATTAAAGGTGTGTGCCACCACACCCAACTACTCTCTTTATTTCTCTTTTATTTTAAGTACTTTAACTTTTTTTCTCTCCCAAGCTTACACATATTTTTAACAAACTCGAAAGTATTTAGAGGTTTTCTTCGTCTTTGAATCTCTCTTTACTGTATATCTCTCTTTTTCTGACCACATGAGTTTTTAATTTGCTAAGAAATATGGAGAGGATTAAAGCTGTGTCTTTAATGGCTGGATCCAGCCCATTTTTTAGTTTTCTGAGATTCCAGCCTCATGGTGGAGATACCAGTGGTAGCCATGTTTATTGCTACAATTCTATGGTGTTTCAAGGTCCCTGCCAGCAAGCAAGCAGCAGCAGTGTGCTCACACAAACCACCTTCAAATGCTCTGTAGCCACACCTCCTGCCTGAAGAGTCAAGAGTTTGCTCTGGCAGGATGTCCCAGAAAGCCAGCATTTTTAATGGTGTGGCTTTTTTCCTGCTATGGCTGAAAACCAAAAACATGTGGTCAGCTTTTCATCAACACTATTTAAGTGTTTTGTGGCAGGACTTGAAAGAGCTGCAAGGTTTTATAGCTAAAGCTGAGTCAGGAAGCCTCTCTTAAACGAGAGTGCTTGCCTGTAGCAAACAGAGCCCAACTGAGAAAAGGCTGATATTAAAAAGTCATGTTTAACTCTATTCTTTTATATCGAATAACTTCTCAAGCTCTCTTGGGCTTTTAAGTAGATGTGGTCAGCCCCATGTTGGCATGCCATTCTGTCATCTGAGGAGTCTGTCTGAGCTGGCAGTGGACAGCAGAGCCAGGGTGTTCTAAAACCAAATGTTGTGTGCCAGATGAAGGAATTTGTCACAAAACAATCCCACACTAGTTTAGAATTATGATTAATCAGTGGGATATTTATTTAAGGGGATAAAACTTACAGATCAATGTCCTAGGCAACATCCTTTGGAATGACCAGGAACAGAGTCTAGCAGCCTGAAGCAGGAGCCAGAAGCAAGAGAGTGAACACATGGCTTACACTGCTTTTTAAAGCAACAAAGACCATGCCCAAGTGGGCTGGTATCTTAAAGGCTATTGGCTGAAGGAGCAGAATGTGCTCCCACAGCATTAATACAAGTTCAAATTATAGTTGTTGTATTGAATATGCTCCTATTTCTGTTTACAATAATTGTATACCTATGCAAAGTTATTTTGTCAGATTGTATGTATGCATGTTCCTCTGTTTAAGACATTTTGTACATTGATACAAATTTTAGGATATATTTATTATATTTCATTATATATTTCTACCTCTGATCACAATATTTTACATTGTTTACATTTTGAGGTCATTGTCCTTATTTGTTTCACAGTTGTTTAAAGATTGGTTAATCTTCTGATATGAAATCTTAGTCTTTAAGTTGTATAGCTATTAATTATTATAGCTCAATAGTCATTCATGTTTGTTATAGTCAGACTAATTAGTTCTTCAGATATATAAAGATTGTATTCTGCATAGATAGGTAATCTTCAAACACTTCAAAGATCTGTACAATGTGTCATTTAAATAACAGGGTTTTGATGCTGTGAAACACGATTGCTCCTGGCAGCACTGATCTGTGCCCAAGAGAATGTTGAGTACCAAGGACATTTCACTTGGAGTTGGTTTTATTCTTGGCACAACTGACCTTTGGGCAAGGATCTGCTGTGGGACAATGGTCTTGTATGCTATAAAGATTTGTCATGTGTATTGGTTTAATAAAATGCTGATTGGCCAGTAGCCAGGCAAGAAGTATGGGGAGGAACCCAGGCAGGAAGATTAGGCAGTGTGACAAGAACAGGAGGATTCTGAGAAGAGAAAAGGCTCAGTGCAGTGCTGGTTCACCACCAGCTGGTTCATCAGAGGAAGCAAGATGAGAATGTCTTGCTGATAAAAGGTACTAAGCAACATGGCTAACACAGACAAGAATTATGGACTAGTTTAAGATGTAATAGTTAATAAGATAACTGAGCTAATAGGCCAACCAGTTTACAATTAGTGTAGACCTCTGTGTGTTTCTTTGAGACTGAATGGCTGCAGGACCTGGTGGGACAGAAACCTTTGTTAACATGGAATTGCCCATGCCTTGACCACTGACAAAGTGCATGATGTCTAGATTGGACAAGCAGGATACAAGAAAAAAGGCTGTAAAACCTTTCCAGGACAGGATAAGAAGGTTCTGAAGATTTTCCTGCCTCTGAAAATCATCTGTCAGTTACTATAGCCAAAGTTGGTTGCTTCAACATTACAAATGAGACTTTGGGTGATTGCTCAGGGAGCCAGTTGTCTCTGTCATATACTGCACATATTGGAAGCTGCTTAATTGTACTTTATGCCTACTCAAGTAATTTTATCTCCATTCTCAGGCTTTGATGGGGTTAAAGATTAGATAATCATAGTTACCTTCCTTGTATGATCCAGCCAAGCCTTTCCCAATACAAGGTTTAGACTTCTTAGGATAGAATGTTTATTAAAACATTTAGCATATGTTTCTTGCTTAATATTGTTTATGAAGGTTGTAATTCTAATTTTATATTTGATATCTGTTCCTAGTGTTTATAGCTTTGTATTGGGTTTGGAACTCTCTTATTTAGACAAAAAGTGGATATGATAGGGAACCTGATTTAGCCAAAGACCTTTAGGAGGCTGGACCAGGTTGGGGCATGACTTTTTGGGGACCCAGAGAAAACTGCTGGCCCATCCAGCTTTTGGTCTCTCTTGTTCCCACAGTCCACATCTTGAGGTTGGACCCCTGTTCCTGTTCTGTGAGTTTTTCCCTTGCAATTAATAATAATCTTGGAATCTTTTGGGGTTATCTTGAGATTATTTGACTCATGTTTCCCCACCACTACCACCACTTTTATGCATTCAGTTTCATAAGTGGGCTGGAGAATTGGCTCAGCAGTCAAGAGTTTCTGTCCCTCTTGGTCCCATAGTCATTCAGTACCAAATAAATGTGCAGAGGCTTTTATTAATTATAAACTCTTTGGCCTATTGTTCAGGCTTATTACTAACTACCTCTCACAATTTAAATTAGCCCATGATTTCTATCTATGTTTAACCATTTGGCTTGGTATCTTTTCTCCGTAGGTATTCTTATCTTGCTTTCTCTATTTCTGGATGATGGCTTTGTCTCTCCTTTACTCTTGCCATAATTCTCCCAGTCTGGATACCCCACCTATACTTCCTGTATGGCTACTGGCCAATCAGAATTTTATTAAACCAATATGAGTGACAAATATTTACAGTGTACAAGAGCATTATCCCACAGTAACATGTAGTTTTTGTCAGAAGACTCAGGTTCAATCACTAGCACACACATGGTCACTCATAGCAATCTATGACTCCAGTTCCATATGATTTGACATTCTCTTATGACCTTCATGGTCACTGCACACAGTGGTGCATATACATACAGGCAAGTAAAAGATTTATACAAATGGATTGAAAGAAATACATCTTTAAAATTAAATTTAAATTACCAATTAAGAAGTAGTAGATTTAGACTTATTTTAAAAGACATCCATAGGTGCTTTTCACAAAATATTAAGATGTAAAGAGACTAATCTTGCTACTATTTAGCTGCACCTTATACACTTCTACTAGGCTTTTAAGCTCTTAAGAAGCATTTGAAGTCATCCTCCCCAGCATTCCTTCTTAAAAATGGGAAATGTTCTCCTTTAATAGAAAAATGGCCATCTGATGAGGAAAATAAACTTTTTGATTTCTTACTGAATAAAGTCTGTCATCTACATTCATGGCCTATTTATAGTCTTAAAGCTGGTATTACACATGTGTAAATGACGGGTTACTACTATCACTGGAGCTCTTTGTATGTTACTTTAGTGAGCTTACATTTTAAGAGGAGCTGTCAAATGAGATTGTTTCAGATTGTGTGATGCTTAACCTTAGTTTTCTGGACTTAATTGGATAAAGAACTATCATGGGAACCCATTTCTGGAGGTGCCCATGAGAGAGGACCCCCTCCTGTAGATATTGGTGGAATTATTTCATGAGCTACAGTCTGGGAGATCTATAAAACAGATAATGAAAGGAGAAAGACGCTCATTGTTCTACATGCTTAACTGTAGACATAACAAACTAACGTTGCTATTGCCAAGCATGATGATCTGACTATGATGCCCAGTCCACATACATGCTGAATGAGTATTTCATACATATGCAGTGCTATTACTGGGAGTCAAAGATAGGAGCATCTCTGGGATTACTCAGTCATTGAATACTAGTACAGTGGGATATCCTATGTCAAAGGAGATGGACAATGTTCTCTAGAATGTCACCCAAGTTTCTTACTAGGCTTTCCAAGCACAGACGCATACATTCACCTACATGCACATGCTCATGCACACACACACATGAATATACTTATATAAACACACATGCATGAAAATAACTACAGCACCATTAGGAGAAATACAATTATTTCAGTATGATAAATGGTGAAATTTTAGTCAATAATAATAATAACAACAACAATAATATTTTAATTGAAGGCCTGGATGGAAGAACCTAAATTTATCTTACAATCAAATTTGAAAGAGGTAAATGAACTTCTGAGGCCACTCCAGCTACTTGTAGACATGCATTAACAGTTATCTGACAAAATTTATAAAAAGTATATTTTCAATGATATTGTCATGAACCCCAATGGGGGTTCCAAGAGACACAGACCTGGAAACAGAAAGAATTTACACAGTACTGTTATTATTTAACATCATTATTTACAGGAAATACAACTTCATTTGAAATAATAATAATAATAAAAGCCAAGCATTGATTACAAAAGTCAATAAAGACAATGACAAACAATATGCAAAGTTCATGAACTAGAGAGAAGTAAATTTAGGTAGCATTCACTTTTCTTTCTTCTTTTGGCAACAAATAACAGCTCCTCTTTACTTCCTTTATATTCTTTTCTTCCTAAGGAAATTATTTTTGCTTCTTGGTTGCTGAGACATATTCTACCTGGCAAATTACCCACAGAGATGCAATGTGTCTCAAAACCCAAAGTCTATCATCTAAGAAAAGGACTTTGTTTAGCTAACTTGAAGTGTGCTTGTCAATGACTGACCATGTAGGAAGGAGGCCACTTAGTCATCCAGGCCACCCAGAATCAAAATTATCACACAGAAACTATATTATTTAAAACACTGCTTGGCCCATTTGCTCTAACTTCTTATTGGCTAACTCTTACATCTTATTTTAACCCATTTCTAGTAATCTGTGTATTGCCACAAGGCTGTGGTTTATCAGGTAAAGTTCCGGTGGGGCTACATGGCTTCTCTCTGACTCTACCCTTCTTCCTCCCAGCATTCTACTTAGTTTTCCCCTCCTAGCTAAGTTCTGCCCTGTAATAGGTCCAAAGCAGTTTCTTTATTCATTAATGGTAATTACAGAATAGAGAGGGAAATCCCACATCAGAACCAAAAACTTAAGTATAGAATTAAAGAGTACCTACAATAGCTCATTCTTGTAGATAGGTCTATCTATTACAGGGTTTCTAGAGAAAGAGTTCAGGTGGTAAGAGTTCAAGTGCAAGTGTAACGCAAGGCCTGCTCTACATGCTACGGTACGGTTTGCGAGTCAGGCAAGGGGCTGGAGACTGAAACATACAAACATACACACACAGACACGGATAATGCCAAGAGTGCCCCAAAATTCCCCTTTATTGTGTTCCAGGGCAGCTTATATAGGGTCTCCTTGACTAATGGCTATACCCTAACTCTTAGCTGCAAGCCCACCAGAAACCACTTCCTTGCCATCAGGAACTCCTGAGGGTCTCATGCTCAGGGGAGCTGCACAACAAGTTGTTTACTTTGGCATACAAGAGGTCACATGAAATTCAGGGTCTGGGGTCCACAGTCCCCAACATGCAAGCAAGAGGATCAGAGTTCAATTCCCTAGAACACCAAGAAAAGTTGAGAATGTCCCTGCAATCCCAATGCTATGAGGAGTGGAGACCAGGGGATCACTTGGGATTCAAGGCTATCAGACTAGCTCTAGATTCATAAAAAGAACCTATCTTAAGAGAAGAAGCTGTAGAATGATAGAGCAAGACACCCATTGTCCATTGTCTTCCTCTATACACATTTATATACCATTTGGATATTCATGCACACATACGCCAAACTATACACTCACACAATTCACACACACAGAGAGAGAGAGAGAGAGAGAGAGAGAGAGAGAGAGAGAGA